>CM022707.1:38314996-38559996 GCA_012295165.1 Asparagus setaceus | reverse complement strand
AATCTGACAACATTGGGCACGTCTGATAAAAAGATTGTAACTGGCAGATCTATAATTATTAACTACATTCTGTGAGAAATCATTATAGCAATGTGGGCACGTATGCAGAAAAGCTTAACTAAACCTAGGGCCTAAGTTTCTACAGAAGATCAAATCTTTGTCATCGTGCCTTCTTCTGTCTGCTCTCTTCCGTCGAAAAGTGTTGCTTCTTCTGTTATGTTGGAGAAGCCTAATTGGCTTCTGCTTTTGATCTTGTGATCTCAGATATTAACTACTTTCCTGTGACATAAATTTTTTTGAAAAATAATGACACTACTGTGAATATCACATAGATGTTTTTCTCTTGCTCTTATTTTATAGAATGAAATGGGGGTTATCAAGAAACTTCTTCAAGAGACAACTCTCAGAGCCGGGATGCAGCTCCTTGTCCATACTACAATAAGATCAGGGCCTGGGCATCAACCCATGTTCACTTGTTCAGTGGAGCTTGCTGGTATGAGCTTCAATGGCGAACCGGCCAAAACCAAGAAGAAAGCAGAGAAGAATGCAGCAATGAATGCTTGGTCAGCTCTCAAGCAAAGTGAGAACAACATTTGTTTCTTCTTCTTCTTCTATGGAATTGTTGTACTTTGGTTCGCTACTAATGTCAGTGGTCCGTTCATTCGTACTATTTCTAGTGCCCAATTTGGAGGCTTTCCAATCTAAAGAGATTGAGACTGGTAAAGAGCAAGAACAAGTAGTTGTTTCAAAGGGCAATTGGACCTGTTCCTTCTGCATTGGAAGTGAGAAAGAAAGAAGAACATCGGCTTCACGAACCGTCTGATGCCAACGGAAAATATATCACTAAAGACCAATCCATTTCCAATCTAACTCAAGAAGTGAGACAAAGATTGCCATATTAATTAAAGGGCATTTTCAGTTTCATCTGATGCCAACG
Organism: Asparagus setaceus; assembly: GCA_012295165.1. Lineage (NCBI taxonomy): Eukaryota > Viridiplantae > Streptophyta > Magnoliopsida > Asparagales > Asparagaceae > Asparagus > Asparagus setaceus. The sequence continues at coordinate 38,559,059 of CM022707.1, read as the reverse complement.
GAAAATAAATGGCCTCTTCTTATCACTTATTCATAATCATGGTCTACTTGGTTCAATCTTTTACAAGAAGTTTTAATTGAAGGTATAGATATTAGCCTTAATAAAATGTTTAGTTATCAAATTTGCTGACAGAATTATATTATTTCTTTAGTTACTCAAAGGTTCATCTTGAACACTCAAGGTTGAAGTTCCAATATTGCGTGTATTTCACCCAAAAAAAAACCCCCCAAAACGTAAGGACGTTTCCCATAAAACCCCGAAACTTTGTTTGTCCCACTAAACCCCCTCACTTTTTCGACGAAACCGCCCTACCCTACCGTAACACCATCAGTCTTAAACCATAATCTCTGTCTAGAGTTAGTTGCAATTGTAAATATATGTGTATTGGCTCTTGAGCCACAAAAATATATCTCCATTTGAATGCGCTTGGATGAGAAAACCATCTTGAAAAAAATAACTTGAAATGTTATAACTTCCGGATACTAGGAGCACAATGAAGAATACATGAGATTCAAAATTTTTAAACAGGTGATTGAAAAACAAGAATAGGGAGCTCCGACCTTAACATGTGCATGAGGAAAAAGAAGAGGAAATTTTCAAAATAAACCCAAAACAAACTTTCATCCCAAAAATCGACCCATTCAAAACTTATTTACCAAAATCGACCCACTTTCGTCCGCGTCGGCCTGCGTGGCGAGAAAGTGGTCGTTAAAAGCGGGTTCCTAATTAGTGGGGTTGCCAACCCGACTAATTAGTAACCTAATTAGTCGCCTAATTAGGGGTGTGGGGAGTTTCTACCCTGATTAGGCGACTAATTAGGCGACTAATTAGTCGGGGTTGGCAACCCCGACTAATTAGGAACCCGTTTTTTTTAAACGATCCACTTTCTCGCCACGAGGCTGACGTGGCGAGAAAGTGGGTCGATTTTGGTAAATAAGTTTTGAATGGGTCGATTTTTGGAATTAAATATGTTTTTGGGTTTATTTTGAAAATTTCCTCGGAAAAAGAAAGTTGGGGTATTTAGTGGGAAAGTTCGTGGGAACAGTTAGGGGGTTTATCGAGACAAACAAAGCTATAGGGGGTTGGTGGAAAACGACCCCTTTTTTTTCAACTTAATTTTGGTACTTGTTCATTTGAGAATTATATTTTGTTCTATATATATTTCTGTCTTCATTCTGCTGGCAATAATGCAGGATCCGGGGCCATCTATCCGAAGATTTGGATGTCATGTGATGACCCGACCTATATCAGACTCATTTTAAATTAGGTGTTTTTGTTTATGAACTCAAAGTTTTATCTAAATTTATGTTCAAATCCACTAGCTTTTAGAATTACCTTTAAACCCAAATATACAAAACCCATTTATGCCTAAGTCTAAGTTGTGAATTTCACTCATTTTATATAATGTGTTTCCTGAAAATAACCTAAATTTCTAAACTACCCCCATCATCTTCATATTCGACCTAAATACCTATTCCATCCACCCCATCATCTTCATCTGCAAAGTTTTTTCTTTGATTTGATTCTCTTTTTGGAATGATAATGTAATTCGATTTTAATGTGATTTGCATGATTTTGCTACAATCTTCTTTTTCTTGAAATTGTTCTTAAATTGCATTTTAATGGTGTATAGATGTCCTGATGTCCTGTTCAGTAAATTATTGTTAAGCAAAGTAAATGATTAAAGAATGTCAATGGAAGAAGGGGGAAAAAATATTAAGAGGGTCTGACCCATTTCTTTCTTGTTATCACTAGAGTTTCTATCAAAAGGACTTTTCTCATTCTTTTTTTCGACTATGGGATGTAATCGCGTCGATCCATTCAGTTGAAATGTTGAGGGGAGCGATGGATTACAATAGGAACCTAGAACGAACTTTGCAATCTAAACAGCAGCCCATCAGAGAGCTCGTGATTGAACGACGCAGGGGATGGTTGGCGGTGGATGGGTCAAATGGCTATAGAGGAGTGGATGGATCAAGGGATTTAGGTTGAAGATGAAAATGACTGTGGTAGTTTAAGAATTTAAGCTATTTTTAGGAATAAAATGAGTTAAATACATAACTTGGACTTAAGACATAAAGGAGTTCCGTGTATTTGGGTTTAAAGGTAATTCTAAAAGATAGTGGGTTCAAGCATAAATCAAGGTAAAACCTTGGGTTCATGAATAAAAATCCCTTTAAATTATTGGCCTATAATCTACTAGGGGCCCATTGAGTTTCTAAATTCTAACTGGAGCAGTATGGATTCAAATCTCATGAGCTATGAGATGAATGATTAGCTAATTGTTCTAACTTCATAAGGGAGATAACCTCAGGAATCGTGCAATCATTAAAGAATTTAGAAATAAGAGTAAACTGAAATATTTTGTCGCCTTTTGAATTTTGCATTTACATTATTATAATGTAATAGGGAACTAATTTTTCTTTAAAAATTACTCATTGATGAGTTTATTGAAATATTCACCATAGTTTTACTTTAGCTGTAGTAGCAAGGATTTAAAATGGTACTAAATTAATTTAACTTCACTTGCATTTGAAAACTGAATGACAAGCATGATAGGACAGTGGTTAACTCGATAAGGAAGATAATAAACTGAATTGAAGGATAGATTTCGTCTTTCTGGTTCTAAAAAGGGTAAATCACACTAAACCTCCAAGAACTTTTAGCGTTTTGTAATAAAACCCCAAAAACTTTCAAAATGACACTAAAATCCCAATAACTTTTGCAGAAAACCCACAACAACTTTCAAAATCACAATAAACACCCATAACGTTTGCAGAAAACCCCCAAAATCTTTTGGGTAAATTACACTAAACCCCCAATAATTTTCAAAAAGTCTTTTTATGCTGTTTTTTGGTTCTAATTTATGAGGGTTATCTATAAAAACACAAAAACTTAGTAGGGTTTTCTACAATTCCAAAAGTTACAGGAGTTTATTGTGATTTTGAAAGTTTTTGGGGCTTTACTGCAAAGTACTGAAAGTGCTTAGGGGTTTAGTGTAATTTACCCTTATAAAAATTTGAAATAAAACCTTCTTGTATATTAAAGTAGCTATTAATGCATGCATAGACCAACATGTAGCCTGAGACTAGTAAGTGTCAGATGGAGATCATCCAGAGAGTGGGCTTACACCAATGCAACTAATACCAATTTCAGCTCCTCTTCTAACATTCCCCTCACATTCTGCTTGCATGCATAATGTTCTCTGAGGATTTGTTCTCCACCAAATGCTTATTAGGTACAATTTGCTACAAAATTCTCCCGGGAAGACAGTTTCTTATTTTAATAAAAAGTAGTCTTCTTCTCGTCCTCCTCATTCTCCTTCTTCTCTTTCTTCTTTTTCTTTGTTACAAAAGATTATAAATCAATTTTAGTCGGATTTGTTATAGCAGTGAAATTCTTAATATAGAAGATTTAAATACAAAATAGAGAATGAACAAAATTGAATATAAACAAATAGGGATAAAGAGAGCATCACATAAAGATTAGCGTTGTTGATCAATATTTTGACCTCTATCCACGGGTGAATATCATAAGAATAATTTATTAATCACAAAATAAGATTAAAAAAAAGATTAATCTCTAATTTCGCTCACCCAAATCCACACTAGACCAAAGATGAAGTAAAATAGAAGAGAGTATCAGAAACCTCCTTATTTATTTATTTATTTATTTATTGTTTGCTCATTTTGCTTCATACTTAATCATTTATAAAACATATCTTTCATAAACAAATAAATCCTCATGAAAGCCTCTATGTGATTGGCTAATGTTGATGCAGAGAACAATTTACAGGATTGAATCTGTAAGATTGGACTTAATGATGAGAGCCCAGTGATCTCATTTGATGTCTGATGGCGAGCTCTCGCTGATGACGGCCTGCAATATACAGAAAAAACGTTAGATTGACGATGGTGGACTGTCCAACAATGCCCCTCTGATGCCTAAGTTAGACTCTTGATGATAAAATCAAAGCAATAGGTAATCTAGATTAGGGTTTAGAGGAAGAAGATCATAGTTTGAAGGTCAGTAGTACTGAGCCTTGCAATAGTATGAGGTCTTGTCCATTTACCTTAGATTGGAGGGGTATTTATACTATTGCCTAGGGCAAATCAGCCTCTACACGTATCACCATTCTGACGGTCGAGGTTGTTATGATAGATAGTCAACATGACAGTACCTTGTTGGCGTAGGATGGTACAACCGATGTATGTGCAGATCTGGTAAGTTATGGAAGTTAGTAACTATTTCGGGTCTTTTGTATTATAATTAATACAGATTGCAATTCAAAAGAAACTACAAGTGAAATAAAAAAAATTTATTTTTGGCGGCATTCTTTTTTGTGTGCCGATAGAGCGTCGTTCTTGTACTCCGTTGACGGTCCGAGTAAGGTACTGGATCTTCTACTGATTGGCAGCTGCCGAAGCCCTTCTTGAATTGCCGAAGTTGTTAAAATCCAAAGTTGCATGCCAAGTGCGGATGCTCAACCCTAAAAATGAGCAATCTCCCCTCCTCTCATAGGCTAAGAAAGAGAGAGTTAGTGGCCATTAAATATGGATTAAATGGGCAATTCATTTAGGAGATAATATGGAGAACCATTTCTAAAAGAATAGCTCTTGAAATGGTCAGTGGCGAGGTTCGCCTATAACAGTCAAAGGCGAAGCTCGCTGAGCAACTTTAGGCGAGGCTTGCTATGCAGCTTTGGGCAAAGTTCATTCCAGCGACCTTCGCCGGAACATGGACAACCCACATTCCTGGAGATGTGATGACATGGCCCATATGGATCTTTGAGGTGAAGTACGTATGAAGCTTGGGTGAATTACGCTGTTATTTTGGTGGGCTTTAATGTGGGCTTGTACTTATGCCTACATGAAGTGTTTAACCCATGAGTGTTCACTTCTTAGACTTGAGCTGAGCTTGAGTATATTTTGACCATCTACAAGGCACCCCCAAAATTTTTGAGATCCTGCTTTCGGCTTGTAACAGGGATCAAAATACTTTAGGTAATAGCCAGAGGTGTACTGTTGAACGTAGCTAGAGTCGTCTTTCTTGGGTTGAAGTTTGTCTTCATTTGACTACTTTGGTCTCATGAGGTGTACTGTTGAACGTAACTTCCTTCATCATAGATTCATCTTGATTGGATGCTAATAGCATTTATATTCGTCCAATTCTGTGTTTGGAATGAAATTCATTTGCCCTTGGATTGGAGTGGACTTTGTGGAATAGCGATGTTCGCTTGATCCTGAACTTTGGCGAGGCTCGCTCAACTTTGACTGTTTGAGCGAAGTTCATTGATTGGCGAAGGTCGCCGAGATTGTTGTCTCTAGATATGGGCATTGATTTGCGGTTAGGATTTCTTTTTAGGGTCAAATATTCTGTGAGATTCACCGGACACCCTAAGATTTAGGCTATTTTTTAGCCTCTTTTGTTGGTCCAATCACTTCCCGTAAAACGTGATGTTTGTTATGGAAAGTTGAATTCGGAGAGCTTATAAATAACTCTTTCCATTCTCATCCTTTCCCATCTCATTTTCTCCATGTCTTAGTCTTATCCGACCCAACCGGAGAAGTTCTTTGATAGAGGAGCTGAGATTAATCGGCTCTAATAGGAGTTAGCCCAAGTGAAGGGTAAGTCTATGGAAGAAGTCCATGTTCTCCACCTATTGGTGGATTTGCTTCAGGCTGAAAAGGCAATGTTCGAGCAAGCCCTCAAGAACAAGTCAGAAGCAAGACGTGAGGTGATCCGTGATAGGGGTACATGGAGATTCGAGTGTCATGCTCTGCATAGGACTGTTCGGAGGCTAACATGACACTTGAAGAAAGACCCATGGAGTCCCACAAGCGAAGACTCCGAAAGTGATTAGATCTCACAAGTGCAGACCTAGAATATAATTAGATGTCATTCATTTTTCTCAACCTCGACGTCAAATTTTCCTTGTGTGGTTAGGCTTTGTTCCGCAATCTTCATTTAGTTTGGAGAACAGGAGCTCATCTGTTTAGTATCTCCTTTATGTTCCTTAGCCGTCACACGGTTTAGAAGAATAGGAGCTATTCTTGCTTTGTGTTTCTCCTCCTTGTTCCTTGACTGTTATTAAGATTGGAGAAATGAATGCTCACTACCCTTGTAGTTTCAGTAGTCTGAAACTTGCTTGTGTGTAACCTTTATGATCAATGAAAGAATTATGATTTCTGTCTTCTTCCATATGTTTGATCTATGCATGACATACTCCTTGTATTCGAGGCGAAGCTTAGGCTTCATGTGTTGGCGAGAGTCATTGAATGAGATTCATCAAGTATAGCCTTCGGATGAAGTTCGCTCAATTCTCAGACTTAGGCGAGGTTCACTAAGTCGGTTGGCGAAGTTCATTCGGTGTTTGGACGAAGTTCACATGAAGCTTGAGCGAACTTCGCTTAGAAGATTTGAAATTTCAAATCTCTGATTTCTTTGCCTATCTTTAAGGTGAAGATCGCTCTTTGGCAAGGTTCAAAGTGAGATCTTAGGGCAAAGCTCGGGGCTAGATTCTTAGGCGAAGGTTAGGGTGAGATCTTTGGACGAAGCTCGCTGAAAGCCTATAAATAGACTGTTCATCTTCTTTTTTCTTTATTTTCTTCCAAAACCCAAAACTTTTCAAAATCTTTACAACCCTTAGTGTCAAGACATCCTTGATTTCAATGGCTCCATGTCGCCAACTCATTAAGGGAAAGCAGACCGCCGACAGTTCTCATCGGCCAACTACCACTGCAGCGCCACCGTAGTTCGAAATGGCGTCACGTGAAATTCGAAGCCCATCTTCTTCTTCAACCCTTCCATCATTGGCAGGGCTTTTTGTTTATTGAGATAGCCCATATTGGGCCCGAACAGTGCTTCAAAGCGCTTGAGATAGCCCTTACCAGGTCCTTAGAATGGACAACAGGGCTCATAGGAAGAATAGAAATGAATAAGATATAGTAGAATTAAATGGTGAGAAGCAATATGTAAGCTATGCAAGTTACTTTATATCAACAAGAGCATAAAGAATACAATTTAAAAAAGCATGAGCAATTGTATAATCATTCACAAACAAGAGCAAGAATTAAGCTACTAAATCTAGTTAACTCTAGATTATTATTATCAATTTTAGGTTATTTGGTAAGTAACAACATTGATACATGATCCTAGGGACATAGTAGAGCTAATATCATGCATTAGTCAAGCAACAGGATGAGAAGCTTCTACTTGTGGGTACCCAAATCATACTCTGCCCCCTTTGATGTATCACGTGTTATAAACCCCTATCAAAATCCATATTGTCATTTTATTATAAATGCACATGATATGTTATGCACTAGATCCTGGTTATAGCAACCACTATTGTAGTCTGGTGCACATGTGTATCCATTAATGAATACCATATATGACCATCTCCTCCTGCTTAAGTACTTATTATATCAAAATCCAACTACTAAGTAGGACAAACTCATATTTCTATTCACTTTGAACATGTAGCCATGTGAGCTCAATGCGCACGGATCATGACATTATCCATCAATCCTTTTTAAACAATTCTTTTGTAATTCTTTTATCATGTTTTCATCATTAACTTCTTATCATGAATACAACTATGAGATTGTTTATCCGCTTTCATCACTATGTACAATTCAAGGGTACGCCTATCATGCATTTCTAAGTCAGTCTCATTATCTAGTTATGAAGGTGTCACAATCACAAATAAGGGTTAAGCTTAAAGTGTGAGCTAACTAGCACAAGATAACATCATAAATAAAGTTAATGAGATCATAAATGCAAAAAATATATCAAATTACAGTTGGTTATGATTAAACATGAGTATAAGTTATGACAATTCAATATTCGGTATTTAATTTACAACTTAATAGGTATATAACATGAAAATGGGGTAAACTAGGTGAAAAGTCAAAGGGTCAAACACTTAGACAGTCGGTGGGTACGTCGGTAGTCTTGAATTTGTCTTGGACTACCGGCGGGTACCGCCCGCTGTTAGGTCTCTGGACGTAGACCGCTGGCGCCCAGCGGCCGTGGTCTGCCCACTGCACCTAAATCACCGACACCTACCGCCGGCAGTGGCAGTGCTGTTGTAGGCCATCACGCGCCTCGACTCCTCCTGTTACCATTCGCATCGCCATCGTGATACTGATGTATTTTGTGTTTTACTACTGCATGGTGATCTTTTTAGATGAATTTAATCATGATTAACAAGTAGATATATATTTGTAGGAACTAAAGCTATAAACCCTAGTTTGATTAAGAACATGAATATATCGATATAACTTGTTAGATCTGATATATATTCAATAGATTTGAATCAAAAACACATAAAAACATGCAAAAATTATTTTTACAGAACGAACATGTATGAAACTTGATGAGGACATGATATGATCAAGAGAACAAGATGGAGATCAAGAATACGATACTAAATCGAGAGAATAGGAGTAGGAGCACCTGACTTTTGATTAAAAAAAACCCTCAAAGATTAACCCTAGCTTTACGATATAAATCGAGAAAATAGGAGTAGGATCACCTGGCTTTTGATCAAAAAGCTCCAAGATTAACCCTAGCTTCCTCTTCCCCTTTATCCCAGCTCTAGAACAAAAGTAAAACCACAATTCTCAAGAATTCTAATGATATATAAGGCTCCTAATCAGATCAAATTCAGGTTTGGGCTTAACAGGTGTCATGCCCTGCTCGCAGGTATGACCTAATATGTAGAACATTTATAACACTAAAAATATAAAATATTCTATAGATACACTGTAACCTATTTTGTTATATATCCACAACCACACATAATACAAATATACATAAAAGTAAGGGTATCATCACAAAACATCATCACAATAGGTATCAAAGCGGAAACAAGAAGATATATCAAATTGTCCAAGGTATCAAGTCCACTAGATAAATAAACTTCAATATTCAAAATAAATACAAGTTTTGGCTTAAATACAGCCATCAAAACTAGATAATGTACTTAGAGATATATCATGAAGTATCTACTGAAGAATAAATAATTAAACTAATTATTGTTTCTATTTGCTACTTTATGGCTTTGGCTACTTCCTCATAACCTGCTTATTCAAGTAAGCTTGGTCCACTGCAGTCGGACTCACTTCATTACCTAAAGAAGTGGTCACAAAAGGGTTAGATGTAAGGTCTAAGTGAGAAAAATATTAAAAAGTGCAAGAATCAATGATTAGCTGCATAATAATAATTTAATCCTTAACAACTAGACAAGAATGAATATATGAATCAACAAAAAAGATCATAAGTCTCAAAAGGATATATCAAGTAGTGCTGTGTACGCAACGTATATTAAAACATAAATAATAAATTAAAGAAATTAACTACATTCTGATTTGGATATGAAATGATTAAGTCTACCCGCTTAAGGTGGTTACACATACATAACACAAAATCATCAAATATGTACTCACGTTGACTCCTCTACCCAACCAACTAGCCTTTAAGACGCGATTCATTTTATTACTTATACTCCGTCCTACTGTTAGTTAATTTTTACATGTAATGTTATGCACTAAAATCCGCATCCTATGACAATCTCACACAACCTAGTTAGTACTAACTAAAATGGTCTAGGTTAAGGATCAGCTGATTTATCATTAACTCTAGCACTATTTAATTCATAGCAATATTCATTTAACCATTTATTCACCATATAGTGAGTTCTATATATATTTAACATGTGCTGAGTTATCCGAGTGATCAAAACACTCCATATGTTGTGTAGGCATCTCATGGGGGACTACTCCTACATCATCAAATATTCATATTCTCTCTTAAAAAAAGTTTTAAAAACTGATAAATATTCTAACGAACTAAACTATAATTCAGCAGAGAGTTAACGTGAACAAAAAATAAAATCAGATGGCTGACCATTTCAACCAGATGTCTAAAACTACAACGTCTCCCCAAAAGATTAGACGTCTCTGAGAAAAGAACCAAAAGTTGGGTTTCTATCAAATCCCGATCAGGCATCTACCGGCCCTAACCAGACATCTGATTTCTAAATCAGACATCTACTATCAGATGACCAAACATCTAATTTTTAAATTAGATGTCTGATGTCACTCGATCAGACAACTGAATCGACACTGCTCCTGCATGATCGATCTACTACGCCTCGTTTCTTCATCATCTCGCCTCCAGTCTTCTCATGACTTCTTAGAATTATGATGGAGACTAAAACACCATGTTTCTACCATGTTTTTAAGATTAACAACAAAGAAAAATAAAGAACTTGGGCTTCGTGTAGGATTTTTACATATTTTCAACTAACAATCTGTGTATGGGTAAACCCTATTAGATCTTGTGAAAACTTCTCTAATAAATTAGAGAATCATCAACAAAGAACCCTATTAAATTTTAGCATGAAAATTTAAGGTTTAACTGATCCAAAAGAATATAACAAAGATATAAATAAATAAAACCTCATGAATAAGGAACAAGGTGAAGAAAACCCTCTTCTCCTGCTATGATTCCTCTCTCTAGTCGTTCTCTTTGCAGAACTTCTACTCCCAAAAGTAACATCCCAAAAGAAGAGACACCCTATTAATCTAGGGTATTTATAGATATTAGACCTATTTGCAAATATCATGAATATTATTTCTTTTATTCTTATAACTCTAAGGGTTATATATGCAAATCGCCTTTACTATTTAGTCCAATTCATGATTATTTCATGAATCTAATTCTAATAAATTTATACTTGAGCATATTGAGTAGAAATAATTATATAATTTATAAAAATCCTCTCAATTAAATATATAATTTAATTGACAAAATTCGGGGCCATACAACGAGTCTATTTTTGGGCTGAAATTTTGACTATCTCAGAAAATCCTAAAAAATTAATGTGACTTTAGAAAAATATGAGGATCTCTTTTTTCTTCTTCAAAAAACTCTAATTCTCACTCTAATAATCTATAAAAATTTGACAAGGTTCAAATAAATCCAAATAAATACCCAAAAAATGAAAAATATATTTTGTATTTCTACTGTAGTTCTATCCATATAAATACACCATGCTTAGTCTGAGGTCTCACTCCCCTGTGCTGAATAGGGGATGCAGCGTGACGATCATATGCTTCCTACCTCTCGAGAGCGTGGTTTTTTAGAAGTGATAGGACATTTTTCCTTCCAGCAAGCTTGCGCGCTCGGACTGATTTCCACTCTCTATATGGGATCCTGTCAGCTTCGGTAAGGTTGGAAAATGTCTTGACATTTTCATTAAGACTTGCAAACTGGGTATAATCTACCTTGTTTGTATTTCTCGACTGCTGGTTTTGCATCGGCTTGACAAACTCCATCTAGAGGATGTGCTAATTTGAGCAGGTTTTGATCCACTACATACACACTTCAGCTAGAAGAACCTCGATTATTCTGGTTGAAGCACAGTCTCGATTAACGCATTTCACTACTTTGGTCAAACTTTGTCCGAGCTTGTTGCTCAGAGTGCCTCTTGGGTTCGGCCGAGACGCCCTAAGATCCACTCTCCTGGTTTGACTTTCTAGATGTGGACGATGTCCTTAAGCTGGATTTGAGTTCTACTTCTCCTCATGAAAGCCCTACAAAGAAATTATAGCTGAGCTTTTTCTTTGACTTTGATCAAAATATTGCTGTTGGGGAGAGAGCTGGAGTCAAGTTACTGCCTAGTTTACTGCCCAATTAACTTGTCAGCTTCATCAACCATTCCTTAAGGACCAGAGATTCATTTTCAAGTTTTCTCCTGGTGGTTCAGAGATTTATTGAGCATGTACCTGAAAGTTTTAACCTAATTGTTGTAGCGGATGATGATTTTTGAGATGTAATTTATAATTGGTGTAACCTCCTTGAGAAATAGAAAACTTTTATTTTTTATTTTTATTTACTGTTAATGTCTTTTCTTGCAAATTTAATTCCTCATTTTTCTAACTATCTGAGATCGACCTTCGAGTTAATGAGCTTGGTTCTTGACTGTGTTCTTTGAACCGTCTTTCCAAGTATAGTGAAATCAATTGGAGATCTTGAAGGCAGGAAGCCTATAATATCTGGGTTGAAGCATGATTAAAATCTGCATGTTATCTTGAAGCTGCAGACAAGGATGGTAATTTTTCCAGCAATGCATTGCCGAATGTTCTGGCATGATGAAGAGAAGATTGTTAGGACAAGAGTTTTATTAGGAGGTGTGAAAGTTTGTGCTATTGTATTTTTTTTATTAGGGTTTTATGGGACGTGTGAAAGTTTGTGCTATTGCATTTTTTTTCCATAAGAGCACAATAGAGAGAAATTATAGTCTTCTTAGAACATTTATGCTGCTTATTTACAGCTATTGAGTGGTGTGTATTTGTGGGTTGAGAGCTTGAGCGAACACGGTGATCTGGTTGATGTACATATTACATAGTCTTATACTAAGGAGATGATACTGATTCATTCTGACTATAACAAGAAAGTGAAGCGCCAGAACTTACCTTGTTTTTAGTCTAACCCTTGAGTAACAATATTGTGTATCTCTAATTAAAGATTAGTTAGTATGAAGTAAAAGCGAGTGTCAAGCATGACCCTGTCCTTTGTTGTGTCCTGCGTGCAGAATCTTTTGGTGGTGAGTACATGCACATGCAACCTCTGGCTATTTTAACAAAGTTTAAGAACTTTTTGCCAACTAAACTTTCTAATTTTTGTTGGAAAAAATTATTAATTGTATAAATTAGACAATATTCTAATAGTGTACTAAGTGAAAAAAGAAAGAAAGAAAGAAAGAAAGAAATCTTGTGGCGTTTATAAGCTTTATACTAGGGGTTATTACTTATGAGTCATTTAACAATGACTATTAGCGATTCACTTATGAATATAGTCTCACATTCTTCACCCTAAGAGTTTGACTTGTCCAAGTATGAATACCGAAATTAAGATTATGACCCGCAAAATGGGGGATGAAGTGTGACTAAGGTCTAGTTAGTTCAGAGATGATGGAGCTTATGTGGATGTTGACGGTCATGATGAGACTCATGGCTAGTTTTGGTTTAGACCAATATCAGCTTGTTTATCTTTAGATGATGATGGTGTGAGCTCTAATCAAATACAAAACTCTTTATTTTAGAGGAAGTTTGGTGGACTTTTGTAACTTTTGAGGAAGCAAATATATATGCAAGGCTTTACTTGTATATCTTTGCTTTGAGCTTTTTATTTTGCTTTTGCTTTCTTGATATTACAAATATTAGCTAGCCCTAAGCAATTAAAAACTTTATTTAATATATAGAATAGATTGTTGACGGTTAAAATAGACTCTATTGGACCAATGCTGAGTCCGAGTCCAAGAAGTGAACACCCATGGGCTAAACACTTCAAATGGGCTCAAGCATCAGCCTATGGTAGGCTACAACGAAGTTCACTTGGATTACATGCGAACATGACTGCATCTGAGCCAAGAGTGAGTCGAGTTCCAACTCAGACTCTAAACCGAGTCGAAAGACGTCATTGAGTCGACCAAGTGCCGAGTCGAACCCTGTGCTAAATTCGAACTCATCAGCGAAGTTCGCTAACCTGGATATATGTGAACTTCACCTAAAGATATCCACGTGGGCCACGTCACCCATGATCTAAAGGAGATGGCCCGCCCACATTCAGTGAATTTCGCTCAAAGTCTTTCAGCAAACTTCAACCACAAAACTATTGGCGAACTTCGCTAGCTGAACGTTTTGATAGCTATTTTCAAGGGATAACTATTCCCCCACTATCTCCCAAGTTAATGGCAATTTTATCCATAATTAATGGCCACTCTCTCTCTCTCTCTCTCTCTCTCTCTCTCTCTCAGCCTATAAGAGGGGGGAAATTTGTTCATTTGAGACACACAGAGCATACACGCGAACTTCGCTTTTGGTTTCACTTGGCAGTCCTTTCTTCGGGGAAGACCTCGTCATCTTCAAAGAGAGATAAAAAATCATCAACTAGCAAAAGATTCATCATCTTAGTCGGACCATCAACGGAGTACAAGATCGACGCTCCATCAGCACACAGAAAAGAACCCAGATAATATAAATTTTCTTATTTCCTTTATAGTTTCTTTTTATTGTAATCTGAGTTAATTGCAATACAAAAGACCCGAAACAGGATGACGACTCTGCTGGTCAATTCCTTCTCCTCTGACGAGAAAATTTTGTCACAGTCCGATACTAAGACCCTCGGGTCTTTCATTGAATCGTTGGTTGATAATCATATTTTTATTACAATTTTATACCCTCATCATCTATCTTATATAAATAAATATACCACTAATAATTATTTTTATCTTAATTTACAGGTTAATGAAGAAATAATGAATAAAAGCCCAAAAGACTCAAACTCTCTGATTTTCTACCATTTATTAAAGCCCAAATATGAAAATAAAAGAAGGCCTAAGAAAGCTCAAGGATCCATGAAGAAATCGGGTCTAGAAATCAATAAAAATAAAAATCTGCTGCAAACCCCTTGGTCAGCCCCTTGGTTGGCCAATTGGTTGGCCAATTGGTTGGCCCCTTGGTTGATTCACAACAGATTTTAAATTTAGGGCTGGATTTTAATCCTTGGTCCCCAAGTTTCATCTAAGGGTTCTCATTCATTGCTGTAGGCTATAAATAGGGGTAGACAGTGAGGGGTTTGAGGGTAAAAATTTTTGTAAAAATTCTATTTGGAGAGGAGGGTTACTCTTAATTGAGAAGACCTTCCAAATTTATAACTTTTTGTTGCAATTAATAAAAGAATTTTTTCACCTCTTCATATTTTTCTTTTCTTTTCTTTATTTGATCATGAAGATGAAGATCAAGATAAAGATTTGCCTTCATCAAGAGGCTAGAACCCTCTTGGAATGTAAGTTTTCTTTTTTGCTTATAAATTTATCTTTTGCTTTTTTTCTTGTTGTTAAATATTCATGAGGTTAGAACCCTCTTGAATTAGATTTATTTTCATACTTGTAGAGTAGATTTACTTTCATGTCTTTACTTTCTCGCTTTAAATTCTTGCATTTACTTTCATGTCTTTACTTTCTCGCTTTAATTTCTTACATTTATTTTGTAGCTTAGATTTTATTTTCTTGCACTATTCGCTTTGAGGCTAGAACCCTCTTGGAATTTATTTTTATTTTTATTTATTTTCCTTTTCTTTGATTCACCTTGAGGCTAGAACCCTCTAGGAAATAATTTGTGTTTATCTTCCTTTTCTTTAATTCACCTTGAGGCTAGAACCCTTTAGGAATTGCCCTTTTCTAAGATGTGGAACTAATTCTTGTGGAAATTCTAAAAATTACATGAAACTAAGTTTTATTTATTTCATAATTTGTGAATCATTCTCTTGTGCTTAAAATGATCATGTTTAGGATAGTCAACTAAAGAACTAATTGGTAGAAAGAATTCAAGAATTGCTACTTAGTTGTTATTCTTTTCATGAGTATTAATTTGGCTTAGATGATAATTTGATAGGTTATGCTTTCCTTAAGTGATTTGATAGTCTATACTTAATAAATCTAAAGTTGAATGTGATAAAAGAGAATGGTTCATATTTTATAAGTGAGATTAGCTAGTGAATTCAATTCTAGATTCCTCATATCTTTAATTGAATCATCCATCTTTTACTTTCTTAATTTTCCTCTTTATTCTTGATTTTCGTTTGTTTGTTTTATTTTCCTTCATTTTATTCATCATTCTTTCTCCTCTCTCAATCTTGTTTTATTTTTATTCACACATATTCACAAACACTCTCTTAATCTCTCTACAACCATCACATTTATCACTCCTAAATGTTACACACACAACATAAGAACCGATTGTGATTAACTCCTACAACACCTTCCTCGTGGGATCGATAACTTTTTATACTATAACTTGATAGTTGTATACTTGCAACTTAGGTTCATATTATTTACCTATCATTAATCATTGAATTTGACCAAACAAAGTTTGAGGAATTCATTTCCTCTAACCAATCATCGACGGCTACTGCTAGGAGCTATCGCAAAATTCATCGTAGTGTGAAACCATGGTCAAATTTGACCCCCGTGTGTGTTAAGGCGAGCCTCACTAAAGACAGTTTGAGCTTCGCTGGAAGCCAAAGGAACTTCACCCAGAGAGAATAAATATTGACCCTTACTACAACAGGGGGCCAAGATGTTCGCACGTCTTCTGATCTTGGACATCAGTCCACAAACCCTTTGGGGGTTTATTTTAAGGCATCTCGCGATGCTTGCTATGCTTCTTCGATAAAAGCAAAGCATGGAGCTATCCCCTTATTAAAATTCCCGCAAGGAAATAAAATCACTAATGGTGATTCATCTGACCACGCTAAGCGAAGGTCAAGATACCGTCATTATAGGGGACGGTCGCATACTAAAGCCCAAAGTGGCAAAGTTGACTCAAATCAACTTGGAACTCCTACTAATCTAAAAGAGTTCCCGTATCTGAAGAGATCACGCCAATATCAACATTGTACGACTCCGAGAGAAGTAGTTAAGGTAGTTCAAAATAATTGCCAATACAAAGCTTTTCCTAAAAAGGAATCAATCTTTAAACGTCTTAGTCAAAATTCTGGGCCTTCAGAGGCTAGGGTTAAAAGATGGCGACGTACCCAAAAGGGTAACAACAATCTTCAAGAGTTCAAGGTCAAAATAGCTCAACGCTCTCACACAGCGAATAGAGCTAAAGAAGGTTAGGATTACCCGACCTTATCCCATCGAACAAGATTTTGTTCCTTATTCGATAAAGTTCAAGCCGCCAATGTTACATACATTTGATGGCAAAGGTTCTACAAACCAACTGATTATCACATTTTAATTACATTTTTATACCCTTATTACCTATGTTATATGAATAACGATATTACTAATAATCATTTTTATCTTATTTTGCAGGCTAATAAAGAAATAATGAATAAAAGCCCAAATGACTCAAATTCTCTGAATTTCTACCAATGTTAGAAGCCCAAATCTGAAGACAAACGAAGGCCCAAGATACCAAATTGATCCAAGAGAAATTCGTGAAGAAAAATCAAGAAAAGACAAATTCGGTTGGGAACCAATCGGTTGACCAACCGGTTTGCCAACCGGTTGGCTAACCGATCGGCCAACCGATCGGTTTGCAACAGATTCCGAATTAATGGTGGATTTCTCTTCCTTTTTGGCTAGGTTTGATCCAATGGTTCACATCAACTCCGTTGGGCTATAAATAGGGGTGAAGGCTGAGGGTTTTGAGTGTGAAATATTTTGTAAAAACTCTATTTGGAGAGGAGGGTTACTCTTAATTGAGGAGACCTTCCAAAATTGTAACTTTTGTTACACAATAAATAAAATTTTTCACCCCTTCAATTTCCTTTCTCTTCTTCTAATCCAAGGACCAAAAGGAGGATTAGATTAAGATCAGGAGTTGTTGGTTTCTATTTTATTTCTTTTTCATTTTCTTTCTTGTTCATTTATTGCTTTGTAGCTTAGATTTACTTTCATGCAATTTACTTTCATGCAATTTACTTTCATGCAATGTATTTAATTCTTGTATTTCCTTTCTAGAATAGATTTTTCTTTTCTTTAATTCACCTTGAGGCTAGAACCCTCTTGGGAATTACCCTTTTCTAAGTGTGGAGCTAATATTTGTGGGATCCCTAGAGATTGTTTGAAACTAGCTAACAAATCCAACTCATTCTTGTGAGATTGAGATAAGCTAAGTGGATCTACTCTAGATTCCTCATATCTTTAACTAATCCTCCATACTTTACCTTCTTGATTTTGCACTTATCCTTATTTTTCATTTGTTTGTTATTTTCCTTTATTCTCCTTTCTTGATTTCATTGATTTTTACTTCTCTCTCAATCTCATATTCCCTCCATGTGCATATAATCTCAAACCTAGTTTTGTTATTATGTGCATATAACCACAACCATATTCCCAACTTCATTTTCTCCTCTTTTGCACATAATCCACAATCCACTCTCTCTTACCTCTCCACATCCACTCTCACCATTCTCTCACTTTTATTTTATTTGAATAAACTCCTAATTGTCACGCGCATAATTTGAGAACCAAAACTTGAGCAAAACTCTTTCTACTTCCCGTTCCTCGTGGGATCGATAATCTTTTATACTATAACTTGATAATGGTTGTATACTTGCAACTTAGGAGGTAATCATTTATTTCCCATCACCAACACATTTACTACTTCTACCAATAAACGAGGAATTTAGTAGGGAATGACACTATAAAGGCGTGATTCTTCATTGGTACCCTTAAGAGGGTAGCCTTTGATTGGTTCCAAAATCTGCCCGAAGGGTCAATTAAGTCCTGGGCTGATCTGGAATCTTAGTTCCTCTCTCAATTCCATGAGGAACAATCAGATGTGACCATGGCTAGACTTCTTTCCGGAAGGCAAAGAGGTGATGACTCGGTAGATTACATCGAGCGGTTCCGTAATTTTAGCTTATGTTGTCGGGATATGCCATTGCCGGTGCTACTTCAGACATGTCGACACAACTTCCTGAGCCATGTTGAAGCCTATATGGGTGCCGTCAAGGCTCGTACTTGGAAAGACTTAATGGAGCAAGTCAAGATAGCAGAGAAATTGGCGGAGTGCTTCAACAAGTTCGATCCCTCACTAACCGTAAAGGGGACATTAGCAAATAGGAACATTCCTCCCAGTTGAAAGCCTTTCGCGATTGAGGTAAAAACGCCTGACAACCAGACGAAGGAGCCCAGGAAGAATGCTCAACGCACCTACTCCTTTAAAGATGAACATACGGTGGTCATTTTCCACATCCTTAATAAGGACAATCGGTCAAAGTTTCCAGAAGCTTGACGCCCCAAGGAGATGGGAAAGACCGATGAACCCAACTACTATCTCTATCACAGAATGTTGGGACACCCAACAAAGAACTGTTATATCCTTAAGGATAAGATACAAACTTTTATCGACTCAGGAATCCTCAAGCTTTGACCTGAGCAAAAGAAAGTCACTGCTAACATGGTGACTCTTCAGTTCGGGTCTATGTCGAAAATTTAGGCCCAAGATGGAGTTATCCCCATTTTCGCTGCAAGAATGGAAGTTGTCAATAATGACCAATGAAATCAACAAAGCAAAGGTTTGGTCCCTCTCAATACAACTAGGGGAGAAATGACGTGGGTTCATCCCGACCTCCTTCAAGACGAACATTGGACTCATCCAAAGTCAAAATCGAAGGGTAAATGCAAGATGAAGCCCTGTAATATCATCTCTGTGATCATAGGGGAGAAATCTCTGCAAGTCTCCTCACTTACAGATTCGGAAGAAGAGAAAATTGTCATGACAAGGATGAGATCCAATGAAAATTATTTGAAGAATTATGATCAGCCGAGACCCTCTAAGCAACCCGAACTGACCAAGAAAAAGGAGACTCAGTTCGACAAAGCATTGCAATGTCCTTCATTTGATTCCAAGGCTCCATTCTGGCATGATATCATGGCCCAGTTAGCCAACATCTCGGTTCATATAACCTTATTCAAACTTTTACATTTGTCTAGGGATACGAGAGAGGCTTTGAAAGAAGCCTTATATGATAGCGAGGTGTTTCTCACCCACATGTCTGAGCCTCCCCAAGATGAAGAATGCAAGCAGTGCTATCAATGCCAACGGCAGACACCTTGCATTACCTGCACTTTGGATGATATGCTCATCAAAGACCATCATCACAACTGACCCCTCTATTATACTAGGTATGTAGGGTCAGCGAAGGTTGAGAGAATTCACATCAACCCAAGTTCTGTCTTGAGCATAATCCTGCAAAGGCTTAGCTTCTTGGGCATTCACCTTTACAAGCTTTCGAAAACTACTGCTACCATCTTCAGAGTCAACTCCAGTGATCGCCGGTCGCTCAAAAAATTTCGATTCAAATGTCAGATTGGTGACTTGAAAACTGAAGTGACTTGTTATGTCATCAATGTCGAAACACCTTATAACCTGCTCCTTGGACGACCTTGGATCCATTCTAACATGATCATCAATGCTTCAAGTACATCGATGAACAGGGGGTTCTGTAAAAGGTTGATGCTGAAAGGCATCTCTTCAACGGGGTGGAGAATTACTTCACCGACTCTCTCTTGTATGATGATAAGCATACAATCGAAATTGCTCTTCCTGATAACACAGGTTGAGAGAATTCACATCAACCCAGGTTCTGTCTTGAGCATAATCCTGTAAAGGCTTAGCTTCTTGGGCATTCACCTTTACAAGCTTTCGAAAACTACTGCTACCATCTTCAGAGTCAACTCCAGTGATCGCCGGTCGCTCAAAAAATTCCGATTCAAATGTCAGCTTGGTGACTTGAAGACTGAAGTGACTTGTTATGTCATCGATGTCGAAACACCTTATAACCTGCTCCTTGGACGACCTTGGATCCATTCTAACATGATCATCGATGCTTCATCAATGCTTCAAGTACATCGATGAACAGGGGGTTCTGTAAAAGGTTGATGCTGAAAAGTATCTCTTCAAGGGAGTGGAGAATTACTTTACCGACTCTCTCTTGTATGATGATAAGCATACAATTGAACTTGCTCTTCCTGATAACACAGGTTGAGAGAATTCACATCAACCCAGGTTCTGTCTTGAGCATAATCCTGTAAAGGCTTAGCTTCTTGGGCATTCACCTTTACAAGCTTTCGAAAACTACTGCTACCATCTTCAGAGTCAACTCCAGTGATCGCCGGTCGCTCAAAAAATTCCGATTCAAATGTCAGCTTGGTGACTTGAAGACTGAAGTGACTTGTTATGTCATCGATGTCGAAACACCTTATAACCTGCTCCTTGGACGACCTTGGATCCATTCTAACATGATCATCGATGCTTCATCAATGCTTCAAGTACATCGATGAACAGGGGGTTCTGTAAAAGGTTGATGCTGAAAGGCATCTCTTCAACGGGGTGGAGAATTACTTCACCGACTCTCTCTTGTATGATGATAAGCAAAATTAGCTTTAATTAATAACCACATCTACACGGGACCTTGACAAATACCTGAGTTTTTTTTTCCAATCAATCAAAACTAATCAATTTTAGATGGAGTAGAGCTGTAGGGCTCAATTTAATTTCACCATCACTAATTAAGAATTAAGTCCAACTTCCAACTCTCAGCTGTTTCCAACATCTATACATGGTGTAAAGGATAACAATTTGACATCTCCACAATGATAATTGCACACCAAAAATAGCAAAATTAAAATCCACATACGCAAACAAAACTTCCATCCCAAAAATCAAGCATAAACTCCATGCTCCATGTCTCTAAGCAACAAAGAAAAATAAACTTAATTTGTCTCATGTCTACATTCATCACTCATTTGAGACAATTCATTGCCACGAAAGCTCACTCAAAGTGTAGCAAGATGGAATTTTTATTGCCTCTCATTACGTCACAATATGAAGCATTACTACTTCATTTAACATCTGCTTAATTAAGGAGAGATTCTAAAACTAATCGTGGCATCCCATAATGATTGCAAAAGCAAAAAAAGAGAATATAGAGGAAAATTATGGTAAGTTATTAATGATTCTGGGTTGTAGATAGGGAAATAGTTCAATTACATGACAAGAAATAATCCATTGTCACAAAAACTCCCTCAAAAGTGCGCGCAACAAAATGAAAATATATTGCCTCTTTTTTACCAAGTTGAAGTATTAGTAGTAATTCATGAGTAGGGACTCTAAAACTAGCACCAATTCCCCCCTACTTGACAATCGATTCTAAAACTAGTATCCGCATTCCATATCAATTTTAACAAGAAAAGAGAGAAATTAGAGGGAAATTATAGCAAGATTAATTATTCTAGCTTGTAGGACAGAGAAATTATGCAAAATTACATATATTATAGGGAGATAATTCATTGTCACATAAGCTCTCTCATAGTGATAGAATGGAAACATTTATTGCCTAATGTCTCAAGGTGAAGCGTTACTACTTCATGAAATATTATATGTGTTTGAGGAGGTACTCTAAAACTAGCACCTACATCCCCTAGCTAATAATAGATTCTTAAACTAGTCGCCCCATCATACATTGATCTACAAAATTGAAGATAAATTAAGAAAATGATGAAAATTTACTAACAAATTTAATTGCATGCTAGGAAAATAATATTGGAATATTCAAAAAAGGTTTCTCAAATATGCAACAGGGTGAAAATTTTATGAAGCATTACTACGTGCAATATGTGATTGGTACCTACAATCCCCTATTACCAAGGGTCGCAAAACCAATCCACGTCTTCTCTTCATGTTGACAAGTTATTTATTTGTTAAAAAACTAAAAATAGAGGGAAATTGTGACAAGTTATTAATAATTCTAGATTGTAGGATGGGAAAACTAATGCAATTATATGATCATATATAAGTCTCTAGAAGGCATTTTGTTCCACCACCAAGAAGAAGGCAAGATGCCCAGGCAATTTGACTGCGCCGCAGTCTGTATCTCACACAAACATCTAACCATAAGAGGATATTCAATGTTCATAACGAACTCACCACACGACATGACCCGCGTTTTAATTCTTACGATCACCATATTTCCATTTATAGTGCACAATCGGGTATATTTTATGTAATACTAGACAAATATGAGAGAAAAAGTAAACATATTTCTTTTAGTATTATGACAGTTTCTTTTAGCCATTTTCTTTTAGTTCACCAACATTAAACAATATCATGAAGTAGAATTGATTCAACATCATGCACTAAGTACTAGACGAGATCACTACTTGATGAAAACCCCCAAAATTAAGGGTGAAATTGATGAGAAGAAGTCTACAAGTATAACTCTTCTTAAAAGAGTCGGTTGATGATGAGATATGAAACAGCTCTCCAGCTAGCTTTCAGATTCAACAAACCCTGAAACTCTAGCTAATAAATTGAAGAGGACATAATTAACAAGAAAACAAAAGGAATGATAGTCTTTGCTTTTGTCTTACATTTGCCTTTATAACGGCAAAGAAAAAGCTTCAAAAACAAGGAACTCAACCCTTCCATGTAACCGGGATAAGCAAACTTTAACCATGCACACCTAACCCTAGCTAGCTTAAACCCTAATTTCCTAAAGAGAAAAGATAGTGGACTAATTGTACAAGATAGAGTAGAATTAATTTCCCAATAATTCTTGATTAAGAAAGGATTGATTGTGATTAGGACAACCTTGTTGTCATCAACAATGAGAGCATTATTATGGACTTTGATGAGTTATTTCCTTGTAGAAAAATTACTACGACAAAATTAATTGCAAGCCCTTAACTTTTGCATTGTTTTAGAATGAGGACATTAATTTTCATTTTTATTTTTATTTTTTTCATTGTGGGTGGGTGGTAGTGTTGCACTCACCACAAGTGTGTTCAACTTACCAACTAGCGATATTAGAAAGTTTTAATAAAACTATCAACCCCAAGACTTATATATGTAGTAAGCTATTTTATTCACTATAATTAATTTTTCATTAATGTAACTTTTCTTTAATATAACTAGCATGTCATTTTACTAGTGGACTTCACTTTGAGAGGAAATATTGAAGAAGCAAAACAATTTGAAAACTTAAAAAGTAATAACATATTCTATAGGGTGTTACATGTAAATTTAAAGATATTTTTCTAAAAAGAATCAATTTGAGAGGAAATATTGGAGAAGTAAAGGTAGAGCATGAAGGAAGTCATGGAGAGAAGTAGGGTTTTCTAATTGTTGGAACCAATTCCAAGGAGCACCGAATGGTCACCCATTGGCTGATATGTGGGCCCACATATGCTTTATTTAGATTAATTAAACAATTTTCGTTTTAGAGTAGTGCAAAGTGAGGATGTGATGATGATGGAAGAAAACGCTAAAAGGAGTCACGTGAAAGGAGCTATAAGGAGTAACGTTTTTTGTATTTATTTCTTATTCTAATAAAATAACATTATTAATAAAATTGCACTTTGCAGAGAAGTCCTATTTTGTAGTCATTTTGCAAAACTCGGTTGAAGTTCCACATTTTATGCTCAAATTCATGTTGAATGTACCTTACTATCCGTGCAACAAACAAAATTTATAGCTTTGGTATTAAGGTTATTGTGAAAGAGTTAGGCATAAAAATGCAATTCAATAGCAAAAACTAGGTGATGTGTGTAAAATGGACTAGTTTTAAACAACAAGCTTTCTTGTTAGGAATAAGTGCTTGCGCTAAAACCCCATAATTTTGTTTTCCACTTGTATACTAAACTAATTGCTATATTTGCTTTATGCCACCTCATTCATGTCAACAAAATGAGGCAATGCACACTCCCCCCTCCCTTGTTCTATATAATGAGGCCTCCTCAATCTCTCTCAAGGCCAAGGACCTCAAGCTCTCACCACCTCTTTTAGTACTCTCTATACTCTTAAGGGGGCTATTGAGCCTCCTTTAGTGAGCATTTTAGTTTTGTGAGAGGATCAAAGGCTAAGGGTTTCTTCTTCTTTCAAGGAGAAAGACCCTTGCTTGATTTCTTATTCTTCGTTTTCTACCATCTAACCAATTTTGTTCTTGAGAATTTCAAGAGGAGAAAATGTTCGGTTTATCGACAACCAATCATTGGGCCATCACCTTCGGTGTTCTAGGTATTGATCAAGGAAATTAAGCTCTTCTTCATCATCTTCTTCTTCTCTCTTTGCATGTACTAGACTAGAATTTGATTAATGCATATAGGTTATTAGATTGAAGGAAATTGGTTTTTAACTAAATAAGGAACATGCAAATCCATTAATTAATTTGTTTTTTCAAGTACAAGTGAGGTAGTTCGGAGTCTCTTTTCCCATGCCTAGCCAAAATTTCATTTCCTCTCCTGCTTTCTGTTACCAAATCTACCCCTTTTGTCAACATGGTTACATTTTAGCCAAGATTAGCCAAGACAAGTTAGCTAGGGTTACGCAAAGGTTAGCCTTTTTTCCATTATAAAGACTTCAATGTACCCCAATTTCTTGTAAATATTACAAAAATCTAACATATTATCATTGTTTAAATTTGTGATTATTTACAGGTAACCTCGTCTCATTCATGGTATACCTTGCTCCGGTGTAAGCATCACTAGCAATCAACTAACCAAAATTACATCCTTAATTATTTTTAAAAAGAAATTTATGAACATATGATTATGACTAATTGCAGGCCAACATTTTGGAGAGTATACAGAAAGAAATCAACCGAAGGGTTTCAATCGATTCCCTATATCGTTGCGCTCTTCAGCGCTACGCTTTGGATATACTATGCGCTTCTCAAGACTGAATCAGAGTTCTTACTCACCATTAACGGACTCGGATGCGTAATAGAGACCATATATATCATCATATACCTCATCTATGCACCTAAACAAGCTAAGGTACAAATCTTACCTATATTAGCCCAATATATACTACGTTAATATTCACTACTTATGAGGACATTCTTATCAATGTTAGATGAAAACATGAACTCAGTTGTGATTTGATCTGTAGGTCTCCACCGTGAAATTACTCCTCTTATTGAATGTTGGGATATTCGGATTGATAGTATTAGTGAGCCTAGTCTTTGCTAAGGGAGCTGATCGAGTCACGAGCCTTGGATGGATGTGTGTGGGATTCTCAGTGTTGGTGTTCGTTGCACCATTGAGCATCATTGTGAGTAATCGACAAACACTACTCTGAAAAGTTTCGTAAATTTAGTATGCTTTCTATATGATGATTGTGTATTGTTTCCATTCTTCAGAGGCTTGTCATAAAAACAAAGAGCGTCGAGTTCATGCCCTTCTCTCTATCTCTATTCCTTACGCTCAGTGCAGTTACATGGTTTTTCTACGGATTCCTGTCACACGACAAGTACATAGCGGTAATATCTTCACTCTTAATTATATTACGGAGATATTAGTATTTTTGTTCGAGTTAACATATCTCACTTATTTTTTTTCTATTTATGGAAATAGATTCCCAATGTGCTTGGATTCGTCTTCGGTTTGATCCAAATGGTTCTCTACACCGTGTATATGGACACCAAGAAGACAAAATTTGTGGTAGAAGAGCACAATGTGCCTGAACATATCATAAACATAGCGAAGATTGGGGTAGAAGTGTACCCCACTGATGCGAACAAAGAGGAAGAAGGAGATAACAAGGAATGTGAGTTAACGAACAATGGCGCCAATAAGGAAAACACTACAGGCCCTCAAGAAGAGGCAGAGGTCTAGAGAGAAGAAGAAGCAGAAGGTTCTTTGTCATCTATTTTGGTTGTTTGGTTACTTGTTAAATTTTAGAGATGAGAAGAAATTAAGCTCATGATGTCAATCCTCCTCCTTGATTAATTATTCTTAATTATGAGAGGGTGAGAGAAAGAATTGTGGCTGATTTTATAGTTAGTTAATTATGAAACTATTATGAGAGTAATGGAGAGGATTGAGGGGCTTATATGTACATGACCTTGGTGCTTGTGCAATTCCTTTGGTATGAATAAAAACGTTACCTATGAAAAGGTTGAGAGTTTTTTTAAAATTTTTTTCCTATTTTTGTGGTATACGTGTATGGTGTTGAGATTGCCACGTAATCCTGTGGGGGGTTCTTGTCGTCACGTGAGAGTACCGTGGTGATTTTGTTGCGGCGGCCATACCACGAAAACTGGGGAGTGGGGCCCAGCTAGGGGAAGTCTTTATAACGGTTTGGTTTGGACATTTCGGAGTCTCGCCACTCGCGAACGGTGTTAAGCTTTCTCTCACCGCTATTAAATTTCCAGGCTCTTCATGTAATGATTTTGCATTTAATACCCTATCAAATGAAGATTAGACCCAATTAATTAGGTCACACATGTGAGCATATGAATATATTTCTACGGAAATGCGAAAAATGTGTATGCATATCTGTATATAGTTTCTACAAATATATGTGCATATATGTATGTGTCATATCATTTTTTTTTTTACCAAAAAGAGCCAAAATATTAGTTTGGGCCCTTTTCTTAAACGTTAGGAATTAAGAATTTATATGGTGGATCAGCAAACTTGCCATGTCTGTCATCAATTTCCTTCTAACTTTTTCCTTCTCTTCATACTTGATTTTTTAAGCCTTTTAATTAATTCTCTTTCATAATTTGGGCAAGTTGGCCACGAGGTTCCCCGGTATTTAGTGAACTTGATTCGTTCTTAGTCCGTACTATTTAATGCATCATCAATCAGATTTTCCTCACACCCCCAATCACCTTCTCCTCCTTTCTCTCGATATAGGACGAATATATCTATAAGAAAGGAATACAGATTCTCTCAGAATTTCCCGCATACAATTGGTACGTTCTCAACCGTTCTTGGACAGATAAAAAGTGTAAGCTGACTTCTAATCTGCCAAGAACAGTTGTGAACGTTCACCTTTTATATATGTGGGGTATGCTAAGGGGATTTGTATTTCATGAAAAAGAAAGATGACAATATCGGTTCAAATTCAGGAGTAGTGATCAACAACACCAAAGCGTGTAGGGAGTTAGAATCTGAGCCCTAAGTAGATCAACAACACCAAAGCGTGTAGGGAGTTAGAATCTGAGCCCTAAGTAAGGCATATATATATATATATATATATATATATATATATATATATATATATATATATATATATATATATATATATATATATATATATGGACCACACCTCCTCTGTCGGATTTGGATCCCTTTCCTTGTAGTGTCACTTTAGGAATGGCGGGTTCACTCCTTTAATAATAACTGTCTAATAATATATAGCTAACTAGAGATTATTTATTGTTCCTGTTGGATTCGGATAACTACACGCTTGTTATAGGGTTGATCTATTATATAAACATTACATGGCAGAAGATAAAGAAAACCCTAACATGCATCTAGGAAACGTAAACAACAAGTTTAGGGTTACCGATTCGGATCTTTTCCATAAGATTGTCATGTCCATTTTGATCAACAGCCGGAGGGCGACCACACCGTGCAACTAACGAGAAGCCCCCGCATATCCCCACGACTTCTGCATAAAGCATGAAATTGCATAGAGAATATGATGAAGGTTCTTATGTGGTATATATACTGTCATATTTAATAAAATACCCTAACTTGTATATATAGGGTAAATGATTATATTACATCTAATCAAATTGGAGATAAGAATCCTTTCCGTCCAATCACTTTTGGGTGGAGCCACAGCTAAAACCGACATACTACAATTCACACAAAGGAGTGGGTGTCGTCCATAATTCCATGAGCCGACTCCCTGAGTCGTTAACTCCTTGAGTCAAAGTCTCCCTAAGAATCTCATTCCTTTTCAAATCCATGTCCATACATCACTACTGCGGTGTGGACCATTGAGAACCTACAAGTGGTTAGTCTTATAGCGTGATCTGTTAGGACCGACACTAGAATCTCCCTAAAAAAGCACACAATAGATTGTGTAAGTATGTGATATCTCGTACCCCAAATCTAATCAATCATGTCCGGTCAAGTACTTTCGTCCCTCGGAGAAGCGTACATGAACACTACGGTCGACCATCGATTCATCGCACTCTTAAATCATGTCCTCTGCATAAATAAGAGTTGGCCAAGCGATGCAATCAAGAGACATGTTAATCAATCTTTCTCTGGCCCCGAATAGTTGGGCCGGCTAATCACTTGCTTTCCTGACACTGCTCGTGTGGGCGATATTGTCTCATCGCAGCAAGAAACAACAGCCAAAGTAGCAAACGCTCATAACAACATTCTCAAACAGCCCAGTGTCTCTAAGGGTATAGTGACTTTCCTCTATAACTGGTGGTAGTCGATAAGGGCTCACACAGTGAGGAAGCAGGGATCCATCCCTCGACCTTCTTATATTCGGTCCAAGCACACATCATATGGCAACATGTTACGGTATTAATTCTCTCTCCTAGAGAGCATACATCATCAAATGAATAACATACAGACCCAAGTTCTATCACCCCATGATGAACTTGTCCAACCATACCTCCCCGCCATGTGCGTGGGATCTCCCGACAAGCCCGCACCTCGTGCACCAAGTCAGACCCCTAGTCTAGCTGATAGTACACAAGTAAAGTGAATGTGAGGTTTCCACGTTAGTCGCTTCAATGTATAAGTATACAATAACTTTATCCTGACCCAATCAGGGCGACCAATAGAGTGCTCTCACTATTGTCGCACCTAGTAATACAATTGATAGTCATTACTCTAAGTCAAATGACATCCAGCACTCAGTCTCAAGGAATTGCCACAACTTTTGAAGGGTCTCTTATGTGATAAGAGCTTCTACCTACTGATGTAACTGTCTAATGGTGCACCCAGCCTGTACACATCATATACTAATATACTCCATGTCATGATAATCAAGCAATAATAAGTCATAAGTAATTCCAGATATGTATATAGACAAGAAAAAGACAATCAAATAAATATAATGTCTTATAAAGCCGTCGTCCGTAATATCCTAAGTGTTTGAGGTCTCAACTAAAATAGAATATCGCCACTAAAGACATAGCTCCTAAGGTTCAACTGTGCTACCCTAGCCTCTCCTCGACTATTCCCTTTATCAGTAGATCCTTGATCATTTAACTCATAGAGAAGCACTCAACACAACCTCTTCCATCTCTTAGTTCTTAATGAAGTGATAGTTGATCTGGATTTTATTCGATTTCCCAAACTAATATTGGTCTTTTGAATAACCAACAGCCGACATACTAATGCAATAGAGAATATTATAATCCTCTATGTGTCGTGATACACCAAGATTCTCTAAGAATCTGCATAGCTAGACTGTCTACTATGCTACAGCCATAATTCTCCTAGAATCTGCACAATAAGGCTGTCTCCAGTGTTATAGTGTATATCGCCGCATATTCTGCTCCAGTGGAAAAGGCTATACACTACTACTTCTTACTATCCATTAAATGACCTTGTCATTTAGTAAGAAAACATAATCAGAAGTCTACGCTCGCCCATCCAGATTGTCAGCCCAGTGGACATCTGAATATATCTGTAGGTGAGTGTCAATTCTGCCAAAACACAATGTATAAATACAGTCTCAATTAAATACTGAGGATCCTCTTGACTTATCCAAGTGATTCATACCAAGACTGAACCAATGTCTACTCATTAGTTCTACTATAAATGATGTATCAATTATTGTACATATACAAGACTATCAACTACACTCTTTGAAGGGAGTCTTAGCATTGGATTCTTCTCTACTTTTGATCATCATATTTTATTACACTTTTATACCCTCATTATCTATTTTATTTAAATAAATATATCACTAATAATATTTTTTTCTCCTAATTTGCGTGAAAAGAAGAATTAATGAATAAGAGCTCAAAAAATCAAATTCTCCTATTATTCGGCCACTTATTGAACCCCAATATCAAATCAAGAGGAGGCCAAGAAAAGCCCAAGAAATTAAGAAAAAATCGAGCCAACAAGTTAACTAAGGAATTAATTTTTTTAGGAACCAATTGGTTCACTAACCGATTAGCCAATCGATCAGCCAGCTGATTAGCTAATCGATTAGTTCATAATAGAAGCAGTAAACTATTGAGATTTATTTTTTGGAGCCCAAGGCTAATCCAAGGACTCTCGTTGATTGTTGTAGGCTGTAAATAGGGATAGAGGATGAGGGATTTAAGTGTGAAAATTTTTATAAAAACTCTATTTGGAGAGGTGGGTTACTCTTAATTGAGAAAACCTTCTAAAATTAAAATTTTTATTTATAATTAATAAAAAAAATCTCCACCTTTTAAATTTTTTTGTCTTCTTCTTTGTTGATGAAGATGAAGATGAAGATTTGCTTTCAAAGGATCAACCCCTTGCACAGTGAGTTTTATTTTTATTTTTATTTTTATTTTAGAAATTCATGTTTTAGGATTTTATTTTCTTTTTATTTTTATTTTGTAGATTAGATTTATTGCATGCCTTATAGTGTAGATTTACTTTCATGCTCTTTTAATTTATTGTTTATTTTTATACTTTGCAGAATTTATTTATTTTTGTAGATTAGATTTCCTCCATATTTTACTTGCTTTGATTTTTCTCTTTTGATTATTTTTTTTCTAGTCTTGATTTTGTTCTTTTCTATTTGCTTTATTTCTCCTCCTTGTTTATTCTTTATTTTCTTTTATTTGTTGACTCTCTTTCTCCCCTCTTGCTCTAGTTTTTTTTATGTGTAAATATCACACACTCTATATCTCTCCACTTTCACTCCTCTTTATCCACACACATTTTTAGGATCCAATTTAGAATTTTTCCTACACACCTTTCTTGTGGGTTCGACATTGTACTATATTATAACTTGATTGTGCACTTGCAATATTTACACTATTTTCACAACACATCAAGTTTTTGGCACTGTTGTCGGGGAAGGTGCTTGTAATTAGAATTTTCTATTTTGGTTCTTTAATGTGTGTGTTTTCTTGTGAAGGAATAAATTTGAAGCTTGAGGATTGAGGATTGAGGATTGAAGATTTGCTTAAAAAGATAAGTCCTCTTTCTAGTATTTTTCTCTTCCACCCTCTAGTTTAGTTTCTCACAATTAAAGACAATTAGGAACTAAAAATAAAAGTTTTCTCTTGTTGACCGTAATAAAATCCACCTTCCATTTGAACAACTACTAACAAGATAATAAATTTAACAAGAGCCTTCTTTCTCATATTTGTTTAATTGTTGACCCTATTAAAAAAATAAAAATATTTTCTTTTGCATCTTTTGTAGTTGCTTTTAATTCTTAGGGTTGCATTGCATATAGTTAGTAGGAATTCACCAAAGTGATTTGAGCATTTTGATTTGAGCACTCACTTGAAAATATTCTAAAGGGATGATAATCATATTTTTATAACATTTTTATACCCTCATTATCTATTTTATATCAATAAATATACTACTAATAATATGTTTTATCTTAATTTGCAGGTTAATAAAGAATTAATGAATTAAAGCCTAAAAGGCTCAAACCCCCTAATGTTCTACCATTTATTGAAGCCCAAATATGAATACAAAAGAAGGCCCAAGAAAGCTCAAGGATCCATGAAGAAATCGGGTCAAGAAATCACAAAAAAATTAAATCTGCGCAAACCAATCGGTCGGCCAACCGATTGGTCAACCGTTTGATTCGCAACAGATTTAATTTTATGGCTGATATTAAATTCTTGATCTCCAAGCAATATCCAAGGGTTCTCATTCATTGCTGTAGGCTATAAATAGGGGTAGATAGTGAGGGGTTTGAGTATGAAAAATTTTATAAAAATTCTATTTGGAGAGGAGGGTTACTCTTAACTAAGAAGACCTTCTAAAATTATAACTTTATTGCAATTAATAAAAGAATTTTTTTACCTCTTCATATTTTTCTTTTCTTCTCTTTATTTGATCATGAAGATAAAGATGAGATGAATGTTTGCTTACAAGAGGCTAAAACCCTCTTGTTATGTAAGTTTTCCTTTTATTTTGTAATATTTTTTTCTTGTTTTAGATATTCAAGGGGCTAGAACTCTCTTATTTTAGATTTTATTTTTATGCTTTATAGAGTAGATTTACTTTCATGTCTTTAATTTTGTATTACTTTCTTGCATTTATTTTGTAGTATAGACTTATTTTCTTGCATTATTTTTAAGAAGCTAGAACTCTCTTTGTAATTAGTCTTTATTTTTTTTCTCTCAAAGAGGCTAGAACCTCTTTGAGTTAGTTTTATTTTTTTTTCATTATCTCTCAAAGTGGTTAGAACCTCTTTGGAGTTCATTTTATTTTTTCATTATCTCTCAAAGAGGCTAGAACCTCTTTGTAGTTAGTTTTATTTTTATTCTCTTCCTTTTATTTTTTTTTTCTTTGTTTTTATTTTCTAAGATGTGGAACTAATTCTTGTAGGAATTCTAGAATTGTATGAAACTAGTTTAATCTCTTTTATAATTTATGGATTATTCTCTTGTGCTCAAAATGATCATGTTTAGGATAATCAACTAGAGAACTAATTGGTAGAAGAAGAATTTGATAATCTATGCTTATCTTGATTGGTTTGATATGTTATACTTATGAATTCTAGAATTACTATCTAGTTATTATTCTTTTCATGAGTATTAATCTTACTTTGATGATAATTTGATAGGTTATGCTTTCCTTAAGTGGTTTGATAGTCTATGCTTAATAAATCTAAAGTAAAATGTGATAAAAAGGAGAATGGTTCATAATTTATAAGTAAAATTGGCTAGTGGATTCAATTCTAGATTCCTCATATCACTAATTGAATCCTCCATCTTTACTTTCTTAATTTTCCTCTTTATTTTTGATTTTTCTTTATTTGTTTCTTGATTTTATTTTCCTCTATTCTTTCTCCCTCTCAATTTAGTTTTGTTTTTATTTACATATAATCACAATCACTCTCATTTCTCTCCACAATCACATTTATCACTCTGATTATCACACACACAACTTATGAACCAATTTTGATTATTTCCTACAATACCTTCCTCGTGGGATTCGACATCTTTCTATACTATAACTTGATAGTTGTACACTTAAAACTTAGATTTTATTTATTTCCTATCAAGTTTTTAGCACCGTTCTTAGGAAAGGTGCTTGTAATTAAGATTTTTCTATTTTGGTTCTTTAATTTGTGTGTTTTCTTGTAAATGAACTACTTTGAATCTTGAAGATCAATGTTTGGAGATCGAATATTGAAGAATTTCCCTTAAGAGGCTAGAACCCTCTTGCTTGTGGTAACTACTCTTTCTAGTATTTTTAATTCCACCCCTTTTAGTTAGTTTCTCACAATTAAAGACAATTAGGATATAAAAAGAAAAAAATTGTTAACCCTAATAGAATCCACCCTCTATTTGGACATTTACTAACAAGATAATAAATTCAAACAAGAGCTCCCTTTCTCACTTTTGTTTGATTGTTAACCTTAATTAAACAATAAAAAGATTTTATTTTTACATCTTTTTGTAGTTGCTTTTAATTCTTAGGGTTGCATTGCATATAATAGTAGGAATTCATCAAAGTGATTTGAGCATCTTGATTTGACACTCACTTGAAAATATTCTTAAGGGTAAAAACTCACTAATCAAGATAAGGTGAGGGATTTCATCACTCTTTCCTTAACCCAAAAATCACTAATTTCTCACTACACAAACCCAAGCCTTTTAAAACTCATTAGACGTTGGCCCCTAAGGATTCGAGCTCATTAAGAAATAAGAAATCCTTAAGTAAACCGGTTTAAGTTTACTTGAATCCGTTGGTGTCTAAGGCAAGATTTAGGGGTTGCATAAAGTGCTCCACAAAGAATGAGATACTTAATTGGTCATTGACCTCCCTCCAGTACTATCCTTACCTGGCTAACTGACCGAGTAAACTTTAATCTTTTCACTCAAGGAGTTTTTGGTTAGGAGCTAGTCTAGTTGAGTTTAGGCTTAATCCTAGAATTTCAAGTGATTGTTTTGATTTGTTTTTAGTTAGGTATTTCTTTTATCTTTTTCCTTCTTCTCATTATCTTTTAGATTTTTTTATAAAAAGAATTTAATTTGGTGTATCCAAGTTTGGATTAGGGATAATACCAATCGTTTAATCCATTTTGAACCATTTTTTGAAGAAATGGCTAATCCTAATCCACCCGTTCTCAAGATATGTGTTATCCAACTAGGAATGCAATCCCATCTTGCACTAAGCTACCCGATGTCAATGGAACTAATTTCAAGCTTAGATCGCATTTCATAAACATGCTTCCGAAATTCTTAGGGATTGAAATTGAAGACGCTTATATTTTTATCTCCTAGTTTGAGGAAGTGTCTCTTATGATTAAGATGAGGGACTTATCTGAAGATGCAATTAAGCTTAGATTTATTCCATTTTCTCTTAAGGACAAAGCCAAGAAATGGTTGTATAGATTACCTACAAATTCTATCTCAACCAGAGATGAATTTGTTACCATTTTTCTGAAGAAATTTTTTCCTATCCATAAAACGGTTAAGCTTAGTAACAGCATTCAAAATTTTAAGATTGTCCCGGGAGAGCCATTCTGAAAGTATTTTGACAAATTTAAGGATATTCTTATCCAATATCCTCACCACGGTCTTGAGAAATGGCGATTATGTCAAATCATCTATGAAGGATTAGATTATTCGTCAAAAACTTTCTTAGAATTAATGTGTTAAGGGAATTTCATAAAGAAAAATGTCGATGAAGCCTGGAAATTTTTAGAGAGTTTATTCGAGAAAACCATGCAATGGGAGCGTTGTGATGACAGAGTTTCATCAGTTCCCCAACCCAAATCTAGTGGTTTTTTCTTAGAGACAAACATAGCCTCTGAAGCAAAGATGGCTACAATCATGCGTAGGTTAGAAGCTTTAGAAATTAAAGAACGAGCTTCAGCTCAAATCAATCAAGTTTCTGTCTCAGGTTATCACAACTGTCTTTCTCCAACCCATATTTCAGAGGAATGTCCTCTCTTAGGAAACAATCAACTACTAGATCAGGTAAACGCTGCATTTCAGCGTCCGGTGAATGATCCATTTTCTCCAAATTATAATCTAGGTTGGAGAAATCACTTGAACTTTGCATGGAATCAGGAAAACTATTCTGAAAATTAAAATTTCACTCCCTCTTCAACCCAACAATTTCCTAGGAGAAATACAGTTCCTTTCAGTTCTCAAACCAATTTCCAACAACCAAATCTGTCATATCCAAATCAGTCTCCTCATCAACAATCTGTAAATCATACTCCTTCAAATTCTGATCATGATAAACATCTCAATGTTTTAGAAAAGGGTTTGGAGACCATGATTAAAGCTTCTACACAGACCACCAACTTGTTGATTTAAATATCCAACACTTTGAATTCCTTTATGCAATCAATCGGATAAATGCTCAATTCTAACACCCAAGCCATAGCTAGGTTAAAAATCCAACTTGGTCAACTAGCTAGTGCTATGAGTGAGAGAGAGAGAGAAAGGAATATTTCCAAGTTAACCCGAGACCAACCCTAAAGACACGGGATCAAGTTCAATCTACCAAGCTTAAGTGAATGCTACCCATTCACTACGGTCAGGAAAAGAGGTCGATAATCAACTTAGAATGTCTCCAAGTCAAACTCTTGAACCTGAACAAATTCTCTCTCCTTCTGATAACTCTATTCAGCAATCACCCCCTTCCGTTGACCAAGAGCCTGAACCCGAATCTGAGCCTAATTTTGATAGGTTTCAACCAATGGCTCCCTACGCAGATAGACTCAGGCCTAGGAAAAACTCCCCTCAGGTGGAGAAAGTCCTAGAAACTTTCAAGCAGATTAAGGTCAACATTTCTCTCTTAGATGTAATCGAACAAGTCCCTTCTTATGCAAAATTTTTAAAAGATTTGTGCACAAAGAAGAGAACAATAAATGTTTCGAAGAAAGTCTTTCTTACTGTTAATATCAATGATATGCTCTCAAAGCCCATACATTTGAAACATAAGAATCCAGGTTATCCTACCATCTCATGGGTCATTGGTAATACCTACATTGATAAAGTACTTTTAGACTTAGGGCCCAGTGTCAATTTAGTTTCTTATTCGGTCTACCAACAACTAGGTGTAGGAGAACTCAAACCAACCAAATGCAGTCTACAGTTTACTGATAGATCTGTCAAAGTCCCCATGGGTGAAATAGAGAATGTTCTGATTAACGTTGGGGATTTTATTTTTCCAGTGGATTTTATAGTCTTGGAAACACAGCCCGTTTCCAATCTCAAAAGTTAGATACGATTCATTTTACGAAGACCGTTCTTAGCCACGTCTAATGCTCTAATCAACTGTAGAACTGGTCAAATGAAGCTGTCCTTTGGAAATTTAACTGCGGATCTCAACATTTTTAATCTAGGGAACCAGCCAGCTAATCAACCACTAGAAATAAACTACATTCAGGAAAGTTCAATAGAAGAGATGGAAGAAGAGAATAAGTCAGATCTTAGTTTTGAGGAAATTTTTGGTGTGGAGCTGAAGATATTAGAAGAAATAGGATCAGATCAGGTCTCTCAGAACAAAGGAACTGTGTTTGATACATGTTTCTCTGATCTTAGTTTTGAAGAACTGTTTGCGGATGAACTTAGGATCCTAGAAAACAAACAACAATCGAATTTTCATACCTCAACCATGAATCTTGGGTTTGAGGAAATTTTTAAAGAACTGGTTGTGTTAGGACAAACTTTCATCAATAAGGAATCTAAGTTCATATTTGAAAATTAAAAATTTAAAATACATAACACCATTGATACCTACCTTCAATTGTTGCGAAATTATTGAAAACTTGAATTATACAGTTTAAGCACATTGTTGAAATTATCATTCTAAATTTTTTCAAAATTCGAGGTAGAATTTTCACAATAAGATAGGATTTGAAGTAGAATATGAGCTTCTTATTTTTAATTTGTCATTCTACATCTTTACTTTTGTCTCATAATAATGAGAATAATAAAAGAATTTATTCTTCTCTCATTTGAGAGTTTTTGTTCTTTTGAAAAAAATTTTTTTAATAATGCATAAAATTTTCTTTTCATCCTCCTCACATCAAAAGTAATTACAGATTTTTATCATTTCATCATTATTCTAGGTTAACCGAATAAATATAAGTACTTAATTTCTTATCTGCTTTACTTTGTGCATCATAGAGTTTGCATTGAGGATAATACAAAATTTAGGTGTGGCGGTAGGGACTAGTCATTTTTCTTATTTATTTTACCATTTTTCTCTTTTCTCTTCTTTTTATATCATATTTTTTCTTTCTTTTTTGTCACTTGCCAACTTAATAGAGTTAATTAATAATTAATTTATTTGATAAATTTTAAATTTTCTAATCCTTAGTTAGTTTTATACTCAAGTTCACCTTTTATGATAACTCTAAATAAATTTCTTAAGAAATAATTTTTAAAGTAGTATACTTTACTAAAGTCTTAACTTAGACTTTTAATTAAAGGAATGAAATTTTGCATGCTTAGCTTAGAGTATAAAGTAATTTTTCAAGTTGTCTTTATCTAAATATTTTTCAAGATATATATACATATACACATATATATATTAAAAATAAAATAAAATAAAATAACTTTGCAAAAGAAGAGTGCGAAAAATGGGCACCAATAAAAATTCTCTTGAAATTTAAAGTGGTTCTATCTTATAAAGTCTAAGTTAACCAAGTAATTAAGCCCAATGAGTATTTACATACTTAATGACCTAAGCAATTGGGTTAGGATTCATTATTAAAACTCATTAAATGGTCACTTAAAAGCCGATGAAGTAGAAAAAAATAACCAAGGAATAAAGAGTGTAAAAATAAAAAAATAAATACCAAAAATATTTTTATATATATAGTTATATTTATATGTTCTTGAAAAATAAATTGATTAAGAGACTTGAAAATTATTTAAAATAAAGAGTTAGCATATTCTTTTCAAAACTTTTAAATTAAATTTCTAAGTTAGACTTGATTTTGTATAACTATAATGAAAATATTTTCTAAGAGATTTACTTTGGAGTTATACATAAAAATATTTTCTTGAGTAAAACTAGCTTCAATTAGAATGTTTAAATATATCAAGTGAATTAATTATTCATAGACTTCTTTAAATTGGCAAGTTGACCAAATTTTGTGGGTTGATTCACTGCAACCCCGCACGAGACTATAACTAGTCCTCTAGGGTAAAAGGCTTGTTGTATGCGCTAAATACAATCACGATTCCTGCGAAAGTGAGTTAGAATTTTTCTTTCTTGCCTTTTCAACTTCTTTCTTTGCTAGAGGACTAGTAAAAGTTTAGGTGTGGGGGTATTTGATAGTCATATTTTTATAACATCTTTTATACCCTCATTATCTATTTTATATCAATAAATATACCACTAATAATATATTTTATCTTAATTTGCAGGTTAATGAAGAATTAATGAATAAAAGCCCAAAAGACTCAAACCCCCTGATGTTCTGCCATTTATTGAAGTCCAAATATAAAGACAAAAGAAGGCCCAAGAAAGCTCAATGATTCATGAAGAAATCGGGTCAAAAAAATTAAATCTGTGCAAACCAATCTGTCGGCCAACCGATTGGTCAACCGATTGATTCGCAACAAATTTGATTTTATGATTGATATTATATCCTTGATCTCCAAGCAATATCCAAGGGTTCTCATTCATTGATGTAGGCTATAAATAGGGGTAGATAGTGAGGTATTTGAGTGTGAAAAATTTTATAAAAACTCCATTTGGAGAGGAGGGTTACTCTTAATTGAGAAGACCTTCTAAAATTATAACTTTGTTGCAATTAATAAAAGTATTTTTTATCTCTTCATATTTTTCTTTTATTCTCTTTATTTGATCATGAAGATAAAGATGAGATGAAGATAAAGATGAAGGTGAAGGTTTGCTTTCAAGAGGCTAGAACCCTCTTGTTATGTAAGTTTTCCCTTTTATTTTGTAATATTTTCTTTTCTTATTTTAGATATTCAAGGAGCCAGAACCCTCTTGATTTAGATTTATTTTTACACTTTATAGAATAGATTTACTTTCATGTCTTTAATTTTATATTATTTTCTTACATTTATTTTATAGTATAGATTTATTTTTTGTATTATTTTCAAGAGGTTAGAACCCTCTTTGTAATTAGTCTTTATTTCTTTCTCTCTCAAAGATGCTAGAACCCTCTTTGGAGTTAGTTTTATTTTTTCATTATCTCTAAAAGAGGCTAGAACCCTCTTTGGAGTTAATTTTATTTTCATTCTCTTTCTTTTATTTCTTTCTTTTATTTTTATTTTCTAAGATGTGGAACTAATTCTTGTAGGAATTCTAGAATGGTATGAAACTAGTTTGATCTCTTTTATAATTTATAGATTATCTTTTTGTGCTTAAAATGATCATGTTCAGGATAATCAACTAGAGAACTAATTGATAGAAGAAGAATTTGATAATCTATGCTCATCTTGATTAGTTTGATAAGTTATGCTTATAGATTCTAGAATTACTATCTAGTTGTTGTTAGTTTCATAAGTATTAATTTTACTTGGATGATAATTTGATAGGTTATGCTTTTCTTAAGTGGTTTGATAGTCTATGCTTAATAAATCTTAAGTAAAATATGATAAAAAAGAATGGTTCATAATTTATAAGTAAAATTATTAGTGGATTCAATTCTAGATTCCTCATATCTCTAATTGAATCCTCCATCTTTACTTTCTTGATTTTTCTCTTTATTCTTGATTTTCCTTTATTTGCTTCTTAATTTTATTTTCCTCTATTCTTTCTCCCTCTCAATTTAGTTTTATTTTTATTTACATATAATCACAACCACTCTCTCATTTCTCTCCACAATCACATTTATCACTCCTAATTGTCACACACACAACTTATGAACCAATTTTGATTATTTCGTACAACACCTTCCTCGTGGGATTCGACCTCTTTCTATACTATAACTTGATAGTTGTGCACTTACAACTTAGATTTTATTTATTTCCTATCAAGTTTTTTGGGTAAACCCCATAATCAAGATAAGGTGAGGGATTTCATCACCCTTCTCTTAGCTCTCAAATCACTAATTTCTCACTACACAAACTCAAGCCTTTTAAAACTCATTAGACATTAGCCCCTAAGGATTCCAGCTCATTAAGGAATAAGAAATTCTTAAGTGAACCGGTTTAAGTTTACTTGAATCTGTTGGTGTCTAAGGCAATGTTTAAGGGTTGCGTAAAGCGCTCCGTAAGGAAAGAGGTACTTAATTGGTCTTTGGGTTCCCTCTAGTACTATCCTTACATGGCTAACTGACCGAGTAAACTTTAATCTTTTTACTCAAGGAATTTTTGGTTAGGAGCTAGTCTAGTTGAGTTTAGGCTTAACCCTAGAATTAAGGGTGATTGTTTCAAAGTAGCTGCTCTTAATTTATTTAGTTAGGTTAACCTTTTAGGTCTTTTAATTTTTCAAAAAAATTATTAACTTTTGTTTTCTTAGATCTTTTCCTAATTTCCTTTTTATTAAAAATATTTAAAAGAATTTATTTTGGTGTATACAAGTTTGGATTAGGGATAATACCAATCGATTAATCAAGATGAACTAATTTTTAAAATCAAGAAAATGGCTAATCCTAATCTACCCGTTCTTCAACACATGTGTTATCCCACTAGGAATGTAATCTCATCTTGCATTAGGCTACCCAATGATAATGGAGCTAATTTTGAGCTTAGACTGCACTTTATAAACATGCTTCCGAAATTCTTAAGAAATGAATCTGAAGATGCTTATATTTTTATCTCCGAGTTTGAGAAAGTTTATCTTATGATTAAGATTAGAGAATTATCTGAGGATACTATTAAGCTTAGATTTATCTCATTTGCTCTTAAAGAAAAAGCCAAGAAAGGCTGTATAGCTTACCCACAAATTCTATCTCAACCGGGGATGAATTTATTACCGCTTTTCTAAAAAAAAATTCCTAATCCATAAAATGGTTAAGCTTAGAAATAACATTCAAAGTTTCAAGATAGTCCCGGGAGAGCTATTCTAAAAGTATTTGGATAGGTTTAAGGATTTTCTTGTCCAATATCCTTACTATGGTCTAGAAAAGTGGCGATTATGCCAAATCATCTATGAAGGATTAGATTATTCTTTAAAGACTTTCTTAGAATCTATGTGTCAATGGGATTTCATGAAGAAAAATACCGATGAAGCTTGGGAATTTCTAGAGAGTTTATCTGAGAAAATCATGCAGTGAAAATATTATGATGAAAGAGTTTTATTAGCTCCCCTAACCAAAGCCAGTGGTCTTTCCCTAGAGTCAAACATAGCCTCTGATGCAAAGATGGTTATAATCCTGAGTAGGTTAGAAGCCTTAGAAACTAAAGAACCAGCCCTAGCTCAAATCAATTAAGTTTCTACCCTAAGATATCATAACTGTCTTTCTCCAGCTTATGTTTCAGAGGAATATCCTCTCTTAGAAAATAATCAACCACTAGAGCAGATGAATGATGCATTCCAGCATGTTAGAAATGATCCGTTTTCTCTAACCTAAAATCCGGGTTGGAGAAATCACCCAAATTTTGCATGGAATCAGGAAAACTTTTCCGAAAATTAAAACTTTACTCCCACTTCAGCCCAACAATTTCCTAGAGGAAACACAGTTCCATTCAACTCATCAAATAATTTTCAACAACCCAATATGCCCTCATCAATCTGTAAATCCTATTCCTCCAAGTTCTAATCATGATAAACGTCTCAGTATCTTAGAAAAGGGTTTAGAGGCTATGATTAAAGCTTCTACACAGACCACCAATATGTTGACTCAGTCATCCAACACTCTGGATTCATTCATGCAAACAACTGGTCACATGTTAAATTCAAACACCCAAGCCATAGCTAAGTTAAAAATCCAACTTGGTCAACTAGGTAGACCGTGAGTGAAACAGAAAAAGGAAAATTTTTGAGTCAACCTGTTGCCAACCCTAGGGACACTGGATTAGCTTTCATGTCGGGACATTGCTCTATACTTAGAGCCTGACTCTTAACAATTAGAGTCTCGGTGGTCTCCATGCTGCACCCAGTCAACAATATGCCATCGATATACGATGATAATTAAGCCTGTCCAAACGGGCCGGGCCGGCCCAGATTTTTGGGTCCGGGCTGGGCAAAATGCCTAGCACGGACTCGGACTTCAGTGCGGGCGGGCCTAGGTCCGGTCCGGCCAAAAGCCCAATTGGACACCCCTAATGACAATATCTCAAACTCTTACTAGCTCTGTGTAGGTAGACACAATTGTCTTTATTGATCATTATGAAATCATAGCCCAGTATGGTCTAATATAACCGAATAAATAGTACACACTGGAATACTATTTTAAGTCATAGGTAGATCTCTTTAACTTGGGCATCCTATACTCAAGTTCGTTGGCTTTGAAACACATAAATCGATCCACATAGATCTCCTATTCCAGTTCTCCTATAGAAAAGCTATCTCTAAGTCTAATTGGACTAGTTGAAGATCAATATGTGCTACAAGAGTCAATTTTATGTGAAAGTCGATTCTCTCCCGGAGAGAGCATCTCCTCATCATCCACCCTACAACTTCGGGTGTATCCTTTCACCATCAAGCGCTCCCTACACACTTGATTGTCCCATTCTGCTTGACCTTAAAAATACATTGATCTCAATGGTCTTGCATTCAGCTGGAAGATCCACCAAGTCCCTGACTTGATTCTTTCTCATGAACCCAAGCTACCCATCCTTGATGCTTTTCACCCTTTCACTGCAGACCCAGAAATAGTGTTCATACATGACTTGGGCTTCATAATAATATGTGGTGCTGCCAAGAACATTTCTATATCGATCTCAAAATATCGTCTAGATATTAGTCCATGGAACGATTTCTGAGGCTGTTGGCATTCTATAGATGGCTCCAAGTCATCGAAAAAATATCTTGCTCCCACTATCCCCAACTAGTAGAGGAACCATCATCTTCCTTCGCTATCTTTGTGACAGTCTCCTCAATTTTATATGAACCCAAATCCTGATCTACTTCTTCTTTATGCAGGAAATCCTTCTCACATATAGTTTTCGGTATTAGTGTATAGACATACATTTTTTCTCTCTGGGGTCCAACTTCTCATACCATTGAGAAGTTGGGTGTGTGTGTGCCTGCGCGCGCATGTGTGTTTTGAGTAATGCACCCAGATGAACGTAGTACCGACCCTCAGTTGTCCATGGCTCATAGGGTGTAGACTGTACTGATCTAGAAGGTACAGGGAACTTATGACATATCAATAGTGCATCTACCCAAAACTAAATAGGTAGATATTTTAAATCACATCTAGCAGAGTCGTAATCCTCAGTTTTGTAACACATTTTGTTGCAGAATATAGGTTATTTATCAGCTATTGATTTTTTTTTTCTTGACACAGTTCCCTGAACTGACTAGATAGCTACTCTATTGCGATTAGTGCATAAATATCTAGTGGTTTTGCTTAATTAATTATCCATCTTGCTAATGTAGCTCTTGAAATAAATCCAAGCCCTCAACTAAGCGCAAAATCAAATACACATTGTCGCAGATAGAGTAATGGCATATAAACATAAGAAATTAATATGCTCTACTTTGTACCTTAATAAATATTAGTCTGCATAAATCATAGTGTACTAATTGCAATAGATTTGCTCTTAGCCGTGCCAAAAGACTTCCTAGTGATTTTACCAACAAAACTA
Source organism: Asparagus setaceus (assembly GCA_012295165.1). Lineage (NCBI taxonomy): Eukaryota > Viridiplantae > Streptophyta > Magnoliopsida > Asparagales > Asparagaceae > Asparagus > Asparagus setaceus. The sequence goes on along the minus strand of CM022707.1, from coordinate 38,514,881 downwards.
TACTCGTAGGTAGGGGTGAAAATGAACCAAATAATTAACAAATAGTTCATTAATTGTTCGAGTAACTATTCGGTCATATTCAAATCAGTAATTTATTTAACGATAAACAAATAATATTTAGTATTCGAGTTCATTAATGAATAGAATTAAACTAAATGTATATTCAATTCGTTTGCTTATCAAATATTTGTTTAAAATTTGATCGCTTATAATTTGTATTATTACATAAATGATGTTATATTTTCAACCCGCTCATTTTTCTATTTATGTTCTATATACTAATTTTGAGAGACCTAAAGAATCTTAAATCAATTTTCTAATGATATATTCAAATTACACACACACACAAACACACACACACATCATAACTATAAAGAAATAATTTTCATTTATAAATTTAAATATTAATTAAAAATTAAATTCTTTAGTAGAATGAATATACTTTGACATTTGATAAATATTCATGAATATTTATCAAATACTAAGTATTCAATTTGAATTCAAAAACTCCAGACATGAATATTCGAGTTCGTGTTTGAATTTGATAATTTTGAACAAATACAAATATGAACATCTTAGTATTCGATTTGATTCATTCCTTTACCACCCCGACTCGTAGGTGGACAGATATATATTGGTACATGTACTAATAAGGTTGCCCCTGGCGAGTCTACATGTGTCCGCCAATGTGACTTAGTCCACTATACTATAAATCAGATCCAATCTTAATTCACGGTACAGGAAAAAGTAGAAGATAAACCCGATTATCTAGTAATGAGTCATGTTCTAAAATTAACTAGGAGTTTAGCTTGGTGTCCTATACAAGGCAGAGAATTCTAGAAGTAAATCTATGTAAGTCACCCACATATGAGGAATTAACATGAATCCCACAAGCCTAACTACTTAAATACGATTCCTAAACTATAGTGGGAGTATTACAAGATCTATTTATTCCCTAAACTCAGAGAAAAACTTATATATTTTGGTGCCCAACACCACTACATATTCCTCATCTAAATCTTTATACTCTCATTTGGAATTTTCTGGAACTATACAAATTCATCTCTGCCCTGCAGATGTATCTCGCGAGTCCCAAGTTTTCTCTATTGCGCGCCCTCATGCACGAAATGATCGGTTTATCTACAGTTAAAATAATTAATCTTGCTCTTATCAATTGGCATTTTCACCTTTTAATTGACTTCTTTTATTTCAGAATCCATTTGGAAAATCTCCTGGCGTACCTGCTGTGACTAGCTCTTATCCTTCTGCATCGGGTATTCAGCTCCCAAAGCCAAAATAGACATATTAACCTTGAACACACCCTGATGTTTAGACTCCAACTTCACTTTTATTTGCACATCTCCGAATGTTGTCGTATCTGTGATGTGCAATAAAAGTAGTAAATCTCTATCCTAGAGTTATGTAAAGCCATAATAACTATCCAGATCTACCATCCCTATCATGATGCAGTTCCAACTATCTCGTGATCCCTTATCATAAAGGTTATCATCCAAATGTGAATTCAATATTCTACCCAGCAGACATATCATTTGAATCAAACTCATTAATAAGAACTCGGATCCTCAGCGGAAAGACATATTTGAATCTTGCATTAAGAGCATCCCCGAAACTCTTTGCATTTGAATAATCCTCAAACTCCCCGATAAGATCGTTCCTCATTGCAGTCCACCCAGTGAATCACTTGAACAATCTCTCCATTCCCAGACCTTGTACCGATCGGTCTCACATCTTTGAGTCCAAGTTGAACCCTGTTCTAACTTGGACATTATCGCCTCAATACTCGCCAAAATCTCCTGCTCTTAGGAGAAAATATATCTGTCAAAAGAATTATCTACAAGTCATCAGTCCCAGACTGAGTCGGAATATTATATTGTTACCTCTATAAGCGAAGGATTAAGACACTCAATTTATAGATACATTAAAATTATTAGCATTTATGTGGAGCAGTGTTCTTCCTGGAAGAACATTCCACCTCATCAAGCCTTTATACCGATAATAAAATTACATCCCAAATAAAGAGAAGAAGGCCTAGGACCCCAACGACAATGTTCAAAATATAATTTTTAAAATTATTATAAAAGTTTTTAAAATGGTATATAAAATTTCTTAGAGATAGACTAGATTGTGTAGTTAAATCATAGTACCATCTCTACCCAAAATCTCCCACTTAAAATGATTTGTTTATATTTCAAGATGCTTGAACATGTGGCATGACAAACATAACTTAGAAAATTCACAATATTTATTTAACTACACTATTTTATCTTGTTAGTTTTATTAGTGTTTTACATTTCTCATGAAATTGGTACGGCACCCCGAACGCTCCCACTGGAACAGCTACTAATCACAAGTCTCCAAGACTTATTAGGATTTTTATAAATTAATTTGGGAATTTAAATAATTTTTCTCACTTCCAAAGTTAAAAAACTATTTTTTCAGCAAAATTCAAACTTTTAATTATAAAATCTAGAGGGCCCAATCAAAATTTCTAAAATTTTTGGGAAAAACTTCTCAAAAGTTTTGAAAATAAAAATAATAATTTTGAAATTTTCTCAAATTTTCCATAATTTTTATTATTTTCTACGTAATTTTGGATTGCTCTAAATAATAATAATAATATATTTTATAAAAATTATAAAAATATATTTTTAGAAAATAATATTTTTAACTTATTTATCTGAAATTCTGAGAAAATCTATATTTTCAAAATTATTTTCTGAAAAAATTAAAAAAATTATAAAACTATTTACAAAATTGCCCCTTGGGTTTGAAAAACCTAGTGGCCCAATTTATGAGCGGCGGCTAGGGCTTAACCATTATTTTTTTAAATCCAAAATTGAACAAAAAAACCTTTTTTATTATAAAATATAGATTTAAAAAATAAAGATAGATCCCTGATTTATCAAGTATAACAAATCCCTGATTTATTATACTAGCCCACTAATTTTATAAAAATTGAGTTTTCATATATCAATCATCCCAGATGTTAAAAGTTAGATTTTTTTAATACCAAAAATTTGATTTTTTTCATAAAAAATTAAAATTTTTCATAATAAAATCATATGTTTCTGTTCCATGGTCAAAAACACCATCAAGAAACTGACGAATGATCCTAGATCTGGCTGTGATACCAATGTCAGATTCGGATAACTGCACCCATGCAATAGGGTTGATTTACTACATAAACAATGTGCAGCGGCAAATAAAGAAACCATAGCATGCATCTAGGAAACGTAAATAACAAGTTTAGGGTTACTAGGATTTTTTTAGTAGGATCGTCATGTCCATCTTGATGAACGGCCACAGGGTGACCATACCGTGCAACCGACAAGAAACCCCCGCATATCACTCTGCGACTATTGCATAAAGCATGAACTTGAACAAAGAAGGAGATAACGGTTCTTATGTGGTATATATTATATCATATTCAATAAAATACCCTAACTTTTATATATATGGTAAATGATAATATTATCTCTAATCAAATTTGAGATAAGAATCCTATCTGCCCGCTCACTTTTGGGCGGACCCACAGATAAACCAACAGTTCTCATTGTGATTTATATCATATTCCAATGAATTGCTTTGATCATGATTCTTGTTCACTCAAAATAAATCAAAAATGCACATTAAGTCATTAATGTTTATAATTGAAAAGGCAAACTTTTTACCATCTAATCACATTAGAAAAAATTTGGATCTTTGCTCAGTTTTGATCAATCGAGATGGATGGGACTAAGCATTTCTACTAAACGAGAAATAGGGTCCTATTCCTACTTAAACTTCGTCTCTGTTGAGCCTCTGAGATAATCTAGGCAATCTACAAGATTGCGTCTAGATTTAACATTCCAAGGATCTATTTGCCAAAATAAAACTAGAGGAATAGTAACACCTAAACAATGATACTACGTGAGGTATATGTGCGACTAGCCCTTTCCAAATTATATATAAACATGACATGCTTTCTATTCATACAGAGATCTTCACTTCTTAGTAACTCACAAGTTTCTCTTTACTCTTTTTCTGTGTATGTATTGTTAAGAGCAAGGCTAGGAGATAGTGTCCACCAACTTTTATATTCATTGATGTTGCCTTGGGATAGGTGAAATCAAGAGGTACACAAATCTCAAAGATGGGCTTCATATCTTTCACGGATCCCAAGGCAATATCAATTGTTAGAAAAGTTGGTGGATGACTATTCTCTATCAACTTAAGTTTATAGGAGCCTTGCTCGTATTGTTAATATCAAACTTAAGAATGACAGTCGATATGAGGTATTTGTAAAAAAATTTAATACTACGACAAATAAGACAAAATTTATTGCTTAATATACTAATTAATTAACAGCAAATAAATAAAATAGAAAAGCAAATGCATGCTTAGGGGAATAAACAAAAACCCAATCAATGAATAGAGACCTTAATTGGTCTCTTTCACATGTTGCCACCATTCCATTTCAAGCCATGAATCAGAAAGATGGGAAAATTACTATACATCAACAACCAAATCTAGCCATGTTCATACCACTTCTTTAATGCATGAATCAGGGTTTAAGATATTAAGATTGCTATATCACTAAATTTGTCCTCATGCAAGTAAAAATATACATTGGTTATAGGCACTAGATGCTACAAAACACAGATTTTTGTAAGTCACGCATTTGTTTAATAAATTAACCGAGTTCATACCTCACTTTGACTACAAATACCAAGTGTGATCTTCTTAATGAAACATAATAAAGATGTACTATAAAGTATAGATTTTACTAAACATCTAATCGATTTTATTCTACACCATGCACCTGTTTAATAAATGAGTTGGGCACAGATTTCATGGATGAATATAAACGACAAACGTGTCAAACTCGGTCAAATAAAATGTTTTAATGTGCTGTTTTACACGCAAGTAAACCAAACTTTAGGACATGTTTTTCACATTAATCCATGATAATTCAACACCTAATCAACCCTAGTCCATGACTTTGGCACTGGTCATTAGATTCGGTTTCCTTACAAGTACAAGAGCTAGAGTGATGATTCTAGTCATTTTAGGCTGAGTCATGCTTTGGAATTTGCTAGGGAGGGAAAGTTTTGGACGGATCATTGGAGTTGCTCCCCAATGGCACGCATTCTCCTAAGTTTCAAGATTTTACTATTAACCACTCGAATTTATATTAATTAGTATGTTGCGTTATTAATGTACGTTTTTAAGGCTCACAAACTGATTTCAGGTAAAAAATGTTGGTTTGGTTAGTTAATTTTGAACTATGGTGAACCGCTAGAATAGAGTAGAAATTTTGAGTTTCACGATAGTCTAGTCTTTGCCTATGTTTTGTGTTTCTTACTTGGACTCTGTAGCTCTATAACCAACAATTAATTGATATGAACATTCTCTACAAATCTCCTACTTCCAATATTTAAAAAATTATAAAAAATTAAAATTTCTATTAACACTATCAACCTTAATTTTTAAGGTGATTAGATTTAATAAAGGAAATAACATTTCGTCTTTTAAGTATGTTCCACGTCGAGAGTATGGATATATAATGGTGGAGAATATGATTAACTGACTCATTATCTCATGTATAACAAATGAAAATTGTAAGAGAGTTCTTATACACCCTTTCCACTGAAAAACATTACTTATGATAAGAATAATAGATAATAAGTTCAAGCTCCTTAAAACACAAATCTGGTACTTACAACAATATTTTCTTCTTCAATTTCCATCTTTTTCCCCCTTGCTGTATAAGACTGTTGAATACTGATGTTAGTCCCTTCCCAACCGTCCATTTAGTCATATAAGTTAGTTGGCAATCATGGAGTCCACCTTTGATGCTTTTATAAGACAATGCAAGAATGAACATTAATCCTCACGGTCCAATGTTGGAGAAAATTTGGCATTGTTCTCGAGAACAAACAAAAAATAAGAACAAAACCAACAAGTGTTTGGTAATGAAAGAGATATTTGTTCTGTCAGTGCCAGCAATTTTTTCTGTGAAGAAGACGTATTGTTCCCCTCAAAAAAAAACAAGAAGAGGAGAGGGGGTGTGTCTTCGCACCGCTTCTCATTGTTGCTCTTGGGAAAACAGTCTACAAGAGTGTAGTAGATGTAAGGCCCAAAAACATGGGCTATTTGGGCTAAGTCATGGGTATTAGTTCATGCTTTTACTGAACTAGTTTTTATGCACGTGCAATGCGTGGTTAACAATCAAAATTATTTATTTTTTGCTTTATTTTCTTATTATAAATCAGTCATATTCATTTTGAGTCTAAATATGTAAACCGGATTATTATATTTGCCATAATTTTTTTTAATATTTTAAAATTTTTGATGAAATGGATTTGTGTGTTAAACTATGATCAATATACTTTTATATAATTGGATACACAATATCACTCTTTTCAATTTGTACGATCGAACTTCATGTAATATATTTATTTATCGATCATCGATCTCCAATTCGTTTATTTTAGATATTAAATGTAGTGTTAAGTATGAAGAAAAATACAATAATCATTCTTGATGGATAAACAATATAAATAAATTTCTACAAAAGAGCTTGACTTGAGGAAAAATATTATTGTAAAAGTAAAAAATACTTAATAGTAACATGATTCGTATAAGCTCAAAGACAATACACATACTTTCCTCTAGAATGCAAGAGATCTTAATTATTGATAGACTTAAAATAAAAAGACAAAAAGTAAAGATGAATGGTAACTCTAGTATAATTTTATATGATAAAATTATTTACATAAGCATATAAAAATACTATAACAATTTGCACGAAAATCCCTTCTAAAGTTTCCTAATTTTACTCAAAAATTAAGCTATAGTATAAAGTATATATTCTCCTTTATTCCTTCTTTTTCATATTTTAATTGAGCCAAGATTAATCTTTCTCCACATTTATTTTTTCCTAGAAATTCTAGAGTAGTATTTTCATCGCTCACGCCAACCTAAGTGGATTTCTTGTGCTATTATATTTTATTTGGCTCGTTCATCTTTTGTCTTCTCATCTAACTTTGCCAGGATTTGAATGTCTTTCTGATTTTTAACACAAAATTCGAAAATATGTGCTCGATTATTTTATGTTTCAATGAGAACAAAGGTTAATTTCATATATATGAATATTTTTTCTAATGTATTACTTAAATAGTGTTAAGAATTAGCTCTTTTTCTCTACAATAAATTATTTTGCTACGCATCTGATAAGAGTTTCTGTTGCAAACAAAGTCATTCATTGTATATGAAAAGAAAGAATGTCAATCTTAATTTTTTTTCTTACGCTATTGAAAATAAGTATCATGTATACCTTTTGTCCATTATCGTGATTTCCCTCTTATTGTCCGGTTTGTCATATTTCATAACATAGGCGATCACCGGCTTCACGGTAGTTGCTATTGCAAGAACATCTCGCATGTAATTTTATAATTAATTTATGATTCCACAAATTTATATTTCATTTTGTATTGAAGATTAAAGTATGGAATTTTATAAGTACTTACTAATTTTTCTTGCATCTTCCATTGAAAATGCTTCTTTGATTGAGACAAAGGTATTTAATATGTTCTCCAATTGGAACTCAGTTGGTGCTTCTTTGATAGATATGTCTTTTGTTAATGTTAAGTCAAGTGATTCATGGATAGTTGTAAAATATGGGTTTATTCCTTTCACTTCTCCATTTGAAATGAAAATAACTTGAATTTTTAAAGCATACCTCTAAACTTTTCGATAGTCTCTCCGTACATAACTCCTTGTATTTTAAGTCAAGTGATTCGTGGATAGTTGTAAAATCGGGTTTATTCCTTTCACTTCTCCATTTGAAATGAAAATAACTTGATTTTTAAAGCATATCTCTAAACTTTTCGATAGTCTCCGCATAACTCCTTGTATTTTAAGTCAAGTGATTCGTGGATAGTTGTAAAATCTGGTTTATTCCTTTCACTTCTCCATTTGAAATGAAAATAACTTGATTTTTAAAGCATATCTCTAAACTTTTCGATAGTCTCTCCGTACATAACTCCTTGTATTTTATTAACCTGTGAATATTATTAACATCAGAGATAAATATTTATAAAATATAATTAATTAATGTTAAGCTATATATTATATTTTATTTGGTTATATGTAAAATAGTCTTCAATTAACTAATGCTACTTATGTATTTTTGCTACTCAAAGTTATGAGTAAAATTATATTAAGTTATTTTAATTTATAGAGTCATTCTAATTTTTAACCTATTAATATATTTTTCTAAATTTTACACCTTAAGGGATATTTTTAATCTAATAATTATTACTTTTTTACCAGCAACAACTTAGATTATTTTAAGATCTTTGAGAAGGTCAAGTAAATTCTTAAATTGAAAGTTAAATTTACATATCTTAATGAAAGAATATAAAATAATTTCTCTTTTATTTGTAAAGTTTTCAATTTTTAGGGTTTTGTGTGATTTTGAACTTTTGAAGTGTTGTCTCTAAAATTTTTAAAACTTTGAGTGCTTTTTATAAATTTAAAATTTTCAGTTGGATGCTACTAATTTCCATATTTCATATGTTGGTGCTAAATTTTATAATTTTTGGATAATTGTAGGTATGAATTATTGATGTTGGAATTTTAAAACTTTGGGTTATTTTTATAAAATTCATACTTTTAGGGACTGTTGAAAATTTTCCAGATTTTTGTGTATAGGATGCAACTTTTCAAATTTTAGGTTTGTTTGCAATTTTGAATGTTTGAGGGTTTCTTTGCAATTTTGAAACTTTGTGTGTTTTTCACAATTTTCAAAAGAATAAATTATAAATGGAGATTTATTTAGAGAACTATTGTAATTCAAATTCTAAATAGATACTACATTCTAATTCTTGGTTCTTTCTTCAATTCTCGGTTGGCTTTAGTAGTAGATAAAATATTGCAGTATATGACATCTTTGAAATTGATTTTTCTATTGGTAGTTGGATATAATAACCGTGGATATTTCAATTTTCTCTAAAAGAGAAAGTGAATATTTTAATTGAAAGCACTCCTCATGAACTTGGATCTCTATTTACTATGGTAAGACAATAAAAACAAAATAATTAGGAATTTAAATAGATATTATCTATCTATAAAATAAAACCTACATATTCATGTGCCAACAAGCATTTTTCCCTTTTATCAAATTCTGACTATTTTTCAGATAATCAATTACACAGAATTATAGTTCACGGCTTAAAAACCTATAATTAGTTCACGTGGGATGGGATTAGGGTAGGAGAAATATAATATTGTTATAGTGAGTTTTAAATTTAAATTGTTGAGCTATGGGATAAGACAAATACGGTATTGTTGTAGTGATAGTAATTTTAAATTGTTGATTCATGTAAGATTAGTGTAGAATAATTAGAAATATGATAGGTTATGATTAAAATGTAATATTCAAAATAGTGAAGGATAATATTGACCATGGAAAGTTTTTCCCAAACTCGTACTTTTAAAGGGAGTATGATATTTAAGGCTTAGAAATCAAGAAATTCTTCTATTTTTCAAAAGATTCTGCTTCCATTTCTAAGCTAAATTAACAAACTTGAAGAATTTATTGCCTTCTGCTTATATGGATTAGGCTAATTTTGCACCCAAAAAATTTAACTTTGAACAATTACCAAATAAACCTCCATAACGTAGGGATTATCAGAAAACCGTCTTTACCTTTAATTTTTCGAATAATTTTAGAAAACCCCCTCAATTATAGGACTTGTCTTAGAAAACACCCTCAGCTATTTTAACTTTAGAAGAAAAAAAACCCTTCAAATTTGAGGGTATTGTAGAAACCCCCTCAACTTTTAAAATATGACTAAACACCCCTTAACTATGTGGTGTCTCACACAACCTCCTTTATCTTTCTAGTCTTTTCAAATAAACCCCTTAATATTATTAATGTAAAATGTGCAATGACTAAAAATACATTTGGTTGGAAAAAATTCATGTGAGTTTAACCCAATCAAAATATTAGACTTCAATTCGATGGGTTTTGATGAGGAAACTAATCTTTAAAAAATTTAAAAATTCAATTGTTTCAAACACTAAAGCACGAATAAGCAGAAAATAAAAGAAGTTTAGTGTTTCAAAAAAGAAAAAAAATTAAATTTGCACGTGAACCTAACAATGAAAATGGAGGACTAAGAGGGGGGTGGGGGATAAAATGAAAGTTATTTTTAAATAAAAAGTTAAAAAGGAACACTATGGTAAATTTTTTAATGTCTTAGGGATAGTGTGGTCATTTTAAATCACATGTTCCTTTGGATTTTGATTATACCAGTTTAGGGGGTTAAGTGAGATTTTTTTTTGGGGGCGGGGGGAGGGGGGGTTTGATAAATCATATTTTGAAAGTTGAGGGTGGTTATCTGCAACAACTCCATAATTGACGGTGATTTTCTAGAATTAAAGTAGTTGAGGGGGTTCTGAGACGATCCCCATAGTTGAGGAAGGTTTTCTAAAATTAACCCTTTTTTTCCTTTAGAAAACCCCTTAAAAGTGTGAATCGCAAGTTTCCACTGGAAAAAATATCCATTTGTGTAATTTTACCCACCCATGTGAAAAATTACGGTAAACACTAGCAATGGTTTTCTGATAACCCCTAAACATAAAGGAGGTTTTCTGATATTTTGAAGGCAATTGGGGTTATCTGATAAGTGTCCAAAGTTAAGGAGAGTTTTCTTAAATTAGCCTAAATTTATATAGAGCCAGCCCTTAAGAGTGCATGCCATGGCTCTTCGAACAAATAATGGAAGAAAAGGGAATATGTCTGGCTCATTAGGGCCCATGTCAGTTCAACAAAACCAACAAAACCAATGGAAGAAAAGGGAATTAATATGTCTGGCCCATTAGGGCTCATTAGGGCCCGTCAGCTCCAACAAAACCAATGGTGAAAAGGGTTTTTTTTAGATATTAGTCTATTGAACCATCATTATTTTGTATTAGTCCTCCAAATCTTCATAGTTTGATATTAGTGCCAAAGGGTGTGTTTGGCAAAACCCTCAAAACTGGGCCAGGACTAATCCTGGCCCAGTTTTGAGGTAAACTGGTTTTTTTTAAACTAAGGGAGGTTAAAAAAAAAAAGCACCAGTTTTAAGCCTCCTTTTGGGCCTAAAAGAAGTTGGGTCAGAATTAGCTCAGTTTTTGCCAATCAAGAAACAAATAGGCTAAGTTCAGTCCTAGCCCAGTTTTAAGGGTGATATTAATCCCTCTGTTAGTTTTACGTTCAAAAACGTCAACCTTAATTTGGTTTAGACTAACCATGAGTGGTTAATTACCAAAATACCCTCATTTAATTCCTCCACCCAAGAGTTATTTCCCCCTCTCTCTCCCCAGGTCTCCCTCTTTTCTGCAGAAAGAGTCATTGAGGAATTAGGTTTGATGTTAATGGATCGCTGGCAAAGAAGAGAGTTGAAATGGGTTTGAATTTGGGGCTCTTATCGGCTTTAAGTGTAAAGTTTTGTAGGTTTTGGTATTAGGAGTGAGGGTTATAACTATCTATTCAAGAAAAAATTTTAAACATAACTGAATATTCCCCAACATTTATAACCACAATTAAGCAAAGGTACTAATATCAACATATTAATGAAATTTTGGCGACTAATCTCAAAATATAAAGATTTGAGGGACTAATATGAAAATACTGATGGTTTAAGGGACTAACATCTTTTAAAAAAAACCCCTTGCGAAAATCATAATTTAACAAAACATCATTTGATCAGACTGCAGAACTGCAGAAATCCCTACAATTGCAGATATATAGTAAATTATATTACTGGTAATAGAATACATCTAATACTGCAAATGGCAAGTCACAATTCATCCCTCAGTTGACTCAATTCTACTTTACGCAACAAAAACAGACTGGTCACCATAAAGAAGCACCTCCTCATTCTCAACAGTAAAAAAGCTCAAGCAGAATGTGCAGAAATGAAACATCAAACAGGCTTCTCTCGTCCCACAAAATTTTTCTCTCCAATTTTACAAGGCAAAAACATAACAAGTACCATAATATACACTCAACTCTCCCCCTCCCTCTCCCCTTCTAATAATACAAGAATTAAAACTCAAAATAAATTAAAATTACCCGTTGCCATTAGAAGCATCAAAACTTCCGTTGTCGCTCGCCCGTCTCTTCTCCCGCCAATTCGCTCCCCACATTTTCGCCTCAGCGATCGCTCTCTCCCTGTCGAAATCCTTGTTCACTGTCGTCACCTCTCGTGGTGACTCATCCTTCTCCAACCCATCGACCTCCAGCTTCCGACCGCTGCTCCCTCCGCCGTCCTCACCTTTCTCAGTCGCCGAGCGCCCGCTTCGGCTCGATCGGTGGATGGAAGCAGGCCCCATGGAGGGATCGTACGCTTGGGATGCGAGGTAGGAGAGTGCGGTCACCACATCTGCAATGAGGGGGCGGGTCGTGGCGTCTTCTTGAATGCACATTGATGCAACCGCGAGGGCTTGGTAGAGACCCCGCATTGGGTATCGGCCTTGTAGTTTTGGGTCAGCGAGTTTTGCGAGCTTCCTTCGGTCATTAAACATTGGTCGTGCCTGCAAAAAGTCTTGAATTTTATTGACAAGAATAATTGATTTAAAAAGATGGGAATATTGAAGATAAACTAGAAATTATGTAGGGTTGTATGCTCATTTGCAGGGGCAGATGATCACATTACAGCTCCAGTAAACATGAAACATCGCTCCTCATATCTTCTTCAGCCTGGCTCTTTTAGTTGAAAACACATTGATACATTATTTTCAAATAAGCTAGCAAGTTGCAAGAAGCATAAATCTAGTATCTTTTGATTGTGAAATTGATAAGGACACCCATACTTGAATGGATAATTCTAACCTACCTACTCTTGCAAACTGGTTTGGGACTCAAAAGGGCTAAATTATCAAATTTGGTAATTTCTTTAACTAGTTTGGTATTAAAAGTTTCTCTAGCGACATTTGGATATTAAAAATCAACTCATTTTGCAATTTGGCAGTTTTCTTTGCCAATAGTGAAATTTTGGGGAAATTTTAATCACGAGCTTGCACGTGACTTTTTTTGCTGAGGTGGCACAGATATGTTGACGTTGCAAAAGTCATTGTTGCTCTTAAATTGGGTATGAGATTCATATTTTTAGGGCAAAAATTGGGACTTGATCTCAATTTAGGGTTTGCGAAAGGGAGGAAGGCAAGGGAAATTGATCAGGCGCAATTCACATCTCAGCAATTAGATCTTTGAAATTGCAGATGAAGCAAGAAAATCATGTCATCTTCAAACTCCCAATCAAGATTAGATTTTCACAAATTTCCCATATTTCAAAAAAGCCCAAATTGGTTTCACATAAGCCCTAATTTATCATTCAAATTGGTTTCACATAAGCCCTAATTTGTCATTCAAACACATTTGTAGCAAAAAACAAGGGTGATTGATGGCGCACGATAGCTCATCTCTGCTATCGTGCTCCACTTGATTTCGAGAGGTTTTTGCTTAGATTTTTAGGGGTTTGATCACATCTTTTTCCTCCTCATCCCTTCCTCTATCAGGATCTAGCTGTAGTTAGAAGGTTTCTTATGAATTTTGCAGCAACGACAAGTGAGAAGCAAGGTGAGTCAGTTAATGGGGTTCACCAAGCTTCTTCTGCAAAATGTTGGGCAAATGTGGTCAACACGAAGCAATCGAAGGACATTGGGCCGCGTCTCTCTTTCATCCTCAGCAATTTGGGGATTCTGAGTACTGTATTCAGTTTGATGAAGCAGATTGGGGTTTCGGGGTGGATGAATGGAGCTCTGAACTCGTTGTTTATGTATTTGGATTTAAAGTTTCTTACACTGCAATTACGGGTTATATTGACAAGCACTGGTCTGATTTTGGTAAAATTGAAACCCTAGCTATGGATTCTGGGATATTTCTGTTTAAATTTGAATTACTTGAATCTTGTTTAACTGTTCTACAAAGGGGGCCTTGGACCTTTGATAACAAGCCATTTATTCTAATGCCATTGAATCTTGAAGAACTCAAAGTTGCTTCTCTTCCCATTTGGGTGAAATTCCCTAACCTTAAATTGCATTTGTGGAATGAGAAAGCCCTTAGTAAAATTGCTAGCTCCATTGGTAAACCTATATGCACTGATGGTATTACGGCCAAGAAGGGTAGATTATCTTTTGCTAGGGTCTGGATTGAAGTTCAAGCTGATTTTGAACTGCCAAAATTGTTGAAAATTAAAGGACCTGATGGAAATGAATTCTTGCAAAAAGTTGACTATGAATGGGTACCTCCGAAATGAAATCTTTGTAAATCTTTTGGGCATAAACAGGAGCACTGTGTCAAGAGGAAATTTGGATGCCTAAACCTCAAACTGCTAGTGTCCCTCCTATTGTTAATTCACCTGTAGTTACTCCAACTGATCCCAGTAGTTCTGCAAATGGAGGTGCTGCTAATCAGGAGAATCTACCTCCTGTTAGTGATCCTAGTAGTTCTGCAAATGGAGGTGTCGTTAATCAGGAGAATACACCTCCTGTTAATGAAAGCAGGCAGCAGGTTAGATCAAAAGATAAGAATAAAGAGATGATTACCCCTGCTCCTAGTGTATGTGTATCTACTTCAAATGGCTTTCAAGCTCTACAAGTGCATGATGAGAGAGGCATTGATATTATTGTTGATTTGTCCCCTAGACAACAATCAAATAAAAAAAAAGGAGGAGGTAATACTTCAGATAAAGTGTTGAGGAGCAAAAAAACTGGCCCTTAAAAAACCTCGATGAGGTCTATATCTTGATGGAATATTAGGGGACTTAACCACCCTAATAAACAAAAACAGGTTAAGAATTCTATTAAAAGTAATACTCTTTACTTATTATGTTTGGTAGAAACAAAAGTTAGTTGTTCTCTTGTAAATAGCATAGCTGGTAATTGTGCTCCTGGATGGGATTGTTCCCATAATTTCGAGTTGGATTCTCATGGGAGGATTTTGATTTTATGGGATCCAAGTCAGCTCACTCTTCAAGTTCTTAATAAAACCTCTCAACTGATTCACTGTTGGATCAATGCTAAAGATGATTCTTGTGGTTTCTTTGCATCTTTCCTTTATGGCTATAATTCTATGCAACAGCGGAAAGTTCTGTGGGAGAGTATTACTAACATTTCTGCCTCTATGTCTCAACATTGGGTGGTTCTTGGTGACTTCAACTGTATTTTAAGGTGGAGGAGAGAATTCAGGGAAGACCGGTTCTTAGAGGAGAAATTGTTGAACTTCAGTTTGTTCTGAGGGAAGCTAGCCTCACAGACATGAAACATAGAGGGTTCTTTCATACATGGAGTAATCACCATGTTTTTAGTTACTTGGACAGAGTGTTATTCAATACTCAATGGTTGGATTGCTTCTCTAATACAAATACTGAATTTGTTGCTCCTGAGGGGTCTGATCACTGCCCAGCTTTGATTTCTTTTCATGACTCTTTGCATATTAAGCCTTCTTTCATATTCTTTGGCTTTTGGTGTTCTCATCCTGGTTTTGATAGTGATGTGCTTCACGGATGGAATAAATATGTCAGGGGGTCCTCTATGTTTCAAGTGGTGCAGACTCTTAAAACTGTCAAGGAAAATCTTAAAGTTTAATAAGCTTCATTTTGGTAGGCTTGCTTTCAGAATTCAACATGCCAGAACTAAGTTGCTAGCTACTCAAGCTCAAATGTTTAATCATCCAGCTGATAAAGTTTTGAAAATTCAGGAAAATAAGGAGTTAAAGGAGCTTACACTTCTACTGAAGAATGAAGCTTGTTTCTTACATCAAAAAGCTTGAGTGAGCTGGATACTGATGGGTGATTCTAACTCTTCCTTTTTTTAAGGAATCAAATTGAATACTCAAGACTCTATTGTAACTGAGATTGTGGCTTTCTATAAAAGGCTTATTGGGGACATCCTACCATACTACTCCAGTTGATAGCAATGGTTTTTGTAGAGGTGCTCTTGTTACAGAGAATCAGTGTATCTCCCTATGCAAGCCTATCTCTTCTGAGGAAATAAAAAAGGCAACGCTTGAAATCCATGATCACAAAAGCCCAGAGCCTGATGGGTTTACTGCTCAATTTTATAAGAAGTGCTGACATATTGTGGGGGAGAACATCATTAATGCTGTTAAGGAGTTTTTCCAATCAGGTAAAATGCTCAAAGCCCTTAATGTTACCCCAGTTACTCTTGTTCCTAACTCCTCTTGCCCTAACCTTGCATCTGATTTTAGATCCATTGCATGCTGCCATGTTCTTTACAAATGTATATCCATTGTAATTACTAATAGATTGAAGGGGGTGATGCATTATATTGTTAGTGAAAGTCAGGGAGCATTCTTGAAAAAAAGAAGTATAGCCTATTATGTCTTAATGGCTCAGGAATTACTACACATGTATGGCTGAAAGCCTATAGTTCTATAAGTCCAAGATGTGTGCTCGAAATTGATTTGAACAAAGCTTATGACTTTGTGAGCTAGACTTTTCTCAATGCGATTTTACAACGGCTTGGATTCCCTCACAAATTTAGGAGATGGGTAATGCAATGTGTACAGTCTCCTACTCAATCTCTGTTAATGGTCAGTTGAGCCCTTTGTTTTCTCATGCCAGAGGACTTACACAAGGGGATCCAATGTCCCCATATCTATTTGTTTTATCAATGGAGTATTTGAGTAGATATCTTGCTCAATTGGAGTTCACTCAGGGATTCAGATTCCATCCTAAGTGTAAATCTATGCATATATCACACATATGCTTTGCAAGGGACCTTATGCTCTTTTGTAGGGGTGATGAATGCTCTGCTTCTCGCTTATACAGCAAGTTTAAGCATTTCTTTGATGTATCTGGTTTATGTGCAAATGATACAAAGAGTCATGTTTTCTTTGGGGGTGTGGAACATGCTGTTAGACAGAGAATTCTTATGATTTTGAACTTTGTTGAAGGCACCTTATTTGTCAAATATCTGGGCATCCCCTTGTCTTCTAAATCCTTGACAGCTCATGAATATGTGGGGTTCTGATAGAAAGAATGACAAAAAGAATTACTGGTTGGACTTCAAGATTCATAGCTTTTGCAGGAAGGCTTCAATTGATCAAAGCAATTCTTTTCAGAATGCACTACTACTGGGGAGGTATATTCTTGCTGCCTAAGAAGGTTATCACAATAGTGGAAAAATCCTGAAGCTTAGAGAGGAGGCCTTGCTCTCTGTTGAACATTCTGGCAGTGAAATCAAATGGAGAGGTAGAGGCCTTATTTTTAGCACATCATCTACCTATAAGCTGCTGGCTGGTGCAGGGAAGAAAAAGAAATGGGCAAAGTTGGTTTGGAGCAGGTTTGCTTTTCCCAAACATGCATTCATTTATTGGGTTGCCTGCTTATATAAAGTGCCTTTCAAACCTAAATTGATGCAACTGCGGATCTTGAACGAAGATTTATGCCCTATGTGTTCTTCATATTCTGAAAATAGAAATCGTATGTTCTTTGAATATGACTTTAGCTCCCAGATTTGGACCCATATCATGGCTTTTGTTCAAACTCATAATGTACCTGTTTGATGGCATGATGACATGGATTTCCTGAAGAAAGTTTGTAGGGGGTTCTTCAATTTCTTACATCAAGAGGGCAGTGGCCGTTGTGTGTGTATTACATTTGACTTGCAAGAAACAGACTTGCCTTCCAAGGTAAACAGATTGTTGTTGAGGAGTGTATAAAGCTTATCACCTTTGACATAAAAATACAATGTAGCAGGATCTTGAAGGTGAAGGACACAAGGCTTAATAGGGACTGGTGCAAGGCAATGAGCATATATCCCAGCTTTTGTGCTAAGAGTTGAGTTGTCGCTGGAGGTTGTTTATTTTTGTTCATTGTTTTCGTGAGCTTTTGAGAGATATGTTCTATTGTTATGTGAGAGGTCTCAGTTTTGTTGTGCATGACTCTTGGCTTGTGAGAATTCATACTTGAGTGTACAATTTGTATTTGCTTTAACGCTACTTTGGCAATAAGAAATCACTTACCAGAAAAATAACGATAATCTATCGTACTAACCATCTGCATCTTCAAAATCACATGTGAAGTCAAGAAATCTACAATTTGATCTGTGCCACGTCATCTAAACCCACGTCATCTAAACCCAGCCACGTTAGTTAAGTAAAGCCACATCAGCGTTCTAATACCCCTGAAATTAAGTCATATGAGGTTGCTTGCAACTTTTCCGCTAATAATTTTGCTAGCGGCAAAGAAAAATGTCTAATTACACATTTGACGCAAATTTAATACCAAAAAATCGTCGGAGAATCTTTTAATACCAAACTGATTAGGGGAAAGTGGTGGAGCCAAGAATTCTTGGAAGAAGGGGCCAAAAAATTAATAATTAAATACAAAAACATATTAAAATAGAGCACAGGGAACGCTCACAAGAAACCTGAACGACTCCCACCCTATTCGTGTTTCCGAACTGTTCGCAAGAAATCCAAATGGAGGAGTTTTAAGAAAGTTGGGGGATCTTACATTGTATACCTCTATGATTTATAAAATTAGTACTAAGCATCGTGATATGAGACAGATTCAAAGCTTATATATATGCAGCGGATACGCTACATAAAAGAAGATAAAGTTATTAGGAATTCAAATTTGATTTTATCTTTTAGATTTAGATAGGATAATTGATTAAATTGACTTATCTAGATTCTCCAGATAGAGTGTTATTTTGGATTTGGAATTATACTAGTATTATATCACGATTTAAATTTTAAATTCTAATTTTGAATTTTGAAATTGTATTAGAGATCATAACTCTATATAAAAGAGTTGTGATTTTCATTGTTCTAGGAATGAAGAGAATTTATGAAGAAGTTGAGAAAAGTTAGCACTAGATTTGTTATTCTGATGGACATGTGATTTGACTTAGAGAATCCAAAAGATTAAGTGTTTCTATATTTCACTATAATCTTAGATTATAGAAAAATTAATCTTTACTTTATCACTTTACTATACCATCCTACACGAATTGTTTCATTCTTAATTCAATCATTGTCACACCAATAGATGACCAAACCCAAACTTCCCCAAAAGGCTGCCCACATGATCATGCCTCCTTTACCAAGAAAAGAAAACAAAACAAAGAGAGCCCAAACTCCCAAGACACCAAACTGCTAAATAAAAAGAAAGAGAGAAGTCCCTTCACAGCTCATCCTCTTCCTCAATCTTCAACTCCCAAACCCAACTCCAAGCCCAACAGCCTACCTAGCTAACTTCACTTTCTTTTTTAAGATGGGGCCAAGGCCCCTTTGGCCCCAAATTAGGTCCGTCTTGATTACAAAAAATACAAATTTGGTAATTTAACCGTTTCAAATGTGTAGTCTACATATTGCTACTCTACTTGAATAACTAAAGGCTCACTTTAACCAAAAAGTCTAACCTAATAGGTTGTGTGTTACAATGTGGGCCTATGGGCTATATATAAATATGTAAACTATCGACACTTATAGGACATGGGATGTGTTCCTTGATTGAAATTCCAAGGAGTGTTAGTCAACTGGAACATTTTCATTCGAATTGGGAACTTAAAATGGGATTTTTTTTGTTTTTTTTTTTTGCAAAGAGATATTTAGTGGGATAATTAGGAATATTTTGTGAAGCGGGATATCTTGATAAAACTCAGGACAAAAGTTACTCTTTTGGAAAGGTAAAATAAATAAACGGCAAAAGTATAGATATATTTTCTTGAAGTCCCTTCGCTGCTCCCCACTCTGAAGTTACAACAAGAAGACTTTAATTTTTATATGTTAACACATTTTAATTGTTAAGGATGAAATTTGAACGTTGAACCTACAGGACCTCTTGAAAATTATTGCTCTGGTACTATGTCAAGTAATCACGTCTTGCAGAACTTTAAGGATTGGATTAAACCTAACAAAATGGATTAAACCTAACAACGTAAGAGCATTTTGAGTCATAATATGACTTTTATGATGTTCGAAATGTAAGTTACAATAAGAACATGTAAATTACAGCATGCAATTTGACTTACATTATGCTTCTGAGAATACATTACAGACAATTCTATTTCCTATACCATTTTTCCCCAAATTCATGAAGACTTCATTCTCTTGTAGGATATTGATCGTTTGCTTCCTAAACAAATGAAAAACATATCCTGACTAGCTTCAAGGAATTATGGCAATCCCCTCAAGCTCATAGTTGCTATGGCCTAGTTCTTTTGATACTTATGTGATTATGTGAATCCTTCTCAAAACAAACTCATTTGCTTAAACGGCTTATAGGATGGTTGTAGAAAGCGACAATGAAAGTTCTAGACAATGTTAACTCATGAAAATAGCAATGTCTATATTTGTTATTTGCCTAACAGCCGGAGAGAGACGAATAAGGAAGTACAGAAACATGACATAAAGATGTACATCTACCAGTTAATATTGTTTGCTTGCTAACGAAGAAAGGTCTAGCTCATATCTGACACTATTTTTCCTAATTAAGACAAAAGTAATCATTTAATATGCCTAAATAAAATCCTATCAACTGCTAGACAAGATGTTTATAAGACCATATGGAAAAATATTTAATAAGACAATCAACAAAGGAATAGATATTGGCAAATCAAGTAGTTCCTATCATGGTAATAAAACAACCAATTATGAAATGATAAACTCTTAAATTTGAAATGCAAGAGAAGTCAAATCAAATTAGGAACCAAAGTAAGAACCCTTACCCATGAAATAAGATTTTGTTCTCCATGTGCTTTGGTGCTATCAATGGCCCTCCTTCCAGTAATCAACTCCAATAAAACAACTCCAAAGCTATAGACATCAGACTTCACCGTCAATTGCCCGGTCATAGCATACTCTGGAGCACAATATCCATAAGTTCCCATCACTCTTGTTGAGACGTGAGATTTATCACCAACAGGACCAAGCTTCGCAAGCCCAAAGTCAGAGAGTTTCGGGTGAAAGCCCTCGTCCAATAATATATTGGAAGACTTGAAATCTCTGTAGATAACCGGAGGATTAGCTTTATCATGGAGGTACTCCAACCCTTTTGCTGCACCAGCTGCAATCTTCATCCTTGTATTCCAATCTAGGGGTTCCTTATCATCAGGGAGATCTTTACCAGAAAGAAAATTTAAATTTATGTCAAAAAATAATTTCCAAATAATTATTTTGCATGTAAATGCTAATAATACAAACATTCGTATTAGAAATGACATGAACTCAATAGATATGGCAACTTTAAAAAGTCAACAAACAGCATATGAGAACAAAAAAATTACTAACATCTATTTAATTTTTTTCTCTTAATGAGAATAAACTCTAATTGGCAAATTGTGGTAGTCAAAATCATAGGATGTGAATAATTTGCAAGAGTCCAATTAATTGAGCCCATATGAGATTTAGGTTTAACTATGTAGAAGGATGACTGTGTTGCAAAGTATATGTGGGAATCCGTTTGTCCTAAACTACTACTATCAGAAGATTTTTAAGGAGGGACAACGGACGAGCCATGTCAAATAGTAATTAGACCCGGTATCAGCCTTGGATGCTTTTGGTTAGTAGATAACCAGCTTCACTTGATATTTATCAAGTTATTATTATTATTATTTTACTTACATCTAGATCGTTACTCCTCTGGTTGCCTACTTATTGTTGCAAAAAGTTTAAGTTTAATTCCACACCCCCTTATATTATGGCATTGTGTCACTTATTACCCCTAAGTTTGATACTGGAAGATAGACCCCACCAAGAATTAAACGCCATTAGAGATTTGTGGCAGATAGACCCTATGTACTATTACATTCTGCCCCTTCCTTCCTAAGTGTCCGCTTCATCTCTGCCACCACATCGCTGGAAACAGTGTCCATATAATGGATAGGATGAGTGGAGGGAAACAACCACATGTTAGGATGCGTGGAGGGCAACAACCGCATTCAGTTTAGTTTGGGGGTCCTCCAAGATCAAACTTAAGGGATAACAGGAGAACATTGCGATAGGTTAAGGGGTTTATGTGCAATTAACCGAAAAAATTATAGGCATGAACTTTCACCAAAATTTTGGAGTTTTAGTATAGTGGAAAGGACTTTGCGATGGTATCGAAGCCTCGCCTAAAATAAAATAACACACCCCAAAAAAAAACAAAACAAAACATAAAAAAACCAACATGCACACACACCTCGACCTTAATATGTTATCCCTCGGCGTAAAAGGAATCACTATTATCATTATTATTGTTATTATTATTTATTAGATTTATTGTTCATATCTACTTGGGTTGAATCTCTTGATCTCAATAATACTAGAAAAAACAATCAGTCTAAAGTATCCAGTATCCATGTTATTATTTAGTCTATTCTATGATACTCTACATTTTTAAAAGAATACAATAGAGGAGTCAAAGTATAAACTGAACTTACATATACAACCCAAAAAGTACTTACCATTGGTTCATTTATAATTCAAGACAAGAAAGATAAAAGGAAAGCAACAGAAACATCAATAATTATCACTCAATCTAGAACTATAAGAACCGGAACTTTGACATTGGCAAATCCCAAAAAAAAAAAAAAACATATGTACCAGATAACAAAAACTATCTATGTGATCAAGTAGAAATAGTACCAAGCAAATGATCTTCCAAACATCCAAAGGGCATAAACTCGTATACAAGAAGACGTTGATCTCCATCAGCACAATAACCAATTAGATTAACAAGGTTGGGGTGATGTAGTAGGCTAAGCATGAGGACCTCCACCAGAAATTCTCTATTTCCCTGGAGCCCATTCCTATCAAGTTGCTTTATAGCCACCACCTGTATTGGCCAGTAGATGGTACCAATCAAAGTAACATTCGAACATCAGTTTGATGTTATCAAGTGCTATCTAGAGTGAGCATCCCCCAATTCTTAAATAATTTTGAAATTTTTCCCTTGAATCATTGAAATTGCTATTAGGTCCCCTAATTCTCATAAGTTGTTTCAAATTAATCACTCTAGTTGCTGCTACTTCTACTCTTGATTGGAGGACTAGTTTCAAAATAACTTAAGAATGGGGACCTGATAGCAATTTCAACAGTTTGAGGGACTAATTCAAAATACCTTAAGAATTGCGGAGTCTAATAGCGATTTCAATGAGTGGGACTAATTTCAAAATATGAAAGATTTAAGGGACTAATATCAGGAAAAAAAACCCATTTGTAACTTACCTTTTAGACATTGGTCACGTAAATCTTAAATATTTCAATAATAGTCCATTAAATCTTTGAAATTTCTATGTAGCCCCTCAAATCATATAAGTCACACCAAATTAGCCCACCTATGTCATCTTAAATGTGGAGAATATACCATTAAATAGCATTTTGAGTTGAATATCTAGTTAATACCCTTCTAACTCAATTTAATCATCCAACCCCCATTCTTAAATGAAATACCCAAAACAAATCCTAAGATAAATCCATATCCATATCCAAACCAAAGCCAATATGTTCTTCTTTCAACATCCTGAAATGTAACCGAGACCGAATTTACCCTTTTTTCTGTGGGAATGGATGATTCAGAGGTTTGGAGGTTGGTTTAGATGGGTTGACTGCCTAAAGGCAGAAAAATCATTTGCCACTTTGTATTAAGCCGACAACATATTAGTCAATTGGAAGAATATTAGCAGAAGGGCTAATTTAGAATCACTTATATGATTTAAGGAACTAAATAGCAATTTAAAGAATAAAAGGACTAATACCAAAATATTAAAGATTGAAGATCGATTTAAAAACCCTTCTATTTTATATGTAGTACTATATTTCTCATAAAGGTGAAACTGGGAACAGGATAAACATAAATGCATCTGACAAAAACATCATGTATAATCCAAAGAATAAATGAGAGAAAATAAGTACCTGCCCTGTGCTCTCAAGACGCCCTTTATAGACCCTACCAAATCCCCCTTCCCCTATGAAGCATTCAGGCCTGAAGTTCTTTGTGGCCGCTGCAAGTTCTCGAAAGGTGAAAGTTTGTGCAGATATTTTAACACCAGAGCCATCTCTTGGACTAATTGATTCCCTTCTTCCACTCAAATTCCCTCTTGACCTAGTCCTATCAAGTCCTGGTAGTAAATTAGTCAATCAGAGCCATGTCTATTCAGAAGATTGCTATTAATTTTTAAGTAGTATCAACATTCTTCTATATTGTATGTACGTATGAAATTCCTTGCTGGTGAGAAAAGAAAGAAACCATATCAAGATATAATGCCTAATAAATATGAACAGTAAATAAAGGATGTATATGTATTCGAACAAAATGCCACTAAAAATTTATGCTTTCGCATCAAGAACTGATAAAAAGAAGCTCACATGTATCCATGACACAGAACCTCCCCTCAATATCAACAAAATAAAACTAAAAAGAAACCAAATGTGTCAGAAAATAAAATTTTCCAACTACTAGAACCATAGACAGCTCCTAATTCCTATAAGAAAATCTCACAAAATCACGAGTCATTTTCCCAAATAACAACTGAAGCTAGAATGCACAAACCCACTGAAACCGATTCAGAATGTAATAGACTGAGGTCCTGTTTCAAATTACAGGGAAGCAACCAAATCAATCCCATCTCCGATCATATATAATCAACCAAATCAAGGTAAACTTCGATTATTATCGAGAAACTTTAAAACGCCCATAGCCACAATTGATTTGAATCCTACATGTTACAACAATGAATCACTAATGTTAGAGTATAAACTATATCCCTCATCGTCATCGTAACTCTGGAGTTTTGGGGTAGTGGAAGAGACTTTGACATAGTATCCCAGACTCCCAGGTTCAAATCCCACCAAGCACATGTTGAAAAACTAGATTTAGAAAGAAAAAGGGTATAATTGTGCAAACTTGCAGATTACATATAGGGGCATATTAGAGTATAAAATTATAACTCTCACTACAATTCTGGAGTTTTTGGTGTAGTGGAAGAGGCTTTGATGACTAACAATATAAAAGCTGGCCTCTGTTCCATCAGGGGGGTTGGCCTCCACCTATGCTAACACTCCAACAATAATACAACCAACAAGAGCGTAAAAACCTACTGTCGCCAATTGAATGGTATCATCTTAAACGAAGAAAATAAGCATAGAAACCATACTTCATTGAAGTTTAAAAGGTGCCAAGACTCTAATTCCAGTGCTTCACTTCATATTATCTCTAGTTCAAATTTTGATTAACCTATAATCTCATCTCACACTGAAATCATAACTAGAGGAATCAGAAGGAAACTCTAATCTTCTGTTAACCATAAAACTGAGGCTTCAGTTCCCAAGAGAAGGCTCAGAAACAACAAACTTGAGAAAACTTAAACATTCAATACAGGTCTAAAGTGTTTGTTACAGAAAATAAAGCCAACTGAATCAAACTCATAATATATTCTTAATATTTCACTTGTTTCATCTGTCTATAACAGACCAGAATAAGAAGAAGAAACCAACAAAATAAACAGATATAACCACATCACTGCAATATCCTAGCTCAGAAACAAACCAACGCTTCTTGTTCCCTGTCTGTCACAAAACTAAGCATAGTGAAACCACAAACTGAAAAGAGCAAAAAGGCACACGTGGAAGATTATACTAGGATATCTATTACCCAATCTGAGTAGAAAAAAGAGGATATGCCATTTTCCCTTCGAAGGTATATAAAGTCGAAGTTTATTGAGTTGAGCTAGGCTACTATTAATAGTATCCAACATGCGGATACTATCAACGCAAATCCAAACTTCGGATTCTGAAAATTGAGAATCCAAAATGTGGGATGTGATCTAGTACACATGGACCATCTAGAACTAAAATTTCAAAAGATTTTAGCATATTTTACCCATGTATCATATGTCGTTAAAATAAGTGTTTCCGAATTTTCATAAGATTGCTTAATTTTTTGCTCCTTGATACATGATTCAAAACACATCGAAATCCTTTGAAATTTTGGTTCTAGGTAGTTCACGTGTATTAGATCACGTCCAATGGTTTGGATTTTCAATTTCACAATCCAAATTTGAAGATTGGATTGATAGTATCCGCATGTTGGATACTATAAGTAATAGCCTAGCTCAACTCAAGTTATTAGTGGATTAAGTTCATAGATATTTTTTCCATAATATTTCTAACTAACTACAAACTTGAGAAATTTAAAGCATCCATGATTGATGGTTGCACCTCAAAATCAACAAAATGCTAATAGATGCCACAGTTCAGCATAAATTTCCAAAACTAGTAAAATTTTATAAGCAATTTAACTTGATTAATTTGTAATCTATTTGCTCAATGGAGAGAGTAAAAGAAATGCATCTCAACTCAAAAAATAGTTTGTCTTTACTTGAGAACTATGGACTGGTAGACCTAAAATTTAGTAGTCATCATAATAATAATACAAAAGACATGTCCTCCATAAAAAATAAATTGCCAGCTCAATTGCGCTCTAGCCTAAAAAATTGAGTCAAACTCACAATATAATAGAGTATAATTCAATAGACATTGATAAAAATCTACCATGGTTCATGACTAAAACCAGATCTCATAATCAGTTAGATTGACAACAAGAGCAAAATCAATGTAAATTTTGGAATTCAGGCATCTAATCTTCACACCAATTAACTCACGAAATAGATGAACTTAAAACAAACACTGTGCAAATTAATCTCTAGTTCCCCTAAAATAACCAAATCACTAACTGATCATCAAGACAAATCATGATCCCGAGTCACATCAATTCATCGATTGGATTAACATATTAACAGTATCAATCCAATATCAAATTACCAGATACTAAAACTACTTATACATAACTTTGCACATCCAGTTCAAAATAAAGTATTGGATTTAGGAAGTACTCAAACAGAAATCAAATCAACCCATCAGTAAACTTAAACACTTTGAAGAATTCAATCACTTACCTCGCTATCCAATTAACTCATAAAATGGATAAACTTAAAACAACCATGCTCACCCAATTGAGCTCTAGTACCTCTAAAATAACTAAATCATTAACTGATCCTAAATCATATCAACTCATAGATTGGATCAACATGTTAACATATCAATGCAATGTCCAACAACCAGATAACTAAAACTTACGCTTAACTTTATACATCCAGCTCAAATGAAAGCACAAAATTGTTGGGATTTAAGAACTAATCAAATAGAAATAAAATCAACGCATCAGAAACAAATTCAAACTGACCAGAAGGCAATCTATGAATCCGAGGTGGAGCCATGGGCTGCTCCTCTCTCCTATCAACAACCTTCCCATTGTTATTATTATTATTATTATTATTATTATCAGGATTATTCAGCTGCTCCTCCTCCCTCGAATGAAAGCAGCCCATGCCCACTTTCTGAATTATCCAAGCTCCCCTCAAATGATACAAGGATCCGATGTTTGAGCTGTTTTCTCATCAAAATCTCTCAATGAAAGCATCAAAATCTGGACTTTGCATCGGGTTCTACATGGGTTTTCCGCTTGGTTCAGATCCAAATCGAGGGGATGAGGAATCTGGTAACAAGAGATTTGGGGGAAAAAATTTTAAAAAAAGAAATCTCATGTGGAGACGTAAAAGTTATTTATTTTGTTTGTGCTGATGTGAACAGTGGAGAAAGAGAGAGGAGAAAGAAGGGCTGAAGCTGTGGGCTCAACGTGTTTATGGTGATGTAACAATCTGTTGGGTTTTTTGGATTATTTAGATATTAGTCCCTCAAATCTCAAATAATTACTTCCACATTAATCTCTCAATTCTTTGAAATTGCTCACAAATCCCTCAAATCCCAAGGGACCTTGCAATTTGGTCCTAAGTAATCGCCTTTATTTCCCATGTACTAGTTTCGGACCGTGCCAAGCACAGATTTGAGTTGAAAATAATATTTAAATTTATACAGTTTGACATATAATTATCAATAAATCACTCATAAAATTAAAATCAATTTTAGAAATTTTCTCCTTTTAGTTATTATGTCAAAGCTTGAGCTAGGGTTGGGCACGGGCCGGGTCGACCCGCGGGCTGACCCGGCCCACCCCGGCATGGGTCACGACCCGGCCCGTGATATATCGCGGGTCCGCGGGTCGGTAGGGTCGGCTCAGTCGGGGCGAGACAACTTGACCCGGCCCAGTAACCCGACCAGCAACGACCGTCCAGCGGCTGGGCAGACCCGATATTTAAATTTTACTTTATTTTTTGGCACGTAGACCGGTTTCGGCTGCGGCACTAGCCAGCCGAGGCCGATTCTGGCGGCTGTTTTAATAAATATAAAACTTTTTTTCCTTTTTCTTTTTATATTTGTAATTTAAATTTAAACTATAGGAAAGTTATTAACTTCCCGTGAACATAGGTCTTTCATCGAAGTCCGAATCACGTATATCTTTGTGTTTGTGATGTTTTATCTTTTTACAATGTGTGTCATCGTGTGTGTGTGTATTATTTTAAACAAAGAGTAAAATAGAAAAGAAATAATTTAAATATAATTTAATAGATACAAGTACAAAGTTAGTATAGTTTATAAATTAAAATTTAAAAAGAAAAAATTAAAACCACAGACGACCCAGGCAGAGTGGGTCGTTGGTGGCCCTACAGACCACTAAGCGGGTAGTGGTAGGTAGGTCCATCCCAGGGGGCGAGAGAAATGGGCACGGCCCACTCTAGCTCAGGCGAGCAGGGTCGGACCCGCCCGACCCAGGGTGAGGAACCCGTGGTAGGGTCACGCCGAACCAACCCGCCCACTTACCCCTAGCTTGAGCTCTTCAAAAGAAAAAGAAGAAAATGATGGTGGAGAATAGATCTTAATGAAGAGAAACAAATCATTTCACATCGAATTCATATATGCAAAAGTATATTCAGAGAAAGTCAAGTTAATAATTTTTCTGAAATTAAATCTTAATTTTATTAAAATAAATTTTCAAATCAAATATTGTTGACTTAGAACCTCAGAACTTTCAAGCAAGCAGTTTATCATAGAATTACCAAACAAACCACACTAAACTAAAATTTATTTCACAAATTTTTAGGTATTTTGTGAAAGTGGTGTTTTGTCAAAGTGAGGGCTACTCTCCAGAAGATGAAGAAAAATATATCTAAATGAAGGTAACCAAAAATTTCACATTTAAAATAGCACAAAATAAGAAATAATTATGACAAATACATATGAACATATGAATAACATATTTTAATTTTGTTAAAATAATATTTTAAATCAAATGCAACTGATTTAGAACTTCAAGCTTTTCCCAAATGTAATTATCGTTATTTATCTTCGATTGAAACATTGATTTATTTAAAGATGAAATTTATTTCATATCTATGAGAAAGGCAATTATCTATCTTTGATTGAAAGTTGAAGTACATATGATGCCATGCTTCAAAACTGAGTATATGCACGATAATTTAAAAACCTTACTTGATAACCAACCACAAATCAGCAAATATATACATTTAGATTTGATAAAGAGATATAGGAGAACTTCTCGACTATAAAAATATAAATTCAAAACCAACATGAGCAGAAAATTTCAACAATCAAATTTGAGTAGAATGAACTTTTGAAAAGTAAAGTACTTTTTCAATCAACTAATCAGATATCAACCAATAAAAAGTCACAAACAAATCAAGTGCAATTAAGAGGGTGTTTGGGGAGGCTTATTTTTTAGTCAAACTAGCTTTTAAGCTAGCTTTTTTATTTCTACTTGTTTGGTAAAATACCAAATAAGTTGGCTTATAAGTCTCATTTTAAAAAACTGGTATACCTCAGCTTCTGAAAAACTAGTTTATAAGCTCACTTTAAAAAGTTAGGTTTGACCAAGCAAATTACTATTCTACTCAAACAATTTTTTTAGTATTTTTATCAAAAAAGCCAAATGCCATTAAAAGCCAGCATAACTTATAAGGTTCCAAAAATAAGTCTTCCCAAACACGCTCTAAAACCTCTGGTGCACGCAAAATTACCTTTATGAACGTATCAACATTTATTACCAAACTCATGCATCGCACAGGTGAAAACTACGGTGACAGTGAGACTCTCACATTAATTAAACTCTTACAAATGCAAATAGATACCTGATTAATAACAAAATATGAATATAGGGAGCATATCCTATGGAATGCAACTAGGGGTGTCTAAATGGGCCTTGGGCGGGACCACCGGTGTCCGGCGGGCGGCCCGGGCTTGGCCCGAAACCGCCAAGCGGTTCCGCCCGTCCGGCTGTCTCCCTCAAGCCCGACGGACCTACCGCCCGGACAGTGTCAGCCAGGAGTCAGCCGTGCCCGGACAGGCGGACCTTATGCAAACGCCACAAATGGGACTGCTTGACCGGTTTAACGTTTCTTTCGCTTAGCCAAAACGGTCACATTTGTGACCGTTGATCAGTGCCGGCCGGCCTACCAAACTGTCACAAAGTGACCGTTCGGCTTGAGGCCGGGCCGGTCCGAGGTCAATAACTGCCATTTTAGCCGTTTTGATCAAAATACCCCCAAAAACGGTCAAAAAATGATCAAAATTTGAGGGTATTTTAGTCATTTGGCTAGGGGGCTGATTCTATAAATAGTGGGGGTTTTCATTTGTTTTTCTCATCCAAAACTCATCTACTTCTCTAATACTCTCCACTACTCTCTAATTCTTGCTTTTACTCTCTAATCCTACAATCAAATGGCTTCCTCCTCCGATTATGATGCGCAAATGCAAACTCCCGATGTTGAAACAAGCCCAAATACTCCTACAACCGATGTTGATCCCGACTCCGGTGGCGACGATTCCACACCTAGAGCTCCTAAAAGGCCGAGATCCGATGTGTGGAACTTCTTCAAAAAAATAGACGTCACCAGGGATCAGCACGGTAGGCTTCTCACTCAGAAGGTCAAGTGTGCGTTATGCGGCCGTATTTTCCAAGCTCATCATAAAAGCGGCACCAACCACCTCAAACGCCATTTAGATAAGCACAACAAAGGTCCGGCAGCGTCTCAAGGTGATATCCGACAAAATTTACTCTCCCAATCCTTATCCTCCGGTAGTCTCGGTAGTTGGAACTATGACGCAATTATCGCCAGAAAATGCATCATCAAGTTTATTATTCTTAAAAACCTTCCTTTTAAATTAGTAGAAGATGATGAATTTGAAGATATGATTACAGAAGGTTTTTATCCCGCATTTAAAAAAATTTCTCGTCAATCTTGTCAACATGATATTTTGAAATATTATCACGAGGAACAAGAAAAAATAATTTCTTATTTTCAAAGTTTAAACTATAAATTTTCATTAACTTCTGATATTTGGACATCTAGAGCACAAACTAGTTATTTATGTATCCACGGCACATTGGATTGATAATGATTAGCAAATGTTTAAAGAGTTATTTCTTTTATTGCATTTGAAGATTCACACTTGGTATTAATATTGTGAACTTAATAATAGAGGAACTTACTAAATTAGAAATTTCTAAAAATATTTTCTCTTTCATTAGATAATGCAAGTAATAATAATGTAGCCGTAGATCATATCGATCATCTTTGTTATTGCCATGTCGTGGTGATATTTTTCATATTAGATGTATGTGTCATATTTTAAATATAATTATTCAAAGTGCATTTAATGAAATTAAACCCATGATAGAAAAGGTTAGGGATGTAACTTTTGCTATTAATGCTTCGAAAAAGACTTAAAAGATGGAAACAATTGTGTAGAAGAAAAATTTTAAACCAGTTAATTCCAAAGATGTTGACCATAGGTGGAATTCTACTGCATAATGTTAAATGTAGCAATAGAATATAAAGAAATTATAAATAATTTTATTATTTTTATACTTCTAGTTCTAGCTCTGGTAGTATGTATGGAATAACTAAGGATGAATGGTCAGTTATATATAATGTAAAAGAGATGTTACAATTTTTTATGATGCTACTATGTTATTATCCGGTTGTTATTATCCAACTATTATTCAAGCCGCTTTACAAGTTTTAAATATTCAAACTTTTTTACTAATTATCGTATGGATCCTTATTTTGGAGATATGATTTTTCAAATGGAAAGCAAATTTAATAAGTATTTTAGGCCTATTCCTATTATTTTTGGTTTGGGGGTTCTTATTGATCCATGTTTGAAGGATATTGGCCTTCGAAATTTATTAAATTCTTTGTATGGTAACATGATAATAGAAACTGATGATGGTCAAACTATTACTGCTACTACTCATCATAATACTATTAGAAATTATTTTCAAACTTTATATGATGAGTATACAGCTAGATATGGTGTAGCTACACATCAGTCAACAGCTTCTGCTTCTACAAGTTCAAGTCGGAGTCGGGGCAAAGGTAAGAGTTTTGATAGGGAGCAAATGATAGCTCAGCTAACTGGTGGTGTTGGATCTAGATGTGCATCAACGGAAGTTTCTGAAATTGATCAATATTTAACCACATCTTTAACTAAAAATCAAAATAATAGTTTCGATATTTTACAATGGTGGAGAGTATATGGAACAGTTTCATTTCCTATACTTTCCATCATTGCTCGTTATTTACTAACAGTGCAGGTTTCGACGGTAGCTTCGGAATCTACCTTCAGCACATCAAGACTTTTGATCGATGATCACAGGACCTCGCTGGATCCGACTACCGTACAGGCGGTAATGTGCCTACAAGATTAGTGGAGATACGAGAAGAGAACTCAGAGCATCGATCGGATGGCTAGCATTGAAGACAAACTTCAAGATTTGGGAATAGGAGATAGAGATAACGAGTAATTAATTTGTAATTTTTAATTTTTAGGTGAAAATTTGTAAATTTTTTTGGAAAGAGTTGCAAATAATAGTGATATAGATGAATAGGTGCCAACCTAGTTGGGATGTATTCATCTATTGTGATAGGATAAATTCCAAAATAAATTTGTAATAGTTAGTGATTAACTAATTATTAATAAAGAATTTATTTTTATCATTTTACTTTCTATGTTTTTATATTTGTAAATTATATGATTACAAATTATTAATAATATGATTGATTTTTATCAAAATTTTGGCTAATTTATTGTTATTTATACCCTTGAATTTTTTAACAAAAATAAAAATTGTAATAAAAAAAGAAGAAATTCTTAGGGCGGCCGGTGCCGGCCCTTCGGGCCGGACTCGGCTCGACCTACCCGTCGTGGTCCCGCCCCGATTTCTACCCGACTCTGGTTCGAAATGGCCTGGTAGATCGAATGGATGTGCCTAGATGCAACGCTTCATATGAGATATGAGATGCATAGATTTTGACCTGATAATCACAATTTAATTACAATTTTATACCCACATTACCTATTTTATATGAATAAATATCCTACTAATAATTATTTTTATCTTATTTTGCAGGTTAATAAAGAAATAATGAATAAAAGCCCAAAAGACTCAAACTCTTTATTTTTCTGCCAATTATTGAAGCCCAAAAACGAAGTCCAAAGAAGGCCAAAGAAGACCCTAGGATCCAAGAGAAATTCGTGAAGAAAAAATAAGAAAAGATAAATTCTGTTGGAGACCAATCGATTCGACCAACCGGTCGACCAATCGATTGGCCAACCGATTGGTTATAGCAATTTAATCAATGGCTGATTTTAACTCCTTGGTGGTCAAGTTTGATCTAATGGTTCATGTTCACTTCGTTGGGCTATAAATAGGGGTAGATTGTGAGGGTTTTGAGTGTGAAATATTTTATAAAAACTCCATTTGGAGAGGAGGGTTACTCTTAATTGAGAAGACCTTTCAAAATTATAACTTTTATTACACAATAAATAAAATTTTTCACCCTTCAATTTCCTTTCTCTTCTTCTTATCCAAGGACCAAAGGAGGATGAGATGAAGATTAGGAGTTGTAGGTTTCTATTTTATTTCTTTTTCATTTCTTTTTATTTCTTGTTCATTTATATGCTTTGTAGTTTAGATTTACTTTCATGCAATTTACTTTCATGTCTTGTCTTTAATTTGTAGTATAGATTTATTTCCTTGCAATTAGTTAGATTGTCTTTATTTCTTTTCTTCTTATTTTCTTTTCTTTTCTTTATTTCTTTATTTTTATTTTCCTTTTTGTACTTAGTTTTCTTTCCTCCTCCCTCTCTTGATTTCTTTTATTTTCCAAAGATGTGGAACTAACCTCTTGTGGTGATCTAGTTTTGCATGAAACTAGTCTAATTCTCTCTTATATTTGTGAATCACTCTCTTATGCTTAAAAGATCATGCTTAGGCTAATCAACTAGAGAACTAATCGATAGAAGAAGAATTTGATAGTCTATGCTTTTCTTAAGTAGTTTGATAGGTTATGCTTATAAATTCTAGGATTACTATCTTGTTGTTATTCTCCTCATGAGTATTAATTTTATTTAGGTGATAATTTGATAGGTTATGTTTTCCTTAAGTGGTTTGATAGTCTATGCTTAATAAATCTAAAATAAAATGTGATAAAAAAAGAGTGGTTTATATCTTATAAGTAAGATTAGCTAGTGGATTCAATTCTAGATTCCTTCATATCTCTAATTGAATCCTCCATCTTTTGCTTTATTGATTTTGTTTTCTTGATCTTGATTTTCCTTTATTCTCTCCTCTCTCTCAATCTTGTTTTCTTTTATTTTGCACATACTTGGTTTTCATTCATCTATCTCTCCCTCATCTCAATCTCATTTTATTTTCTTTGCATTTATTTTCTCTCACTCTCCATCTCTCCATTCTCACTTCCATTTTGATTTATTTACACTTTGTCACCTTCACAATCTCAATCTCTCCACAATACATTTTCTTTCTCGTTTCATTTATTTTGCACATAATCCACAATCCACTCTCTAATCTTTTCATGACCACTTTCACCATGTACAAAAACTCCTAATTGTCGCGCATAATTTGAGAACCAAAACTTGAACAAACTCTTCCTACTTCCCGTTCCTCGTGGGATCGATAACTCTTTATACTATAATTTGAAGGTTATATACTTGCAACTCTAGGACATCATTTAGTCCCCATCATGAGCATTGATTTAATCTTCAATAATCTCCACCATCCAATAAAACAAAAGAAAATACCCAAATCCTACCATCTTTCCCGTTCTGGCAGTCACCCCCCGCTAGTTGTCACCACCGCCACCATCCCTCTTCACCTCTAGCGCACCCTGCCCTTCACCACCGAGTGCTACTCTACTACTGATTTAAGCTCCATAGAATTGTATACATAATTAGTTAAACACAAGCATATGAAACAATTTTAGATTCTATCATCGAAGAAGGCATTAACCCACTTACAAGAGAAGAAAAAATAATAAACATATGTCATCTAGACATAGTTAACAGCCATAGACTTTTCATTCCATTCCCATTTGCGCCAAAAACTTTATTAAGCAATGGTTGTACAGTGGGTTTTGTAAATTCTTGCACAGGGCTCGGGAAGGTCTCGACCAAATGAGTGGTTTTTTTTTCTTTTTTTTAGGAGTTGGTAAGGGGGAGGAGGGGGTGGTGGTGTGGGTTTCGTTGGTAGACATGGGCAGCAGTCACGCCTGAGGGGCGGGAGTGGTCACCAAGGGTTTCACGTGGAGATGGTTGGGTTATGGGTTCTTTCTTTTTGTTTTATTGAATGGTGAAGATTATTGAAGGTTAAATCAATGGTCAAGATCTATGCATCTCATATCCTATATGAACCTTGCATCTCATGGATATGTTCGATATATATATATATATATATATATATATATATATATATATATATATATATATATATATATATATATATATATATATATATATATATATATATATATATATATATATATATATATATATATATATATATATATATATATATATATATATATATATATATATATATATATATATATATATATATATATATATATATATATATATATAGAGAGAGAGAGAGATGAGCTAGTATCCACTTAAGTGGATAGAAGCATTTGTCCACCTAATTTAATAGCCATTGGATTTACTTGATAGATTCAAATCTAGGTAGGTGATGTGGCGTACATTAAATGAGGGAGGGTACTTCGGGGAAAATAATTAAACCCATTAAAAAAGAAAAGAAAGGAAACGTGGTATTTTCTTGTTGCTTCTTCTTCTCTAATAGATAATCGTCGCCATTTTTGTTGCTTGTTCTTTTCCGATCAAGTGAAGAAAAAAAATGGACTTTTCATTCCCTCTCTCCTGACGCCATCATTTCTTATCATCTCCCACCCTGGGTCCCTACTACCCATGAGTGCCTCCTGACACCGCGCCGGAGCGAAGCCACTGATCGAACAACGTTGATAATGTGGACAAAGTTATAGTAGCCGCAAAAAAGATGAAAAACAGAGGTGATGATTGTCAGAAAAGTACAAATCTACCAATATGGTTGTTAGGTTCTTAAAGTATACTTGAGGGCATTTTGTTTCTCTCTAACTCCCCGTTCTCTCTCTCTCAACATCGACACACCGCCAAAGTGAAAAAATATAAACAGAGGCAATGGTCCGTGAATTGAGAATACTCCTACAAAAACGTTAATGAAAATTAACTTGTATGCTCGATGTGTAGTAGACTGAATTTATTCACTCTCAAGTAGTATTAACAAGAACAAGAACACTTTGTTATTTAACGGCATCAGTTGCTAATCACTCCTACACTAGTTTTATTTTAATTTTCCAATCTCTATTCATTATCTGAAATTCCAAATTAATATATACATTCTATTAAAGAAGCTTCTTTTCTTTCTCAAGGCTGCATTGTGCTTCAGAAATTGGATATAAGATCAATAAAAACTTGTTCACAGAGCTAAACTAAGCCAATACCATAATCAATAATTTTAGTAAAAAAAGGAAAAAAAATTAGCAAGTCAACATCATTATCATTACAAATCTACATTCCTTGATTACACCCAAAGAAGCAACATCTAGAAGAAGAACAAGTCGTTGAATTGTTCGAATTCGCTAATTAGGGACATGGTAAGAGATGCGCTCGTGGCCATAGGCAGTTGAGGTGGGAGGACTCATGCTCACGACAAAGAGAGCAGAGTACACCACTCTGTCGGTGGAGAGAGATTTGAGTGGCTTCCGTGACAGTAGAGGGAGAGAAACGCCGATGGTCGAGAGGGGTTTCTTCTTTCTCTACTCCACAATTCCCTATAATGAGAGAGAAGAGGCATAAATCTCTCCTCAGATTTATTTTTTCTAATTGTTTTTGTGTGTTATTTCCCTAATCTACCCCTCCTATAATAAATTAAAGAGATTCACTTGATCAAGATCTTGACCCATCATGTGAATCCAATGGCTAAAAACTTAGGTGGACAAGTGCCTTTATCCACTTAAGTGGATACTAGCTCACCTCTATATATATATATATATATATATATATATATATATATATATATATATATATATATATATATATATATATATATATATATATGGAAAAAGGAATATGAGGTGGCTCATTTAGTAAAATGAGCTACCTACTAATGGGTATAGTCTTTAGGCCCACCTAGTTGTCACATCCATTGAGTGTGGGGTATTGTGTAAGTGGTGGTAGCTCACTTTACTAAATAGTGCTAGCTCATATTCCTTAATCCATATATATATATATATATATATATATATATATATATATATATATATATATATATATATATATATATATATATATATATATATATATATATATATATATATATATATATATATATATATATATATATATATATATATATATATATATATATATATATATATATATATATATATATATATATATATATATATATATATATATATATATATATATATATATATATATATATAGAGAGAGAGAGCAAATCCTATAAACTTAAGTTTATTGATGGGGTAAAAGCAGGATTACCTTTAAGTTGCAAGTATACAACCTTGATCAAGTTATAGTATAAAAGATTATCGATCCGAGGAGCGTGAAGAAGGAAGTTAATTAAGTTTGGTTTTGTTTGATTATGTGTAGCGACAATTAGGAGTTATTCAAGAATAAAAGAAAAACATGGTGAAAGTGGTTTGTGAGAGATAAGAGAGTGGTTGTGGATTATGTGCAAAAGAGGAGAAAATAAAGTTGGGAATGTGGTTGTGGTTATATACACATAATAACAAAACTAGGTTTGAGATTATATGCACATGGAGGAATATGAGATTGAGAGAGAAGTAAAATCAATGAAATCAAGAATCAAGAATAAAGAAAAATAACAAACAAATGAAAAACAAGGATAAGAGAAAATAAAAAGGTAAAGTATGGAGGATTAATTAAAGATATGAGGAATCTAGAGTAGATCCACTTAGCTTATCTCAATCTTATGGGAATAAGTTGGATTTATTAGCTAGTTTCAAATAATCTCTAGGGATCCCACAAATATTAGCTCCACACTTAGAAATGGGTAATTTCCTAGAGGGTTCTAGCCTCAAGGTGAATTAAAAAATCTATACTAGAAAGTAAATACAAGAATTAAAGACATTGCATGAAAGTAAATTGCATGAAGGTAAATTGCATAAAAGTAAATCTAAGCTACAAAGCATATAAATGAACAAAAATAAAAAATGCAAAAAATAAAATAGAAACCAACAACTCTTGATCTTAATCTAATCCTCCTTTTGATCCTTGGATTAGAAGAAGAGAAAAGAAATTGAAGGGTGAAAAATTTTATTTATTGTGTAATAAAAGTTATAATTTTTGGAAGGTCTTCTCAATTAAGAGTAACCCTCCTCTCCAAATAGAGTTTTTATAAAATATTTCACACTCAAACCTCTCCCTCTACCCCTCTATTTATAGCTCAACGTAGTTGATGTGAACCATTGGATCAAACTTGGTCACCAAGAAAGAGAAATCAGCCATTGATCAAATCTGTTGCGAACCAACCGGTTGGCCAATCGGTTGGCCAACCGGTTGGTTTCCAACCGAATTTGTCTTTTCTTGATT
This sequence comes from Asparagus setaceus, assembly GCA_012295165.1. Lineage (NCBI taxonomy): Eukaryota > Viridiplantae > Streptophyta > Magnoliopsida > Asparagales > Asparagaceae > Asparagus > Asparagus setaceus. The sequence continues at coordinate 38,475,904 of CM022707.1, read as the reverse complement.
TTTCTTCACGAATTTCTCTTGGATCACTTTGGTATCTTGGGCCTTCGTTTATCTTCAGATTTGGGCTTTAAAAATTAGTAGGAATTCAGAGAATTGGAGTCATTTGGGCTTTTATTCATTATTTCATTATTAGCCTGTAAAATAAGATAAAAATAATTATTAGTAATATCTTTATTCATATAAAATAGGTAATGGGGGTATAAAAATATAATTAAAATGTGATAATCAAATACCCCCACACCTAAACTTTTGCTAGTCCTCTAGTAAAGAAAATAAAAAGAAAACCTAACTCACTTTCGCAGGAATCGCGGTTGTATTTAGCGCATACAACAAGCCTTTAAACCCCTAGGTTATCCTAGTGGACGAGTTGTAGTCTCGTGAGGGTTTGCAGTGAATATACCCACAAAATTCAGTCAACTTGTCAATTTAAAGAAGTTAATGAAATAATTGATTCATTTGATATATTCAACCATTCTAAATGAAGTTGGTTAATCTTGAAGAAAATATTTTTATCATAACTCCAATGTAATTTTCTTAAGAAAATCCTTCCATTATAGTTATACAAAACCAAGTTTAACTTAGAAAAATAAAAGTTTTGAAGAGAACATGCTAGCTCTTTGCTTCAATAAAAATTCAAGTCTTTTAATCAATTTATTTTTCAAAATATATAAATATACATATATAGATATATTTGTTATATATATATAAAATTATTATATAAATATATATATATATATATATATATATATATATATATATATATATATATATATATATATATATATATATATATATATATATTGACAATCTTTATTCCATAGTGATTTTGTTCTACTTTGTCGGGCTTTCTAAGTGACCATTAAAGAGTTTTGGGCCAATGAATCCCAATCCAAGTGGGCTTAGGTCATTAAGTATGAAAACACTCCTTGGGCTTAATTACTTAGTCAACTTAGGCTTAATAAGATAGAACCATATTGGAGTTCAAGATTTTTTTTGCATTATATATATATGATGTATATATTTATATATGAGTATATGTATATATTTTGAAAGATATATAGATTAGGACAACTTGAAAATTTATTTTTAACTCTAAGCTAGACATGCAAAATTTCATTACTTTAAAATCTAAGTTAAGACTTAAGTGAAGTATACTACGTTGAAAATCATTTCTTAAGAAATTTATTTGGAGTTATCATAAAAAGTAAACTTGAGCATAGAACTAACTAAGGATTAGAAGACTTAAATTTCATCAAATAGATCAATTATTAATCAACTCTATTAAGTTGGCAAGTAACTATATATATATATATATATATATATATATATATATATATATATATATATATATATATATATATATATATATATATATATATATATATATATATATATATATATATATATATATATATATATATATATATATAGATTTCTTCGTTATAAAAATTTTCGCATGAACGTAAAAGTTAATTCCCCTCTCTCCAATCAATCTCTCTTCCCTATTAAAATAATCACCCCCTTCTCTCATTCTTCTCTCTCTTCCCCAAAGAAACCAAACGCAGCAGCCCCCTTCTCTCATTCTTCTCTCTCTTCCCCAAAGAACCCAAAGCTACAGCCTAATTCTCCTGAAGCCTCAGACTCGATTCGACCAACAAACCCCAAACACCGCCGCCCCAAACACCAAGCACCGCCGCCCCAAACCCGACTCCCTCTCCCTCTCTCGCTCGTGACCCACCCGACTCCATCTCCCTCCCTCGTTCGTGGCCCGAAGCAACGCCGCCCACCAACTCCGACTCCGACCAACTCCGACTCCGATCCTGACCCCAGCGGCCAGTGCGAGGTCTTTTCTAAACTCCGCTGACATTTTTGATTTTTGTTTGATCTTGAAATTTTTAGGGCTTTTTTAGAGAATATTTTTGGATTTTCGTTTGATCTTGAAATTTTTGAGATTAGATTGCTGCGATCTTAGGGGTTTTTTTTGGAGAATAATGTTGGATTTATGTCTGTCCTCTTAAGATGGGATTTTTAGAGAATATTGCTCCGACTATGAAACGAAAATGTAGAATTCCAATTTTGAGAATGCTTGCATAATGATGGCTGTATGACTATGGAGCTCATTCAAGAGTTTAGTCTGGAATAGAAGTTTCATTTGTTGAATAAGAGAATGAGTTAATGAAGATATTGTATACATTGATTTATGTCTGTCCTCTTTAAATGGGATTTTTAGAGAATATTGCTGCGATCTTAGGGGTTTTGGAGAATAATGTTGGATTTATGGTGTCCTCTTAAGATGGGATTTTTAGAGAATATTGCTCCGACTATGAAGCGAAAATGTAGAATTCCAATTTTGAGAATGCTTGCATAATGATGGCTGTATGACTATGGAGCTCATTCAAGAGTTTAGTCTGGAATAGAAGTTTCATTTGTTGAATAAGAGAATGAGTTAATGAAGATATTGTATACATTGATTTATGTCTGTCCTCTTTAAATGGGATTTTTAGAGAATATTCTTTGCGATCTTAGGGGTTTATTTTTGTACGGTGTTCTTTGATGACTTTTTGTTTGTATATATAAATGTATTTTTTTCTAAATATAAATTTTGCATATTGATATTGCAGAATCCAATGGAAACTGAAGATGGTTGCTCCCATGTTGTTGATAAACAAATCTCTCAGTTAGATAACTTAGTTGTGCCAATTGTTGATGAGCACTTAAAACCAAAAATAGGAATGACTTTTCGTAATTTAGAAGACTAAAATTCTACGAAATTACTAAAGGCCTGAGGTTTTGATATCCGTAAAAGCACAACAAATTATGGGAAGGATAAAGAATTAATTTGCAGAAGTTATGTTTGTTCGAAAGAAGGAGTGTTAAAGAGCAAATCGTTGGAAATTCGACGATGTGGTACAATAAGAACAAATTGTAAGGCCTTGATTCGCTTCAAATTAGACAAAAACATTGGCATATGGAGTGTCTACAAGTTCGTGGAAGAACATAATCATACAATTACTTCACCGGGTAGAACACATTTTCTAAGGAAACCGTGAGGTAACAAGTGCGAAGAAGACATTGATAAAGCAGTTTGGAGAGGTGAACATTCCAACAAACAAGCAAATGGCCTTCTTTGAAAACTCTAGCGGAGGTTTTAATAGAATTGGATGCATTGAGACTGATGTGAGAAATTATGAAAGAGATTTGAGAGAGGAGAGGCGCGGTCATGATGCACAAATGATGTTGGATCATTTCAAGTCGGAACAAGAGAAGAATCCTTCATTTTATTATGTTTATGAAGTTGATGAAGAGAAGCTTAACTCATTGTTTTGGGTGGATGACATTGCTAGAATGAATTTTCAACACTTTGGCGATGTTGTCTCCTTCGATGCCACGCATAACACAAATCAATATGGCTTGGTATTTGTGCGTTTGTAGGCATAAATCACCATTGGCAAAGTATTTTTAGGATGTGGCTTAATCCCAAACTAAGAGCGAAGTCTTTCGTATGGTTGTTTAACAAATGGATTGAAGCAATGGGTCATTGATTATCACATTTTAATTACATTTTATACCCTTATTACCTATGTTATATGAATAACGATATTACTAATAATCATTTTTATCTTATTTTGCGGGCTAATAAAGAAATAATGAATAAAAGCCCAAATGACTCAAATTCTCTGAATTTCTACCAATATTTAAAGCCCAAATCAAGACAAACCAAGGCCCAAGATACCAAATTGATCCAAGAGAAATTCGTGAAGAAAAATCAAGAAAAGACAAATTGGTTGGGAACCAATCGGTTGACCAACCGGTTGGCTAACCGATCGACCAACCGTCGGTTCCCAACAATTCAGTTAATGGTGGATTTCTCTCCTTTTGGCTAGGTTTGATCCAATGGTTCACATCAACTCCGTTGGGCTATAAATAGGGGTGAAGGTGAGTGTTTTGAGTGTGAAATATTTTGTAAAACTCCATTTGGAGAGGAGGGTCACTCTTCATTGAGAAGACCTTCCAAAATTGTAACTTTGTTACACAATAAATGAAATGTTTCACCCTTCAATTTCCTTTCTCTTCTTCTAATCCAAGGACCAAAAGGAGGATTAGATTAAGATCGAGTTGTTGGTTTCTATTTTATTTCTTTTCATTTTTTCTTGTTCATTTATTGCTTTGTAGCTTAGATTTACTTTCTTGCAATTTAATTTCATGCAATTTACTTTCATGCAATTTACTTTCATGCAATGTATTTAATTCTTGTATTTACTTTATAGAATAGATTTTCTTTTCTTTAATTCACCTTGAGGCTAGAACCCTCTAGGGAATTACCCTTTTCTAAGTGTGGAGCCAATATTCGTGGGATCCCTAGAGATTGTTTGAAACTAGCTAACAAATCCAACTCATTTTCATGAGATTGAGATAAGCTAAGTGGATCTACTCTAGATTCCTCATATCTTTAACTAACCCTCCATACTTTACATTCTTGATTTTGCACTTATCCTTAATTTTCATTTGTTTGTTATTTTCCTTTATTTTTGATTTTGATTTTCCTCTCCTCTCTCTCTCAATCTTGCTTTCTTTTATTTTGCACTTATTTTCTCTCAATCTCATATTCCCTCCATGTGCATATAATCTCAAACCTAGTTTTGTTGTTATTTGCACATAATCACAACTACATTCTCAACTTCATTTTCTCCTCTTTTGCACATAATCCACAATCCACTCTCTTTTATCTCTCCACCACCACTCTCACCATTTTATCACTTTCATTTTATTTTAATAAACTCCTAATTACAAGCAAATGGCCTTCTTTGAAAACTCTAGCGGAGGTTTTAATAGAATTGGATGCATTGAGACTGATGTGAGAAATTATGAAAGAGATTTGAGAGAGGAGAGGCGGTCATGATGCACAAATGATGTTGGATCATTTCAAGTCGGAACAAGAGAAGAATCCTTCATTTTATTATGTTTATGAAGTTGATGAAGAGAAGCGCTTAACTCATTGTTTTTGGGTGGATGACATTGCTAGAATGAATTTTCAACACTTTGGCGATGTTGTCTCCTTCGATGCCACGCATAACACAAATCAATATGGCTTGGTATTTGTGCCGTTTGTAGGCATAAATCACCATTGGCAAAGTATTTTTTTAGGATGTGGCTTAATCCCAAACGAAGAGGCGAAGTCTTTCGTATGGTTGTTTAACAAATGGATTGAAGCAATGGGTCATTGATTATCACATTTTAATTACATTTTTATACCCTTATTACCTATGTTATATGAATAACGATATTACTAATAATCATTTTTATCTTATTTTGCAGGCTAATAAAGAAATAATGAATAAAAGCCCAAATGACTCAAATTCTCTGAATTTCTACCAATATTTAAAGCCCAAATCTGAAGACAAACCAAGGCCCAAGATACCAAATTGATCCAAGAGAAATTCGTGAAGAAAAATCAAGAAAAGACAAATTCGGTTGGGAACCAATCGGTTGACCAACCGGTTATTAACCGGTTGGCTAACCGATCGACCAACCGATCGGTTCCAACAATTCAGATTAATGGTGGATTTCTCTCCCTTTTGGCTAGGTTTGATCCAATGGTTCACATCAACTCCGTTGGGCTATAAATAGGGTGAAGGTGAGTGTTTTGAGTGTGAAATATTTTGTAAAACTCCATTTGGAGAGGAGGGTCACTCTTCATTGAGAAGACCTTCCAAAATTGTAACTTTGTTACACAATAAATGAAATGTTTCACCCTTCAATTTCCTTTCTCTTCTTCTAATCCAAGGACCAAAAGGAGGATTAGATTAAGATCGAGGAGTTGTTGGTTTCTATTTTATTTCTTTTTCATTTTTTTCTTGTTCATTTATTGCTTTGTAGCTTAGATTTACTTTCTTGCAATTTAATTTCATGCAATTTACTTTCATGCAATTTACTTTCATGCAATGTATTTAATTCTTGTATTTACTTTATAGAATAGATTTTTCTTTTCTTTAATTCACCTTGAGGCTAGAACCCTCTAGGGAATTACCCTTTTCTAAGTGTGGAGCCAATATTCGTGGGATCCCTAGAGATTGTTTGAAACTAGCTAACAAATCCAACTCATTTTCATGAGATTGAGATAAGCTAAGTGGATCTACTCTAGATTCCTCATATCTTTAACTAACCCTCCATACTTTACATTCTTGATTTTGCACTTATCCTTAATTTTCATTTGTTTGTTATTTTCCTTTATTTTTGATTTTGATTTTCCTCTCCTCTCTCTCTCAATCTTGCTTTCTTTTATTTTGCACTTATTTTCTCTCAATCTCATATTCCCTCCATGTGCATATAATCTCAAACCTAGTTTTGTTGTTATTTGCACATAATCACAACTACATTCTCAACTTCATTTTCTCCTCTTTTGCACATAATCCACAATCCACTCTCTTTTATCTCTCCACCACCACTCTCACCATTTTATCACTTTCATTTTATTTTAATAAACTCCTAATTGTCGCGCGCATAATTTGAGAACCACAACTTGAGCAAAACTCCTCCTACTTTCCCGTTCCTCGTGGGATCGATAATCTTTTATACTATAACTTGATAAGGGTTGTATACTTGCAACTAAGGAGGTAACCACTTATTTCCCATCAAGTTTTTGGCGCCGTTGCCGGGGAACGGTGCATAAGTAGGATTTTCATTAAGTTTGGTTTTTATTTTGTGTGTTTTCTTTTGTGTAGGAACTTGGAGCTTGAAGATCAAGAGTTGAAGATTCAAGATTGAAGAATTGCCTCCAACGAGGCTTTGCATTGCTTTTGCGTGGGTAACTTCTCCATCTAGTATTTTCAATTCCACCCTTTAGATAGTTCATATACATTAGAGACAATTAGGATAAAAAAATAAAAATAAAAATAAAAGGATTTTTTTCCTTGTCGACCCTAATAAACTTCATTTTTTTATTGTCGACCATAATAAAAAAATAAATAAAAAGATTTTTGTTTGTTTTTGCATCCTTTTTAGTTGCTTTTAATTCTTAGGGTTGCATTTCATATAATAGTAGGAATTCACCAAGTGATTTGAGCATCTTGATTTGGCACACACTTGAAAATATCTTAAGGGCAAAACCCACTAATCAAGATAAGGTGAGGGATTTCATCACCCTTTCCTTAGCCCAAAATCACTAATTCCTCACTACACTTACCCAAGCCTCTTAAAATTTGATTAGGCGTTGGCCCCTAAGGATTCGAGCTCACTAAGGAACAATAATTTCTTAAGTGAACCGGTCCAAGTTTATTTGGATTAATTGGTGTCTAAGGCAAGGTTTAGGGGTTGCGTGAAGCTCAGAAAGGAAAGAGGTACTTAATTGATCTTTGATCTCCCTCTAGTACTATCCTTACCTGGCTAATTACCCAAGTAAACTTTGATCTTTTCACTAAGGGAATTTTGGTTAGGAGCTGGTCTAAGTCAACTTTAGGCTTAACCCTAGAGTTAGGGTGATTGGAAAGTGATTGCCTTGATTTATTTTTAGTTAGTTTTTCCTTATTTTTTTCTCATCATCTTCTTAACTTTTTCTCTTATCCTTTTTCAAATAAAAAAAAAATAAATTTTTTTTTTTGATTTTGGTGTATGCAAACTTGGGTTAGGGATAATACTAATCGTTTAATTCGTTTTGAGTCATCTCTTGAACCAAACGAAATGGCTAATACCAACCCACCTGTTCTTCAAGATGTTTGTTACCCCACTAGAAATGCAATCCCCTCTTGCATAAAACTCCCCGAGGTAAATGGAACCAATTTTGAACTTAGACCGCATTTTATTAACATGCTTCCCAAATTCTTAGGAGTCGAAACCGAAGGCATACATCTTTATCTCGAATTTGAAGAAGTTTGCCTCATGATTAAAATGAGGGACTTAACTGAAGATGCGATCAAACTCCGATTTATTCCATTTGCCCTTAAGGACAAAGCCAAAAAATGGCTGTATAGCTTGCCCACAGATTCCATCTCAACTTGGGGTGAATTTGTAAAAGTTTTTCTGAAAAAATTCTTTCCTATCCACAAAACGGTCAAGCTTAGAAACAGCATTCAAAATTTTAAAATTATCCCAGGAGAACATTTTTGGAAGTATTTTGACAAATTCAAAGATCTTCTTATCCAATGTCCTCACCATGGTCTTGAAAAGTGGCGATTATGCCAAATCATTTATGAAGGATTGGATTATTCTTCAAAACTTCCTTAGAGTCAATGTGTCAAGGGATTTCATGAAGAAAAATGCCGATGAAGCTTGGGACTTTTAGAGAATTTATCAGAAAACTATGCGGTGGGAACAACGTGATTCATCGATTACCCAATCCAATTCTAGAGGTCCTTCCTTAGAGTCAAACATAGCCTCTGAAGCTAAGATGGCTACAATTCTACGCAGTTAGAAACTTTAGAAACCAAAGAACGAGCTCGGCTCAAATCAATCAAGTTTACGCCTCGGGTTGTCATAGCTGTCTTTCTCTGACCCATGCTTGAGCAATGTCCACTCTTAGGAAATACTCAATCTCTAGAAACGGATGAATCTTGCATTCCGACATCCGATTAATGATCCATTTTCTCCAACCTATAATCCAGGTTGGAGAAATCATCCGAATTTTGCATGGAATCAGGGTAATTTCTCGGGAAATCAAAATTTCACTTCCTCTTCAAACCAACAATTCCCTAGGGGCAACGCAGTTTCTTTCAGTTCTCAAACCAATTTTCCACAATCAAATCAGTCATTTACAAATCAGTTTCCTCATCATCAATCTACAAATCATATTCCTTCAAATGTTGAGCTTAATGTGTTGGAAAGAGGTTTGGAAGCCTTGATTAAAACCTCTACGGACTACGAACTTGTTGACTCAAACATCTAACACGATGAACTCCTTTATGCAATCAACGGGACAAATTCTCAACTCCAACACTCAAGCCATAGCTAGATTAGAAACCCGGCTTGGTCAACTAGCTAGCTATAAGTGAGAGAGAAAGGATCATTTCGAGTCAACCCGTGACCAATCCAAGGAGCGGGGTCAAGTTCAACTTTCAAGATCAAGTGAATGCAATCCATTCACAACAATCGAAACCAGTTACTAAGTCCTTGAGCGAGAGAATTACGTTGAATACATGCATCTTGAAGCCAACATTTGAAGAACCGTTGTCAATGAACTTAGATTGTTAGAAAATAGAAAACAACAAGATTTCATTTTTGATGAAATTTTTGTTAATAACGAATCTAAGTTCAAAAGCATACAACCATTAGTACCTACCTTCCATTCTTTGCACACATCACTACAAACCACGAAATTCTTAGAATTTAAGCACATCGATGATTATATCATTTTGAAATTCTTTAAATTTCGGAGAATTTTCAACAATAAGGTAGGATTTAATGTAGAATATGAGCTTCTCATGTTTTATCTTTTATTCTACATTTTTATTTTTGTCCCACAATAATAATAAAAGAATTTATTCTTCTCTCATGTGAGAGTTTCTTGTTCTTTTCAAAAAAAAAAAAAAGGAGAGAATAAATTTTGACTCCACCTTCTCATACCAAAGGTAATTACAGACTTTTATCATTGTTGAAGTCGTAGAACAAATGTAAGTGCTTCCATGCTTATCTGTTTTACTTTGTGCATAATAGAATTTGCATTGAGGACAATGCAAAATTTAGGTGTGGGGGTGGGAATTAGTCATTTTGCTCTTTATCTTAGTCATTTTCCTCTTCTTACCATTTTCTTTCTTTTTATGTCATTTTTCCTCTTTTCATAAAAAAAAAAAAGAGTCACTTGCCAACTTAATAGAGTTGATTAATAATTGATCAATTTGATAGAATTTAAGTCTTCTAATCCTTAGTTGGTTCTATACTCAAGTTTACCTTTTATGATAACTCCAAATAAATTTCTTAAGAAATGATTTTCAAAGTAATATACTTTACTTAAGTTGTAACTTAGATTTTTAATTAAAGTAATGAAATTTTGCATGCCTAACTTAGAGTTGAAAATAATTTTTCAAGTTGTCTTGATCCAAATATTGTTCAGAATATATATACATATACACACATATATACTAACTTAATAAATAGAAGAAAAATTTCTCTTAAAATCATTGATGGTTCTATTTTACTAAGCCTAAGTTGGTGAGTAATTAAGCCCGAGGAGTATTTCTATGCTTAATGACCTAAGCCCAATGGGTTGGGATTCATTGGCCCAAAACTCGCTAAATGGTCACTTAGAAAGCCGATTAAAAGAACAAAACCACCAAGGAATAAAGAGTAAAAAAAATCATACTAACCATGTTTTTGTATATAGTTATATTTGTATATGTTCTTGAAAAGTAAAATGGATTAAAAGACTTGAAGTTGTTTAAAACAAAGGGTTAGCATGTCCGTTTCAAAACTTTTAAATTAAATTTTTGAGTTAAACTTGGTTTTGTATAACTATAATGAAAGGATTTTCTTAAGAAAATTACATTGGAGTTATGATAAAACGTTTTCTTGAGTATTAACCAACTTCAATTGGAATGTTTGAAGATATCAAATGAATTAATTATTTTATTAACTTCTTTAAATTAGCAAGTTGGTGAATTTTTGTGGGTATATTCACTTGCAAACCCTCACGAGACTACAACTCGTCCACTAGGGTAACCTAGGGGTTTAAAGGCTTGTTGTATATGCTAAATACAACCGCGATTCTATGAAAGTGAGTTAGGTTTTCTTTTATTTTCTTTGCTAGAGGACTAGCAAAAGTTTAGGTGTGGGGGTATTTGATTATCACATTTTAATTATATTTTTATACCCTTATTACCTATGTTATATGAATAACGATATTACTAATAATCATTTTATCTTATTTTGCGGCTAATAAAAAATAATGAATAAAAGCCCAAATGACTCAAATTCTCGAATTTCTACCAATATTTGAAGCCCAAATCGAAGACAAACCAAGGCCCAAGATACCAAATTGATCCAAGAGAAATTCGTGAAGAAAAATCAAGAAAAGACAAATTAGGTTGGGAACCAATCGGTTGACCAACCGGTTGGCCAGGTTAATGCTGGTTAGCTAACCGATCGGCCAACCGTCGGTTCCCAGCAGATTCCAATTAATGGTGGATTTCTCTTCCTTTTTGGCTAGGTTTGATCCAATGGTTCACATCAACTCCGTTGGGCTATAAATAGGGGTGAAGGTGAGTGTTTTGAGTGTGAAATATTTTGTAAAACTCCATTTGGAGAGGAGGGTCACTCTTCATTGAGAAGACCTTCCAAAATTGTAACTTTGTTACACAATAAATGAAATGTTTCACCTTCAATTTCCTTTCTCTTCTTCTAATCCAAGGACCAAAAGGAGGATTAGATTAAGATCGAGAGTTGTTGGTTTCTATTTTATTTCTTTTTCATTTTCTTTCTTGTTCATTTATTGCTTTGTAGCTTAGATTTACTTTCATGCAATTTAATTTCATGCAATTTACTTTCATGCAATTTACTTTCATGCAATGTATTTAATTCTTGTATTTACTTTCTAGAATAGATTTTTCTTTTCTTTAATTCACCTTGAGGCTAGAACCCTCTTGGGAATTACCCTTTTCTAAGTGTGGAGCCAATATTTGTGGGATCCCTAGAGATTGTTTGAAACTAGCTAACAAATCCAACTCATTCTTGTGAGATTGAGATAAGCTAAGTGGATCTACTCTAGATTCCTCATATCTTTAATTAATCCTCCATACTTTACATTCTTGATTTTGCACTTATCCTTGTTTTCCATTTGTTTGTTATTTTCCTTTATTCTTGATTTTGATTTTCCTTTACTCTCTCCTCTCTCTCAATCTTGCTTTCTTTTATTTTGCACTTATTTTCTCGCAATCTCATATTCCCTCCATGTGCATATAATCTCAAACCTAGTTTTGTTATTATATGCATATAACCACAACCACACTCTCAACTTCATTTTCTCCTCTTTTGCACATAATCCACAATCCACCCTCTCTTACCTCTCCACCACCACTTTCACCATTCTCTCACTTTCATTTTATTTGAATAAACTCCTAATTGTCACGCGCATAATTTGAGAACCAAAACTTGAGCAAAACTCTCCCTACTTCCCGTTCCTCGTGGGATCGATAATCTTAATATACTATAACTTGATAAGGGTTGTATACTTGCAACTTAGGAGGTAATCATTTATTTCCCATCAGTCATCCTCCTTCGGGCATGATTACAGATCAATGTCTTGGCATATGCAAGGCAATTGAAATGGTTTTTCCAGAAATTCGGCACAGGTTTTGCATTTGGCATATCTTGGACAAAGTTCCGGAGAAGTTGGGTAAATTGGCTTATAGAACGGAATTTATGAAATCTTTCAAAGAAAATATTTGGGATTCCGAGACTGCTAGCTCTTTTGAAGAGAATTGGGTTTCAATTCTTAAGAAAAATGGATTGGAAACGAATGATTGGCTAAGGGATATCTATGAAATTCGTGAAAAATGGGCTCAGGTTTATCATAAACAACATTTTGGGCGGAATGTCTAGCGATCAAAGAAGTGAAGGGATGAATGCTTTGCTAAAATGCATGTATCAAGGAAAAATTCACTTCATGATTTCGTGATCATCTTCGGAGGGTCTTGGCGAGACAAAGAGAGGGGAGCTTAAAGAAGATCATTGCCGCAGTGGAGAAAAAGCCAAAATTGAAGACTTTGTGGTCAATGGAAAACAAATGGCCCAAATCTACGAAAAAATCTTTTATATTTTCAAGACGAGCTTAACTCTAGCTTCTTGTATAACATTGAGTTGGTAAAAGAAAATGAAAGAGAAAGTACTTTCAAATTGAATTTTTGTGGTCATGATGAAAGATTGAGACATATTATATATTGCAAAATAACTAAAATGGTCCGTTGTTCGTGTCTCATGTTTGAATTCAAGGGCATTCCATGCGACATATCTTGGCATATCTTAAAATTACCAATCATAGTGAGTTACGGAGCAATATATTCTAAAAAGATGGTGCCGAAATGTCAGAAAAAGGGTTGTTCTTAGAGATGGTAATATTATTAGAGATAATGCCACAATTAATTTTGCTTCTCGTTTTAGTGAACTAAATTGCTTAGCTAATGAAATGGTTGAAGAGGGCTATCTTCTAATGATGCATATGAATTAATCGTGAAATGATGATGGATACTATTAATAAGGTACAACGTTTGAAACTCATCAATGATGAAGAAATTGGACAAGATGTGGAAGAACATTATATGAATGCGGAGTGTTCTCAAGATATAGTACATGAACCAAGTCAAGCAAGAACAAAAGGAAGGCCTAAAGGGAAGAGGTTAAAGCCATCGAGGGAGATCCATAAATTCCGGCCTAGGAAATGCAATTTGTGTGGAAAGCGAGGACAAAATCATGATAGTAGAAATTGCCCTCTAAAGTTATCAAGGTAGTGTATCATTTGTTTTAGTAATACTAATGCTATTATTTTTTAAAGTTTTTTTAAGTTGGTGCAATGATCTTAAATATGTCTTGCTATCATATCACTTTTTTTAGTGACTCAATGGAACAAGATAATATTGATGAAGCCACTGATGATTTAGAAGATTCCTTTGAGGAAGGTAATGTTTAATACATACGGAATAACTTGTACATTGCCCTTTTTTTTAATATAACGTGATTTTTTAATGTCTTTGAAGCACTTTGTTTTTAATTTTTAATATAGATGAAGTTCTCACATTTGCATGAAGTTTGATCAAGGTTGGCGAGCAAACCATATCACTATTGGTGAGAAGGGTTTGAAATTTAAAATGTTCCACTAGAAGCACAATATATTCGGTTATGCATTGTTAGTTTTATGTCCGTCCTCAATGCATTTGTTAGTTTTATCGGTGTTATTTGGTTAAAACTCTCGGTCGTGTTGTTTGTATACTTCTTGGAGTGTTTCTTTGTTTATGACACTTTGGGTTCTGACATTGTATGTTTTCATGATTGTGAAATGTCACTGTGGTATCCTTTTGAGCATTTTAATTGTTAGTTTGTACTCAGGTTAAAGGTACCGATTGGTTTGTTTATATAAATTGCAAAGTTTTCAGGTGTGTTTGTGCCTTATAGTAACATCAATTTGGTGTCAATGTTGTGCTTTTTAACCAAGTAAGTATTTGCAGCAAGGTATGTTTGTTCTTGCTACATATATACATCCCGTGTCTGTGATATCATTATCTTTTGTTTCGAGATATAACCTCTTGGTTTTAGTCCATATTTGCAGCAAGGTATCATTTTCAGGTTGGTCAATTATCCAAGGTATGAAGCTGAGCTGCTGGCCGATTTTTTTGGGTGCTTTGGAGGTTGGTAGGAGCAGAAGGGTGCTGCAACTGCAGGAGGACTGTTTTCACAAGAGGAAACTTCATAGCAAATATGCCTCTTGAAACATCAGAATTGAGATTTAACTATTTCGAGAGTGTCCTTTTGTTTGTAATTATTTGATCCATTCTTTCACGATATTAGTTTAACATGTTAAACTTTCTTGTAATGTTTGATATTGGATACATTATCTGAAGTACATCAATTTGTAATACTTCTTTTTGAATATTTACAGTGTATAATCCAATGTTGATTAACTCCAAAGGACATGAATGTGAAGCGCAATCTCTCAGCTGAGGACTGTAGGATCGTTGATCTAACTCAATGAAACACTAGAGGGGGGGTGAATAGTGTTTTATAAAAAATTGCAAAGTAGATTATAAATTGCAAAGAAAGAATAGCAACAATCTCAGAAATTGAACATCACAAACACAAGAGATTTATACTGGTTCCACCTCCCCGGTGTACATCTAGTCCCCAAGCAAATCCCGCTTGAGATTTTCCACTATGATTTTGAAACCTTACAAAATCAATGGCAAGAACAGTTTTTGACTTTTGAACTTTTTGAACTCTCTTTTAATATCAAAATTTTAGATCAATGCATAAGAATTTCGTGTATCTTTTTCTGAAGTTTTTTACTTATATATATCTCTTGAAAAGACACAATTTAAAACCAAAGAAACGGATATAAACTGATAAAAACGTTCAAAAATTCAAATTCTGAAGAGTCGAAAGTATCGTATCGACTACAATTTCATATTAGTCGACTAATGCGTGTTTACAGACTCGTATAGACAGTTAACTTCTTAGTAGTCGACTACTATATGTATTAGTCGACTAATCACAATTTACGGTTTACGGAAAATTGTTCAAGTATTCATTAGTCGACTACTATTATCATTAGTCGACTAATGCATAAAATAACAAACTCATGATTACATTAAAACTATGATTAGTCGACTACTCACGAAGATTAGTGACTATCTTGTAAAAGAAACTTATATTTTAACACACTAAGATGAATAGTGGAGCTATAATTGCTATTAGTCGACTACTAAATACTTAAAATTATATAACTTATATATTTTTAGACTTATTCTTTAACTTTAACTTCTATTGATTAACAAAGGGATTTCTTTTGTTAATCCACACATAAGCATGTGTTAGTGTGTTCTAAAGATATATATGTGTGTGCATGTGAGTGATCAAGGCTTGTACAATTGAATCTAAGCAAAGAAATAGAAATGTACATTACAAAGAATATCTTCTTTATTTCTTTTGCCTTGACTCATCCAACACTTCACTTGTACATATTATTTGATGTGAAGATCTGCATAAATATGTTAGTGCATAATAATATGAATAAATTGTTATCATCAAAACACTATCTTGAGAGATTTGATATTCAACAAGGACAAGTTTGCTTTATGCATGCATTTGTGCAGTTGACTTCATGTGCAAACTATCAAAACATAGCAACAATAAAAGAAGTTCAAAGCAGGCAATAGACAATTAACATAAAATAGGCATTGAGCATGCATTGAATTGATGTTCTCGAGGCATTCGAAACCCAAGAGTATCACTTGAATTGTAAAATGAGAAACCCACAAATGAGGAAGCTATTAGTAAATCCCACATTTACACTTGGTTTCATTTTGTTCTTAGGGCTTTCAGATATCCACCTTGACATCGACTTGCATGACAATTAGATGAGTGCATAAATTAAAGAATCCTCGAGCATACGATATTCAATCACCCTAAAGCGGTAGAAAGCGTAATCACATTTATCATATCAAATACAAATCTTACTCAACCAATAATACATTCTTACACCCTACTTAGCACAAACCCAATAAAAATACCAAATACAAATCCAAGAAAAATACCAAATAAAAGAACAAATACAACAAGCTTCAACAAATCCATAATATCAATCTCAATCTTTCTCTTTTCCCGCACTTCTCCACTTGACACGGCTCTTGAAACTTGCAACATCACGCTCGACTGCTTCATCTGAACAAGCTCTGCCTTTGAACCTTCAAACTCCTCTTCATCAGACACCCATTTGAAGAATCCACAATTACTTACTTTCCAATTTGCGCATCCCAAAAACAATCGACCAGGGTTCGTCTTAGTTCCAGATCTGGAGAGTATAGCCCTCCTTCCACAATGGCACAACAGTCCATCACGAGTGCTTGAAGATGACTCCATGATCCACGGCTACTGATACAGAAGTTTGCATATCCATAGAAGTTGAAAAATAATAATTGGCAAAAAGGAAACACTACCATATCATTGCAATCCTCAAGCCAGAATTTTCACAAGACCAGAAACTAATAATATGTTGTTCGTACAGTGCAAGGCATTTTGATCGACTCCTACTCAACTAGCGATGCAAACATATGGCGGATAGCTTAGGTTCGATATGATTACTACTCAACTAGGAGTGCAAATAGATGGAGTATGATATTTATGGTAATTCATATTTGTTTACTAATCATGGATAGGGATGCGAGATATGACTACATGTATATATACTTTCACGGGGAAAATTTGTATTGTATATGCAAATAGGTGCATATGGATGCGATCAGATACACAAAATATTTTGAACCAAATATTGGGGTATGTCTGATAAAACTTCGAGAAGTATACGATAAAAGGGTGGCAAAATAAAAAAAGAATTCAATTATAATTCACCAATGTGTTCCTCATGCTTAGAAAATTAGAGTCAGATCTCTTGATTATGAAAATTAGTTTCAGATATCCACTATTTAACGCTAAAATAGTCTTCTCAATCTAGTCACTAGATCTAATTTTTGCAAGACCAGAAACTAAATCATGTTAATTATCCTCATTTCTAGCAACATATCTTGCTTGAAGATCAAACGAAAAATCCACAAATATTCTCTAGAAGTAAACTAAAAAAACGAAAAATGGCAACGGAGTTTAGAGAGGACCTCAGAGTATCAGGGGCCGGCCTGAGTCGGAGTTATCGGAGTCGGAGTTGATCGGGCGGCGCTGATCTCGGGCCCAGAGAGGGAGATGGAGTCGGGTTGGTCGGCAGCGGTGCTTCGGGTCACGAGCGAGAGAGGGAGTCAGGTTTGAGGCGGCGGTGCTTGGGTTTCACGAGCGAGAGAGGGATTTCATAGGATTTCACGGCGGAGGGTTTGGGGGAGAGAGGTGAGGGCTGGGGATTTCTTGGGAACGGGGGTCACGGGAGGTGGGTTTGGGGGAGAGAGGTGAGGCTGGGGATTTCTTGGGAACAGGAGAGTCACGAGAGAGGGTCTGGGGATGAAATCAACCGCTCGTGAAATCCAACTGCACAGAAACGTTTCGCACGTGGCCGCTGGGGTCAGGATCGGAGTCGGAGTTGGTCGGAGTCGGAGTTGGTCGGCGGCGTTGCTTCGGGCCACGAACGAGGGAGGGAGATGGAGTCGGGTGGGTCACGAGCGAGAGGGAGAGGGAGTCGGGTTTGGGGAGGCGGTGCTTGGTGTTTGGGGCGGCGGTGTTTGGGGGTTTGGTTCGGTCGGGGTCGGTGCGGCGAGCTCGGAGGCGGAGCTTGGGCTGCTGCGTTTGGGTTCTTTGGGGAAGAGAGAGAAGAATGAGAGAAGGGGGCTGCTGCGTTTGGTTTCTTTGGGGAAGAGAGAGAAGAATGAGAGAAGGGGGTGATTATTTTAATAGGGAAGAGAGATTGATTGGAGAGAGAGGGGGAATTAACTTTTCAAGACGCTGTCAGTATGTAAAATTTTTCGCAACCAAGAAATCTCTCTCTCTCTCTCTCTCTCTCTCTCTCTCTATATATATATATATATATATATATATATATATATATATATATATATAATGAAGAGAGAAAAATGACATAAAATGGTAAAAAGAGGAAAATTGACTACATAAAATGACTAATTCCCACCCCCATACCTAAATTTTGCATTGTCCTCAATGCAAATTCTATTATGCACAAAGTAAAATAAATAATAATTGAAGCACTTACATTTGTTCGCTAGCTTGAATAATGATAAAAATTCGCAAATACCTTCAAGATGTGGGGTGAAGTCAAAAATTTATTCTCTCTTTGTTTTGTTTTTTTAAATAAAGAACAACAAGAAACTCTCACATGAGAGAAGAATAAATTCTTTTATTATTATGAGACAAAGAATAAAAATGTAGAATAAAAGATGAAACATGAGAAGCTCACATTCTACATTAAATCCTACCTTATTGCTGAAAATTCTACCCAAATTTGAAGAATTTCAAAATGATATAATCAGCGATGTGCTTAAATTCCAAAAATTTCGTGATTTTTAGTGATGTTTGCAAAGAATGGAAGGTATGTATTAATGGTTGTATGCTTTTTGAACTTAGATTCGTTATTAACAAAAATTTCATCAAAAATAAAATCTTGTTGTTTTCTATTTTTCAAAAATCTAAGTTCATTGACAAAGGGTTCTTCAAATGTTGGCTTCAAGTTGCATGTATTCAACATAATTCTCGCTCAAGGACTTGATTATTAACACAGTTACATTGTTATGAATGGATTGCATTCACTTGATCTTGAAAAGTTGAACTTGACCCGCGTTCCTTGGATTGGTCACGGGTTGACTCGAAAATGATCCTTTCTCTTTCTCACTTATAGCTAGCTAGTTGACCAAGCGGGTTTCTAATCTAGCTATGGCTTGAGTGTTGGAGTTGAGACTTTGTCCCTGATTGCATAAAGGAGTTCATCGTGCTAGATGTTTGAGTCAACAAGTTCGTGGTCCGTGTAGAGGTTTTAATCAAGGCTTCCAAACCCTTTCCAAAACATTAAGGCGTTTCTCAACATTTGAAGGAATATGACTTGTAGATTGATGATGAGGAAACCGATTTGGAAATGACTGATTTGGTTGTGGAAAATTAGTTTGAGATCCACTATTTAACGCTAAAATAGTCTTCTCAATCTAGTCACTAGATCTAATTTTTGCAAGACCGAAACTAAATCATGTTAATTATCCTCATTTCTAGCAACATATCTTGCTTGAAGATCAAACGAAAAATCCACAAATATTCTCTAGAAGTAAACTAAAAAAACGAAAAATGGCAGCGGAGTTTAGAGAGGACCTCGTAGTGGCCGCTGGGGTCGGGGTCGGAGTCGGAGTTGGTCGGAGTCGGAGTTGATGTGGCGTTGATTCCAGTCGGCGAGAGAGAGGAGATGGAGTCGGGTTGGTGGCGGCGGTGCTTGGGTTTCCTGGCGAGAGGGAGTCGGGTTGGTGGCGGCGGTGCTTGGGTTTCCTGGCGAGAGGGATTTCATAGGATTTCCTGTGGAGGGTTTGGGGAGAGAGGTGAGGCCGGGGATTTCTTGGGAACGGGGGTCACGGGAGGTGGGTTTGGGGGAGAGAGGTGAGGCTGGGGATTTCTTGGGAATAGGAGAGTCACGAGAGAGGGTCAGGGATGAAATCAACCGCCGTGGAATCCAATCAGTAAACGCCGCGGATGGGGCCGGTGGATGGAGCCGGAGTGGTCGGAGTCTGAGCGTGGCATGAGCCAGCATGAATGGTGGGAGGGAGATGGAGTGGGAAGGAAGAGGGAGAGGGAGTCGGTTTGGGGAGGCGGTGCTTGGTGTTTGGGCGGTGTTTGGGGTTTAGTTCTGCCTGGGTCGGCGGCGAGCTCTGGCGAGCTGGCCGCTGGGTTGGGTTCGGGGAGAGAGAGAAGAATGAGAGAAGAGGGTCACAGGTTTCTTTGGGGAAGAGAGAGAAGAATGAGAGAAGGGGTGATTATTTTAATAGGGAAGAGATTGATTGGAGAGAGGGGAATTAACTTTTCAAGACGCTGTCAGTATGTAAAATTTTTCGCACCAAGAAATCTCTCTCTCTCTCTCTCTCTCTCTCTCTCTCTCTATATATATATATATATATATATATATATATATATATATATATATATATAATGAAGAGAGAAAAATGACATAAAATGGTAAAAAGAGGAAAATTGACTACATAAAAATGACTAATTCCCACCCCCATACCTAAATTTTGCATTGTCCTCAATGCAAATTCTATTATGCACAAAGTAAAATAAATAATAATTGAAGCACTTACATTTGTTCGGCTAGCTTGAATAATGATAAAAATGCAAATACCTTCAAGATGTGGGGGTGAAGTCAAAAATTTATTCTCTCTTTGTTTTGTTTTTTAAATAAAGAACAACAAGAAACTCTCACATGAGAGAAGAATAAATTCTTTTATTATTATGAGACAAAGAATAAAAATGTAGAATAAAAGATGAAACATGAGAAGCTCACATTCTACATTAAATCCTACCTTATTCTTTGAAAATTCTACCAGAAATTTGAAGAATTTCAAAATGATATAATCACTGATGTGCTTAAATTCCAAAAATTTCAGGATTTTAGTGATGTTTGCAGCAATGGAAGGTATGTATTAATGGTTGTATGCTTTTTGAACTTAGATTCGTTATTAACAAAAATTTCATCAAAAATAAAATCTTGTTGTTTTCTATTTTTCAAAAATCTAAGTTCATTGACAAAGGGTTCTTCAAATGTTGGCTTCAAGTTGCATGTATTCAACATAATTCTCTCGTTCTGAAGGACTTGATTATTAACACAGTTACTTGTTATGAATGGATTGCATTCACTTGATCTTGAAAAGTTGAACTTGACCCCGCGTTCCTTGGATTGGTCACGGGTTGACTCGAAAATGATCCTTTCTCTTTCTCACTTATAGCGCTAGCTAGTTGACCAAGCTGGGTTTCTAATCTAGCTATGGCTTGAGTGTTGGAGTTGAGACTTTGTCCTGTTGATTGCATAAAGGAGTTCATCGTGCTAGATGTTTGAGTCAACAAGTTCGTGGTCTGTGTAGAGGTTTTAATCAAGGCTTCCAAACCCCTTTCCAAAACATTAAGACGTTTCTCAACATTTGAAGGAATATGACTTGTAGATTGATGATGAGGAAACTGATTTGGAAATGACTGATTTGGTTGTGGAAAATTAGTTTGAGAACTGAAAGAAACTGCGTTACCCCTAGGGAATTGTTGGTTTGAAGAGGGAGTGAAATTTTGATTTCCCGAGAAATTACCTTGATTCCATGTAAAATTCGGATGATTTCTCCAACCTGGATTATAGGTTGGAGAAAATGGATCATTAATCGGATGCTAGAATGCAGCATTCATCTGTTCTAGAGATTGAGTATTTCCAAAGAGTGGATATTGCTCTAAAGCATGGGCTGTAGAAAGACAGTTATGACAACCTGAGGTAGAAACTTGATTGATTTGAGCCGGTGCTCATTTTTTAGTTTCTAAAGTTTCTAACCTGCGTAAAATTGTAGCCATCTTAGCTTCAGAGGCTATGTTTGACTCTAAGGAAGGACCTCTAGAACTGGATTGGGGAACTGATGAATCACAGTGTTCCCACTGCATAGTTTTCTCGGATAAACTCTCTAAAAAGTCCCAAGCTTCGTCAGCGTTTTTCTTCATGAAATCCCCTTGACACGTTGACTCTAAGAAAGTTTTTGAAGAATAATCCAATCCTTCATAAATGATTTGGCATAATCGCCACTTTTCAAGACCATGGTGAGGACATTGGATAAGAAGATCTTTGAATTTGTCAAAATACTTCTAAAAAGGTTCTCCCGGGATAATTTTAAAATTTTGAATGTTGTTTCTAAGCTTGACCGTTTTGTGGATAGGAAAGAATTTTTTCAGAAAAACTGTTACAAATTCACCCCAAGTTGAGATGGAATCTGTGGGTAAGCTATACAGCCATTTTTTGGCTTTGTCCTTAAGGGCAAATGGAATAAATCGGAGTTTGATCGCATCTTCGGTTAAGTCCCTCATCTTGATCATGAGGCAAACTTCTTCAAATTCGGAGATGAAAATGTAAGCGTCTTCGGTTTCTACTCCTAGGAATTTGGAAAGCATGTTAATAAAATGCGGTCTAAGTTTAAAATTTGCTCCATTGACCTCGGGGAGTTTTATGCAAGAGGGGATTGCATTTCTAGTGGGGTAACAAACATCTTGAAGAACAGGTGGGTTGGTATTAGCCATTTCGTTTGGTTCAAGAGATGCATCAAAACGAATTAAACGATTGGTATTATCTCTAACCCAAGCTTGCATACACCAAACCCAAATTTTTTTTAAAGAAAAAGGAAAAGTGAAAAAGTCAAGAAGATGATGAGAAAAAGAAAAAAAAGGAAAAACTAACTAAAAGCAAATCAAGGCAATCACTTTTCAATCACCTTAACTCTAGGGTTAAGCCTAAACTTGACGTAGACCAGCTCCTAACCAAAAATTCCCTTAATGAAAAGATCAAAGTTTACTTGGGTAATTAGCCAGGTAAGGATAGTACTAGAGGGAGATCAATGATCAATTAAGTACATCTTTCCTTGCGGAGCAACTTACGCAACCCCTAAACCTTGTCTTAGACACCAATTAATCCAAATAAACTTGGACCGGTTCACTTAAGGATTTCTTGTTCCTTAATGAGCTCGAATCCTTAGGGGCCAACGTCTAATCAGTTTTAAGAGGCTTGGGTATGTGTAGTGAGGAATTAGTGATTTTTAGGCTAAGGAAAGGGTGATGAAATCCCTCACCTTATCTTGATTAATGGGTTTTGTCCTTAAAAATATTTTCAAGTGAGTGCCAAATCAAGATGCTCAAATCACTTTGGTGAATTCCTACTATTATATGAAATGCAACCCTAGGAATTAAAAGCAACTAAAAAGGATGCAAAAATAAAAATCTTTTTATTTTTTATTATGATCGACAATCAAAGAAATAAAGTTTATTAGGGTCGACAAAGGTAAAATATTTTTTTTAATTATTATTTTTTTATCCTAATTGTCTTTAATGTGAATGAACTATCTAAAGGGTGGAATTAAGAATACTAGAAAGAAGAGTTACCCACGCAATCGCTATCCAAAGCCTCATTGGAGGCAAATCGTCAATCTTGATTCTTCAACTCTTAATCTTCAAGTTCCAAATTCCTTCACAAAAGAAAAACACACAAGTTAAGAAACCAAAGTTAATCAAAATCCTACTTATGCACCGTTCCCCGGCAACGGCACCAAAAACTTGATGGGGAAAGTAAATCTAAACTACAAAGCAATTAAATGAACAAGAAAGAAATGTAAAAGAAATAAAATAAAAACCAACAACTCCTGATCTTAATCTAATCCTCCTTTTGATCCTTGGATTAGAAGAAGAGAAAGAAAATTGAAGGGGTGAAAAATTTCATTTATTGTGTAACAAAAGTTATAATTTTTGGAAGGTCTTCTCAATTAAGAGTAACCCTCCTCTCCAAATGGAGTTTTTATAAAATATTTCAAACTCAAACCTCTTCCTCTACCCCTCTATTTATAGCCCAACGGAGTTGATGTGAACCATTGGATCAAACTTGGCCACCAAGAAAGAGAAATCAGCCATTGATCAAATCTGTTGCGAACCAACCGGTTGGCCAACCGGTTGGTTTCCAACCGAATTTATCTTTTCTTGATTTTTCTTCACGAATATCTCTTGGATCACTTTGGTATCTTGGGCCTTCGTTTGTCTTTAGATTTGGGCTTTAAAAATTGGTAGAAATTCAGAGAATTTGAGTCATTTGGGCTTTTATTCATTATTTCATTATTAGCCTGCAAAATAAGATAAAAATAATTATTAGTAATATCTTTATTCATATAAAATAGGTAATGAGGGTATAAAAATATAATTAAAATGTGATAATCATTTATAGGGAATAATAGTATACACCAACTTTTTTATCCATTGATGTTGCCTTTAGATTTATGCCATCAAGAGATGCACAAATCTCAAAATGGGCTTCATATCTTTCATGGATCCCAATGCAACATCAATGGATAGAAAAGTTGGTGTATGACTATTCCTATAACTTAAGTTTATAGAAGATTATATATATATATATATATATATATATATATATATATATATATATATATATATATATATATAGTAAAGCTCTATAAACTTAAGTGGATAAAGCCTTTGTCCACTAACTTTTTATTCATTGATTTTGCATTGAAATTTGTTCTAGCATGTGATACAAATAAATGCACAAATCTCAAAGATAGCATTGACGTGTAGCACAAATCTCACAAAGATAATGAATGGATAAAAATTTGGTGGACAAGTGCTCCTATCCAGTTAAGTTTATAGGAGCTTTATGCATTGATGTGTAGCACAAATCTCAAAGCATAATGAATGGATAAAAAGCTTAGTGGACAAGTGCTCCTATCCACTTAAGTTTATAGGAGCTTTACTATATATATATATATATATATATATATATATATATATATATATATATATATATATATATATATATATATATATATATATATATATATATATATATATATATATATATATATATATATATATATATATATATATATATATATATATATAGGGTAGGGTTACAATACACCTAGGGTGTAACTAACCGAGTTACACTCACTTATAAAAGTACATGTTTGAGTGTAGATATCAACGATCGACATCTTTTATTGTGATCTATGTGTTCACAACTTCACAGGGACCAAAAATCACATAGATAAGATTTTTCTAGTTTATACATTTAATGACCTAGAAATGAACGGTCTGTAACGGTCTAAAATACCCATTATTTTGAGTTGCTTGAATTATAGGATAGAACATCCCAAACCACATGATTTTTGATCCACGCACATTTGATGACATGTAGATCACAATGAATGGTATTGATCGTTAATATTGATGGTCAAACATGTATTTTTAAAGATAGGTGTAACTAAGTTAGTTACACCCCAAGTGTATTGTAACCCTACCCATACACACACACACAAACACACACACACAAACACACAAACACACACACACACACACACACACACACACATATACACACACACACACACATATATATATATATATATATATATATATATATAGCAAGGCTCCTATAAACTTAAGTGTATAGGGAATAGTCATACACCAAATTTTCTATCCATTGATGTTGCCTTGGGATCCGTGAAAGATATAAAGCCCACTTTGAGATTTGTGTATCTCTTGATTTCCACGGATCCTAAGGCAACATCAATGGATACAAAAGTTAGTGTATACTATTCCTATAACTTAAGTTTATAGGAGCTTTACTATATATATATATATATATATATATATATATATATATATATATATATATATATATATATATATATATATATATATATATATATATATATATATATATATATATATATATATACACACACACACACACACACACACACACACACACACACACACACACACACACACACATACTAGGTTTTATGCACGTGCAATACACGTGGTTAAATACTATGATTAAGTATTTTTGGTTTATTTCCTTAGTAAAATTTGTTCCTCGGTTCCACTTTGATGGTTTTGCTCAGTTATGTATCTAAACTCTAGAATTTTGATTATTATTTTTTGATGTTCGTTTAAATGAGCTACACCCAATTTAAATTTTTATGTTCATAATTGAATTGATAGAAAAAAAATGTAGTCTGAAGCCAATTTGAATTATCATGTTATTTGGATTGACATGAAACTAAGCTTGACCTGAGAAAGTATAGTGTTGCAAAAGTGAAAAACACTTGAAAAAATAGCGTTATAAAAGGAGGATGAATAATTAAAGCTAATAAGACAAGATGATTGGTTAAAAGTTGGCTAGAACGACACAAAAGAGAATATGGAGTTTGTTCACGATCCTTGATAGACTTTAAAAAATTATAAACTAAAGATTAATGCTAACTCTAATATATTTTTATATGATGAAAGCATCTACATAAGCATATAAAAGTACTAAAAAAGTTTATGAAAATCTCTTCTAAAGATTCCTAATTTACTCAAAAATAAACTATTCTATAAAATATTTAGAAAGCAGTGTCTTTCATTCATTCTGCTTTATTTTTTATTGAGCCGACATCAATCCTTCTCCACCTTTATCTTTTTGATAAAATTAGACTACTTTTAAGATGCTGCAAAGGGATAGTAAACGTTAAATTGGAAGTTAAAATTATATATGTTAATGAAAAAATATCAAACAACTACTCTTTTCTTTGCTAAGTTTTAAAATTTTAGTCTTTTTGTGATTTTGAATTTTTGAGGGTGTGTTTTGCAAATTTTAAAACTTTGAGAGTATTTTTTTAAAATTTTAAATTTTAAGTTGGGTGCTTGAAATTTTCATATTTCATGTGTTGGTAGTAAGTTTTGAATGTCGGGATATTTCTTGCAACTCTAAAATTTTGAAGGTGTTGTTTACAATTATTAAAACTTTGGATTGTTTTTGTAAAATTCAAATTTTCAGTGGTCCGCTAATAATTTTAGATTTGATATGTATTGGTTATAAGTTTTGATCTCGGGTTTTATGTGATTTTTAACTTTTGAAGGAGTTTTTGGGATTTTATAACTTTGAGGTTATTTTTACAAATTTTAAATTTTTAGGTGCCCGATGGTAATCCCTTGAATTCATCTTTGTTGTTTGTAAGTTTTGAAGTTTCAGAATTCTAGGGGTGCTTTTTATTATTTGAACTTTTGAGGGTGTTTCTATAATTTTTGAAGCGTTAGGGGTATTAATTTTAAATTTTAAATTCTTCATAGGTCTTTGTTAATTTCCAAATTTCATGTTTGTTATTTTAAGTTTTGAAGCGTCTGGATGTTTTGTGTAATTTTAAATTTGAGGGTATTTCGTGCAAATTTTAAAATATTTTGGTTATTTTATAATATTTCATATATTATAGCATGTTAGTTATTTAGCTTAACAAACTAATACCATGGAGCTATTTTATGTATTTTATTAATCTTATTTTTTAAATTATTGAGTGTAGGTAGTTTACATGGAATTAAGATAGGATATAATTATGATTAGGATAGATTAAGATTTACATGAAATATTTAAAATAGTGAAGGGTAATATTGACCATGAAAAACTTTTCCTAACTCATTACTTTTAAAGGAGTATTGTATATATATATATATATATATATATATATATATATATATATATATATATATATATATATATATATATATATATATATATATATATCAACTACTTTTCATATAAAAGCAAAACCTCCAAAAGTATCAGAGCGCCTACAAGAAATGCTACAAGATCAAAAGTGAATCTCTCGGGCACTCTTAGAGTTATTTCAAAAATTGTTATCAGCAGCCTACAAGAATTCAAATTTAAATTCTCCGTGCTTTGCCGCACTACTCTAGTATATATATATATAGTAAAGCTCCTATAAATTTAAGTGGATAGAGCACTTGTCCACCAAACTTTTATTCATTCATTATACTTTGAGATTTGTGCTACACATCAATACCATCTTTGAGATTTGTGTCTTTATTTGTATTACATGCTAGCACAAATCTCAAAGCAAAATCAATGGATAAAAAGTTGATGGACAAATGGCTCCTATCCACTTAAGTTTATAGGAGCTTTACTATATATATATATATATATATATATATATATATATATATATATATATATATATATATATATATATATATATATATATATATATATATATATATATATATATATATATATATATATATATATATATATAATGGGTATCTTTGTCTCAAAATGAAATTTGGTTTCATAGTGATGTGGCTATCAATCCGTCATTTAAAGGTGTTCACTTGAAAATGGTCCCCACTTATTTACTCACCCATTAAATGAGTGGTCACCCATTGAATGGCGGCTAAGAAGTGGTCAACTCATTAACAAGCATCAAATTTGGTGTTTGGCACTTTGGTACTAAACATACTCATTATTCTTTTATATATATATATATATATATATATATATATATATATATATATATATATATATATATATATATATATATATATATATATATATATATATCAATGCACGATTGTGTATCAATAAAAATTATCAACAAATCTAATTACAACGATGAAATAAATAAAAATGAAGAAAACAAATTAAAATACAATTGATGAAGCTAAATTCTAGCCTAACTTAGCCAATAATAACACCAATAGTAATATATGCAGTACTTGAAGTACAAATATGCAGAGTGCTCTGGTATGCTTTAGAGAAGGAAACTTCAAAGGGGAGGTTTTCGCAGTATTCTCTTTTCTTAATAATGTGGCAAATTTATACTAAAAAAAGCATTATCTAAACAAAACATATAGATTCAAATCAACTTTTTGACGACAAATATTATTATGTTTAAATTGAGCAAAAGAAAAACCCTTTAAGCTGCCATCTCAATTTTTAATTTTGCCTTTAACAGCTGATGAAGGGGCCTGAGAGTTAAATTAATCATGAGCAATACTGTATTTGGAAGCTACAGATGATCTACTGAGCTCAAGGGAAGGAACCCTTCACGATGAAAACAAATGCCCACGTGGTTTTAGTAAAATAACAAAAGTAATTAAAATCAAAACTAACCTTCAACATGAGGTCTGTGTTTCATTAATTTTGCAATTATTCTTTCTTTAAATTGAATACAACTAAGTTATAAGTCTAACAAACATAAGAGTAAAATTTATAGAGAAAGTATAATTATCAGAATATATTTGATTAGTTTTAAAATAAAATAGCAAAAGAAGAAGAATGAGACTATTAAGTTTATGATTTTGAAATTGGAAATATTTAGACCAGATTCTTTGATAAGAAAATTTATAAACGAAGAAATAATTCTATATAATATCGTTTACAGATTTGTACCATCTCCATTATGGTTTACTATTTTCTTAATCATAATCATCCAATAGTCTTGTGCAGTCGTGATTGATTTATAATGTAACTAACACTTTATCCGATAAAATTGAGCTCATTTAAACTTTTCACTCAACTTGCAATCATCATTTTCATTAAATAACATATTATTATGATTGAAAAAGTAAAATTTCCCTGTTAGCAAACACCACCCACTCATATGCAAACACAAAGAAAGGGACCTATCTCAAAAGTTTAAATTAAGTAAGTTAATGTAGGACGCATAACGAACAAATTCATGGAGGAGGGAGACTATCACGAATTAAATGCGGAAACGTACACATTATAACTTGCACACAAAGAAACGATCATATCTCCTAATCCAGAAGGCGGATTCTGATATATTATATATGCAAATCGCCTATTTCGACAAAATGGAGTCAATCAGCTTGGTAGATTCTCAGAATCCCATTAGCAACCTAGTTTTGGGTGAAATCCGAAAATAATTAGCTTTGAGTTTATTTTTAGCAATAAAGTTAGAGTCAATTTAGATTAGAAAACAAAATCAATTTTGATTCAATTTGGACTGATTTGTTTTCTTTATTAGAGGAGTCTTTTAGGTAATTTTAAATTATTTCTTTCTTTTATGAATTCTATTCTTGTTAGAAGTAAGTTTTGTGTTTTATATTTAAGAAAAATGATTGTAAAC
The DNA here is from genome assembly GCA_012295165.1 of Asparagus setaceus. Taxonomy (NCBI): domain Eukaryota; kingdom Viridiplantae; phylum Streptophyta; class Magnoliopsida; order Asparagales; family Asparagaceae; genus Asparagus; species Asparagus setaceus. Next base: position 38,446,118 of record CM022707.1, on the reverse strand, counting down.
CTCATTGTATTAGATCACTTTTATCAATAAAATTTCTCTGATTATATTTTCTTCATCGATTTGAAGTTCTTTATGGATTCGGAGATTGTTCTTTGTGGATTCAAAGAGCGCCCCTTGGTAGATTCTAAGATTTCTTGCTTCCGCATTGCGTTAGGATTATTAGACTATTTCAAATAATGATCTTTTGCCAATATATCACATATTCATCCACAAAGCAATAAAATCACAATCACATATCCAACAATCAAAAATAAAAACAACTCCACAAGTTCAAACATGTCTAACACTAACTTTCAAAAGTCCATACATGTCTAATAAAACATATCTATCCATCAAATATGATACATACACAAGAGAACTCACTCCTCATCATTGACATCGGTTCGTAGATTGGTAGCGGTTTCATCGTCGCGCCGTATCGTACTACTACTCCCTATATGAGTACCTCCTCTAGCCTGAAAAGAATTTAAGTCAACATGAGAATGTGTTTCGCAAAATTCCTAACGTATACATGTATTTTGACATATATACCTCTTCACTATCAAACCCAACATTTGATTGTTGAATCACTATAAAAGCCATCGAACTAACAACAACATAGATATCTTTGGGAAGGATTTTCATCTAGGAAGTAGCGACGCACTGCTAATATCCCAGGCTACTTATGTCCTTGAGCTCGCTCATAAGAATTGGAAGAATATTGTAAACCATGTCAAATTCAAGATGAGAGATCACGTACTATGTGATTTGAGCAATCACTAATAGTCTCTCATTTTGTCGTTACAAGGTCGATTTCGGCTCGCTAGTCGTGTAGGTATCGGCTCGCTAGTCGTGTAGGTATGAGCTAACTCCATACGAAGAATATAAATCCATGACTTGTCAGGAACTTCTCTCATCTGTATGTTAGGTATACTTATTAATTATTTTGATATCTTGTAAATCACAATATAATTGATAATGATCTTCATTATAGTTGATTTGAACAAATACTAGGTTGGTTTAAACACTCTTCGGTTGTCATAGGAAGACTTCTATCCCATTAAGAATATAATAGTGCATACATCTAACTTTGTACACTCTGTGCATTTTCATTTCTAGAAAATTTTAGCAGCACCTACCCGCTGTTCTTCGAGTACACTGCGCGGATGTTATTATGCTTATCGCTAATAGTGCAAAACACATAACAACATACTCTTACTTTACGTGGAGCAAAGTAAGAGCATTCGGCCACATTTTCTACAAATTAAAATCATAAAGTATACAAAATTAGATGACGCATTGCTATATTTTGAACTCATCTGAACTGGACAAATCTAATAATTATTGTTGATGGTATGAATCAAACAGACAATATAATGCGAGTTTGTGGTGATTAAGGTCTCTTATCTCCCTTGATGGCTGATCCCCCGATGAACCACCAACACCAGAGCTGCCTGCAAAATTGCAACACGTTAGAGGACCAGAGTTGGGTTCTCCGGGTTTTTCCTCCGACGATTAAGTCAGTACTTTGAGCTTGAGAGGAGAAGTAACCAAATGAACTGAAGAGTTCTAAATCCTAAGTGTGCAGAGTTTGCTCATCTTGGTGGTGTTAACAGTCCCTCTATTTATAGTAGTTGTAGAGGGGCAATTCGGTAATTTCAACCGAGTCCAAACAGTCAGTTTAGTCAGCAGTTACTTTACACGTGTCAGCTATGGGTGGCATGAGTCACTACTGATTTGATATGATGGCGATTGATGAGACATGATGGGTGGTGAGTCATAAGGACTTTTGGGGCTGGAGCCATGATGATTTCTGACCGTGCATTTAATGTGATGGTGACTGGTTATTTGGCGGGGGGCTTGAGGATGTACAAGTTGTCGACCCGGCCTGGCAAGAAGGGCGTGGCCTGGCAAGAAGGGTGTGGCCTGGCAAGAAGGGCGACTCGACCTGGCGAGAAGGGTGCGTGGCCTGGCAAGAAGGGCGACTCGGCCTGGTGAGAAGGGCGCCTTCTTGTGATAAGTACCGCCTTTTTAGTTAGCCTCGCAAGTTGTCGACCCTGCCTGGCGAGAAGGGTGCCTCGACTGGCGGTAGAACCTGGCCAGGCTAAGTCGCCAGGCGGTATTTTCGCCAGGCCGAGTCGCCTCTCGCCCGGTAGTCGCCCTTCTCGTCGGTAGCCCTTTTGCGGTGGGTCAACAACTTGTGAGGCCGACTAAAAAGATCGTACTTGTCGCCAAGAGGCGTCCTTCTCGCCAGGCCGAGTCGTCCTTCTGGCCAAGCCGAGTCACCCTTCTCGCCATGTCGTGCCCTTCTCGCCAGGCTGAGTCGCCCTTCTGGCCAGGCCGCGCCCTTCTCACCAAGCCAGGTCAACAACTTGTACATCTCGAGCCCCCCGCCAAACAGCCAGTCATCATCACATTAAATGCACGGTCAGAAATCATCACGGCTCTAGCCCCAAAAGTCCTCATGACTCATCACCCACCATGTCTCATCAATCACCATCATATCAAATCAGTAGTGACCCATGCCACCCACAGCTGACACGTGTAAAGTAACTACTGACTAAATTGACTATTTGGACTAGGCCAAAATTACCAAATTGCCCCTCTACAACTACTATAAATAGAGGGACTATTAATACCACCAAGGTGAGCAAACTCTGTACACTTAGGACTTAGAACTCTTCAGTTCATTTGGTTACTTCTCCACTCAAGCTCAAAGTACTGACTTGATCGTCGGAGGAAAAACCCGGAGAACCCAACTGTGGTACTCTAACGTGTTACAGTTTTGCAGGCAGCTCCGACGGCGGTGGTTCATCGGGGGATCAGCCATCAAGGGAGATAATGGACCTTAATCACCACAAACTCACATTATATTGTCTGTTTGATTCATACCATCAACAATTATGTGTCAATTCTTTCTATTTATAATATAAAGTACACTATTCTTTTTAGGATGAAAGCTTAATTTCATATCCCAAATTTAGTCATCTATCTTATATTAGAACTCATAAGAATTGACAGTAATTATTGGACGAGAGTCTAAGAATAACGTTAACTTTTTCACTGAAATGGATATATAACTTATTATTGTGTTATATATCACACTAGGGGTATACTTAGTGTATAAGGTGTATTTAGTGCAAAAGTTAAAGGTCTTAAGGTATTAATTAGTTCTAAATGATTGAGTAGTTAGGAGGTTAAGGTTATTATAGTTGGATGATAGAGTTTTGTGTATTTAGGGTTAAAATTAGGATTACTAGGCTTAAAATTAAGATAATTAATCTATGGCTAATTATCATTGTCTAATTATCAATAATTAATAGTAATAGCTATAAAATAAATAATGCAAACTTAAAAAAAAACCTTAGATCTAAGTTTGTGTGTAGGAGGCAATGACAATGAGAGGTGGGTAGAGCCGCCAGAGTAAAGGTGGAAAGAGTAGCAAAGAATGGTAGTCGCCAGCGAGCAAAGATCGATAAAAGGAGGAGGTGGCTAGCGGCATTGGTGCTGAAGAGGGAGTTGGTGGAGGGGAAGGCTACAATGGGTGGGAGAGGAGTTAAAGGAGGGAAGGTGATTGCGGGATCTGGAGGTAATGGTGGTAAGCGATATGCAGCTTGGGAGAGGGTAGCAGGCATTGTTCAAGGGGAGAGGGAGGGAGAGAGTGGAGAGATTTTGAGAATGACGGCGGTTTTGGGATAATAAGGGAAACTCTAGCTTTGAGCTGGATTTTTCTTTCGATTGCGGGCCCCAACTTTTGTGTTGGGCATCCTGTCGCTGATGTACACACAAACAACAAATAATTCAACGTGGATGTTGCTCGACATTCACACCAATTTTTGGTGTTTACATCCCATCACTGATGTACACATCAATGATGGTCTATCCGCATCAGACCGTCTCCGATGCCTTTGTATAAACATCAGCGATGGATCTTTGTTCATTGCTGATATCGTGACGCCTTTTGTCTGTTTTGTACTAATGTATGTTTGGTTCACACGAATGAGAAGTGAGAATGAACATTCCATTCTCACCCATTTTCATGTATCAAATGAGGTGTAAAGGTTTGTTAGCCAAAAGATAACTGAACCCCTATTTGATGCAAATATTCGATGGAGATATTATGATGTTGGTAGCCATGTTCTTATTCATGATTCCCAACTAAAACACTATCTATACTATATATTTAATAAAAGCTTTATTTTTTATTGTGTGTCAAAATTTCATAAATTCTAGAAATGTCCCTGCCCTTTAAAAAATCAAAAGAAACATCTAAACACTTTCAGAAAATAAATAAAAATGATTTAACACTTAGAAGAATCAATGTAAGTGCTCTTACCATTGCAAAGATAAACTAAAACGCCCTCACCTTTTCATGTTAAGCATGCATTGCATGCACTTGAGTATTAGTATTACTTAAAAAAACTAAAAAGAATTGTGTGGTTATTACACATAGTTAATTTTCATCTGCGGCCAATTTGGTAATGTTAGTTTGTTAAAAAGAATCGTGTGGTTATTACACATAGTTAATTTTCATCTGCGGCCAATTTGGTAATGTTAGTTTGTTAAAAGTATGATATTGTTTTGTAATAAAAATCTTTTGAAATAGTTTTGAAATAGTGCATGATAGTTTTGCGAACAATATAACTTCTGTTTTGAGCAAAAATCATAGACTATATATTTGAACAAAGTACATTAATTAGGTACATAGAAGAGAAAGATCAGAGATATTAATTGGCTAAATTATCAAATTGGTATTTAAAGTAAGCCTACTTAACCAATAAGGTATTTAAAAAAGGCCCGGCGACTTTATGGTATTTAAAGTAGATCCACTTATCCATCCAATTTGGTCCTTTTTTACGCCGGAGATAAAATTCCAATCGTGAGACTCTCCACGTGACTGCACACATTATTTTTTTAAGTTTTTCATTTGCTTATGTGGCACGGACATGATGACCTGGCCAAGTTAGTTGAACCCATTAAATTGGGTTTTCTTCTTAAAATTAGGGCAAAATTTAGGGATGCGCTTAGAAAGGGACTCTTTGGAGAAGAAGAAGAAAGAGATAATTGCTTTGGGGATCTGAAGATTGAATAAGGCCACCCCAAATATCATATCCAATCAAGGATAGATACTGCCATCTTCAAGCTCAAGCTCACGCTCAAGAACAAGCTGCGACGGTAGAATTTCCGCTTGCAGTTTGAATAACGTCAGTTCCATTCAAAGGTGGAATGACGCAGCAAAGAATCAGGGGGTAAAGGTATGTGAATGTGGGTTGCAGTGCCTGTATTTTACATCATTCACTAATGAAAACCCCAGCAGAAGGTTCTATAGATGCAAAAATTTTAATGTAAGTTTGATTTTAATCTCTAATTTCTTGCAATTTGTGTTTGTGAAGAACTTGCTGATTTTTTTTATTATATAATTGTACAGAAAGGAGGATGTAGTGTGTGGGAATGGTTTGATTATTCGTTGTGCAATGTTGCATCTGGAATAATCCCTCTTCTAAGAGATGAAATCTGTAAGTCTCATATGAGAGAGAATGATCTTGATGACTTGGCTAAACAGGGAGAGAATTATCTTAATGAATACCATGAAGAAATTACAAATTTGAATAGGGAGAAGCAGATGTGGCAAGAAGATAAGGTCTGCTTTTAGTTAGAAATTCAAGATTTACGTGTTGAAAAAGCTAAATATGAGGTTCAGCTGGATTTGGAGAGAAAGAATGTGAAATTCTACAATGGAGCTAGTATGATGTTAGGAGTACTTTCAATGTTGTTAATTGCTTATTTTTTTCTCTTATTTCAATATAAGGATGTAATTACAATGTTATATGTAATTTTTAAATTTGAATGTAATGATAGTGTTTGAATGTAATGCAATGTATGACAACATATAACCTCTTTTATGCTTGTAGATATATAATGTGAATGCTTGTGGGATATACTCAGTTTGCATGGAAATTTTTGGCATCATGTACCTAAAATTGCATCTTATGCACCATGTTATTGGTATGTTAAATATGACTGCATATATCACAAGTCATTAATGCATTAATAACCTCTGTTCAAGCTATTATTGCTAGAAGATATCCCATATCAAACCATAACGTCCACAAGATACACTATTACAATTTCAAGCTTAAATCCAAAATAAGGGTGCATAAACAGTTTGATTCTCTAATATAATTTTTCTAACAGAGTTTGATATCATTTATTGTTGCATTTGAGTTTTGTGTGGGATGCAAAACTTCTGCAAATTGGGAAGCATTCTGAGATTGATTTTGGATAATAGTAGCTTGATTGTCTGATGGACCTCTAAATGCAATCTCTCCATGATCTCCTTGCCACAATCCATATCCCTCAGGCATATTAACTCTAGTGATCCTCCTTCTGCCTCTACCATTTCCTCTTCTACTAACTCCTCCTCCTCTTGTGGTTGAACTAGTATTTACATTTGTTGCATCTTGGGATTGAGTTATACCTTCATGAGAAAAAAATGCACATATGAGTTACACCTTAAAACAATGCACACATGAATTAAATTGCGAATAAGCATGAGTGCTTACCTCTTCCTATTAATCTTTTCTGTCTAAGAATCTCTACCGGTGTAGGACCTTGACATCTTGCCATGTTAACTGCATTTTTGCTAATCCTAGACTTACTCCCTTTAGGTCTGCCCCTCTTTCTACTTTCACTTGTTCCTTCTTCATTCACTTGAGATTGTGATGCCTGAAATAGTAATTTGAATGACATAATTGTGCCTTTAAATGAGTGTGATAATTTGATTCATTAAAAAGGCCATGTAGACTGAGATGGTAATGTACCTCTTGCATTTGGACCTCCTATATTCAACCCCTCAAAATCATTATATGAAATTTCATCCTCATCATCTCGATGCTGTGGTTCACTTGGGCCATCTTCATGTGTGTTGAATTGTGCTTGACTTGTGGCAATTTTATTTGTGCTTGGTACTTGTTCACTAGTGACAGCATCATGAGTGTCAGTTTGGGGTGCAATTGGTTCAGCTTCATGTAGGCTAGCTGGCGGGGATAACACATTTCTGTAATGGGTCCAACATTGTCACCATCCAATAAAGCTCCTGAATTGAAAGCAATTCTCCCCTTCTCAATAGTGAATAAATTCTTGTTCCTCTGCCTTACCTCATACAACTCCTCAGTATCAGAATACAATGTTTTTTTAGCTACACTATCTACACTGTCAACTGAGTCACACTCACATACCCTCCCATATCACCTCTTGCAACTCTCTCATTTGCATGCCCCACATCATGAGCGTCTTCTTCTCCTGCACTTGGTTTTACCCTCTGCTTCTCTTTTCTTTTTAAATCAGTTCTGAATTCTTCCACAATCTCTGCATCTTCTCCTTCATCATCAACAACTAACTCCGCAGGGTCAATCTTGTAAGTCTCATCTTTCACTGAATCATCATCATCACTAGAGGATGAATTTTGGTTTGTATGTGTGATAGACATGGTATGGATAGGAGCTGGAGACTGTGCCTTAACATTGGGGTTATCAACACTACATTGGCCATCAACTGCGAGAGTCCCTCTTTTTTTGGGAGTTAACTTTTTCCTCCTTACAATAGGAGCATGCTTCTTAGGAGATGAGTATCTTTTAACTTCAATCTTCACTTGAAATTGTCCCTCTTCACTGTTGAATTGTAGTTTACTACCACCTTGCGTAGGATTGACATCAACTTCTAAAGGTTCATCAATATCATGATGTGCATACACTTCTATCACCCTATGCCCATGAGCATGTTCAAGCATTTTAGCCAAATCTTCATCTGAATTCAAAACCTTCAATCCATCATTAACCAAGCCTACACTAGAAATTGAGTAATACAAACACCCAACATTATTATAGCCATACTCCACTATCATTTCTTTTAGATAATCTCTGCATATATCCTCTGCATCTGTGAATTCAACATTAAAGGTACCCCCCAGTGTAATTAACATTGTGACCAAACTCAAACTACCCACCATGTCTATACTTAATCATAATATGCTGAGACATCTGCATGTAATGAACAAATATCACTTACAAACATATTGCACAAAACTCCTAAATTGATTTTAGGAAAAACCCTTATTTGTAGAACGCAAACTAAATTACTTCTGAATTCTGGTTTTTCCTTTATAATTTAACCCGAGTCTAACAATTTACCATCTAAAACTATAAAAAAATTCAATAGTTGACTGATTCTCATCTTTTTTTCATAAATTTGACGAGTGTGCCACCTCCATCATCAAGGCATCACCTTTGTCTTCCAGTAAAGCTTTCCTCTCCTCTCCACGTTTAATCTGGAAGAGATACTCATCAACTTCTAGTACCTAATCTCCTTTCCACGTTCTCCTCCTTTCTAACGCTCAAGATTTCAAAAAAGGGACGAATTTGGGCATTTAGAGGATCTCGACCAATTTTAGAGTTGGTTAATGCTCCTGCCCTATCAAAGCCACCTTAGCAACCTAATGCAACCTCAACACTAAAAAGTGGATTAAAGTCACGTGGAGAGTCTCGCGATCAGAATTAGATCTCCGGCGTAAAAAAATGACCTAATTAGATAAGTGAGTCTACTTTAAATATCATAAAGTCGCCGGCCCTTTTTTTAAATACCTTGTTGATTAATAAGTAGGTTACTTTAAATACCAATTTGATAATTTAGCCGATATTAATTAGTCCATTGACCATTTTCTCCTCCCCAAAAACCCTGAACCTGAATCCATCGATCGTCTGTCTCTTCTGATCCCATGCCGATCATTCCCGCCGCCGCCGCTGCCTCCCTCTATTCTCCTCCCCTCCCTCTCCAAAACCCTAGAAACCCCAAAACCCTAATCTCTTGCTCCTCCACCTCATCATCAGAACCCCTCACAATCCCCAAGACCACCAACATCACAATCCCTCAATCCCTCCCAAACCCTAAGCTCTCCGCCCACTACGTCCCCTTCGGCGCCGCCGACCCCTCGCCGGAGCGCCACTCCCTCGACGACATCGTTTACCGCAGCAAATCCGGCGGCCTCCTCGACGTCCGCCACGACATCGAAGCCCTGAAACAGTTCCCCCCCTCATACTGGAAAAAGCTCTTTCATGACCGAGTGAGAGGCACCGAGTGGCCCTATGGATCGGGGGTTTGGTGCTACAAGGAGCTCGTGCTGCCGGAGATCGATGAAGATGACATCGTGTCAATGTTCGAGGGGAACTCGAACTGTTTCTGGGCGAAGAGGTTGGGGTTGGAGTATTTTGGGGGGATGAATGAGTTGTGGGTTAAGCATTGTGGGATCTCGCATACGGGGTCGTTTAAGGATCTCGGGATGACTGTTCTTGTTTCTCAGGTATATAAACATTGATGTTTTTATCGATTAATAGGTGTAGTACTTGATCAAGTTTGTGATTTTGAAGTTCGCAGGACGCTCTTGGGGGTGATGATTGAAATTTTAGGATTATTTTTTGGTAATTCTCTTTTGGACATAAGAATCTGAAGTTTGTTTTTAGACACTTACCCATAGCTCTATGTGTGAGATGTATAGCTCTATGCGTGAGATGTATATCCTTTTAACAGAATTGCACTGATGACTATGTGTGAGATGTATAGCTCTATGTGTGAGATGTATATCCCTTTAACAGAATTGCACTGATGACTCACCATTCTTTTGGTAAAAGAAAAAAGGGTAGACAAGCAAATAGGGTAAGTTGGGCATGGCTTTGAAATTGAGCACACTTTTCTCTTGTGAGTAAGTATGGAGTCTCGAGCTCGTAAACCTCAGCCGAAATCTACGCCAAAAATGGTTGTTTGCATCCGAAACAACTATCTCCCCGATTCCATAAAGATAGCTATACACATCATAGTATTCCACACACACACACACACACACAAAGAAAAACCCCTAAAACAAGACCAACAACACTAATATCCTAGGAAACATCAAAAAAAAAATAAAAAATGAAAGGCATCAGACATCAACTTGGTGCTCAATCTAACATAATCAGGCTCTCAGCTTGTCCACCAACAGTTTTAGTACCCATTCTCCCTGTGGTAGAGTTCATCCTCCCTCCATTAGCGCCATCCACATCACCAGATCCCGACTTGATCGACGATCATGGCGTCCATAACAAATATTGACCGAGCTTTGCCTGTCAAATTTCCTTACCAGAAAGATACCTAGTGATTAATTCACATCAAAAGTTCAAGAGAATTTTTCGATTTAATAGAGAAAAGGTTTTCATTAAGTTATTGCCAAATTAACAAAACTAAAGCGCTAGAATAGAGATCCCAGATCAATTTTTTCTCCCAGTGAAATTGAACACACTTCGATCAAATCTTTTTCAAGAATTACATATGAACCAAGAAAGAACTATAAATATTGATTCAAAGATTTGCATTATCTCTATTAGAGCCTGGAATGTAAGCTCAAACTTAATTACCTTGTTTCAATGGTTTAGTTCGTGGCCTGGTTTGTTATTTTTGATATTTGTAGTAAATTTTTCTTAAGTAAATAATTGAATTTTCTATTAGTTTTTTGATAATCCTTTTTAGATATAAGAACTGAAACTTACTATATGTATAAAGCTTAGACCTGATTTACTCGTTTGCTTTCAGATATTTGTAGGCCATAGTTCTATTTGGTGGGCTATGTATTTAAAAAAAATTAATTTGTATTAATTCTTGCTAAACTCTGTAAGTTAGTTTTATAAATTTGCACAAATTCTGATGGCATCGTCACATGCTTGGTTGTGAGTGGAATTTGTTACAATGTATCTACTAAATATATTTGAGTCAGGTTTACATGAAAGCCATTTCTAATAATAAGTTAGCTCACATGATTAAAAATTTTGATGCTCTTAAATGTTATAGTTTAGTTTAATCCTCCACTGTTAGGGACCCATTATAGAATGCCTATGTAGAAGGACACTTTATTTTAAATATGAAACTTATAAAATTACAAGTATATATCAAAAGTAAATAATTGTTGCCTTGTGAGCCTTGGCGCAATGGTAAGGTTGATGCCTATGACCTCGAGGTCACATGTTTGAGTCTCAAAAACAGCCTCTTTGCAAGTGAGGTAGGGCTGCATGCATCTAACCTTCCACAGACTGCACAATAGTGGGAGCGTGTACTGAGCCACTCTTTTTATATCAAAAGTGTTCTTCTGTTTGTTTTTGTTGTTTATAGTTATTTATTTATTTTCGTCCTATTTAATAATAAGTTAACTTTTGTGTTGTTATTATCTTCTAGTTTGAGAGAGTCATTCTCTATGATGGGGCTTTGAGATTTGAAATTATCCATTAGTTGTGGAGAAAAACTTGCTGCAGAAGCATGGATCACCTACTTTCTTTATTATTCGTATACTCTAGAGTTATCCCATTGTTTCCCGGTGTCCTACTGCTAGGAGACTGCCATGTTCATGACTATACTTCTCATGTTCACGTTAAATAGGGGGTTTGGGGGCAAATTCTCTGCTTCGAAACAAAAGTTACTCATATTTAAGGATAGTGTTAATTTGTGATTATGATTATTTTTTTCATTCTTGACATGATACATAAATCACAATGTTTTTTATATTGATTAAGTTCTTTGCTATTACTATTTCTACAATTCGGTCTCTAAAAATTCCACTTTGGTACTGATTATCTTGGTTCTTACAAGTTGTAACTCTATCTTGGTGATACTCAGAGGGCATTGCATGTTGTCTTTCTGAAGGTTCTGCTTTATTTTTCTTTTCTGTCTTATTTTAGTTATTTACTTCTTTTATAATGTTTTCATTCTGACAGATGTGTAGAATTTTACCTCTTTCATTTTGACAGGTGTAGAGTTTACTACTACTACTATTTTTTTGGCAAGTGATTTTTTGGCTATACCCTCATGTACAGGTGAATCGCCTCCGGCGTCTCAATCGCCCAATAGCAGGCGTTGGCTGTGCATCCACTGGGGACACTTCTGCAGCCCTTTCTGCTTATTGCGCTGCTGCCGGCATCCCCTCTATTGTCTTCCTTCCTGCAGATCGTATCTCCATTGCTCAACTTGTTCAGCCCATTGCGAATGGTGCCACCGTTCTTTCCCTTGATACCGACTTTGATGGCTGCATGAGATTGATCCGGGAAGTAACTGCTGAACTTCCCATTTACCTAGCCAACTCCCTCAATTCCCTCCGCCTTGAAGGCCAGAAGACTGCGGCCATTGAAATCCTTCAACAGTTTGATTGGCAAGTGCCTGACTGGGTCATTATCCCAGGTGGTAATCTGGGCAACATCTACGCATTCTACAAAGGGTTTGAGCTATGCCGAGAGCTTGGCCTAGTCGATAAAGTGCCACGGCTGGTGTGTGCACAAGCTGCAAATGCTAACCCACTCTATCTCTATTACAAATCTGAATGGAAGGACTTCAAACCTGTTACTGCCAGTCAAACCTTTGCCTCTGCCATTCAAATTGGTGACCCTGTGTCAATTGATCGGGCAGTGCACGCCCTCAAGGCTACCAATGGGATTGTTGAAGAGGCTACGGAGGAGGAGTTGATGAATGCAACAGCTCAAGCTGATCAGACCGGTATGTTTGCATGTCCTCACACTGGGGTTGCACTCACTGCATTGAAGAAGTTGAGGGATCAAGGGGTGATCAATAAGAATGACAGGACGGTGGTCGTGAGTACGGCACATGGTTTGAAGTTCACACAGTCAAAGGTGGATTACCACTCAAGGGAGATTCAAAACATGCTTTGCCAATATGCCAATCCACCAGTGAATGTGAAGGCAGATTTTGGTTCAGTTATGGATGTATTGAAGAAGAAGCTCTCTACGAATATCTAATGTAAGTCCTGGTTAACCCCTTAATTTCCGCCATTGACTTAACTGACAAATATCTGATTTGGGTCTTTTGTAGTGTTATCTATTCTTTATCATCCTTTGTTGATTATTACACATACCGATTTTTCTTTGTTAATTCTCTTTTTCGGAAATTCTATGATGTTTGTTTTTAACTAATGATCTTGAAATGTAAAACCATTATCTGGAATGACTCTTATGAATTATGCAGCAATCATCGACCAGAGTTACAGTTAAGGTATCAATAACATTAGTGAATCCTTCAAGAATTCTAGTATTTTGTAGATTCAAGATTTTTCTTGATGACTTCTGTTCCATTTTGAATTAACATTATGGACAGGTCTCAAATGTTTAAATGTGATAATATTGGAATAGGAATACCTGGATGCATGTATATGTTTAGCATCATGTAGAGTATACTAAATATAATATATGATAGAACCATGGTTCTGTAACACTAGCGTAATGTAACTGCCACTGCGCGGCTGCGCCACAGTAGTAAAGCTTCTTCTCGTCTATGCGGCTGTACAAGAAACACGAGTGCCTATTTTTACAGTAGGCTGTGGGTTTTCTCCATGTAAATTGATGATTAAAGTGATGAAGGGTGGCATAGAGTGTCATCAGATTTTCAAATATCCATGACCTAGGGGGATTTTCTCAACTTTATTGCATGAACACCTATTAGAGGTTTTCCTATTCATGTCCAACCTGTATGTGCGTTGAGTCATTGACACATGCAAGGTACTTGATGAGAACATGTTCATCATGTCCAGGACGTGCCCAGCCTTGAACCATCTTGGAGACAATCAGATTCAACCTGGATGCATTTATTTTTAATAATTTATATAATTGATGGTCTATAGTTTATATGAAATTGAATTCATTGAGTTTTATAATGAATCTGGGGTGTGTTTGGCAACTTCGGTGTGTTTGTCAACTTCTCCTTAACCAGGTTAATATCCACTAACCTGGTCAAGGAGCTTAATTAGTGGCGGATCTAGCTTGGAGGAAGTGGTGCCACACTGCCACACCACTTCCTCCAAGGGAATAGGGGAGAGCTTACATTTATTTTGAATTTTTGTACTCTAATGCATTATTGTCCATACATTTCATGTATCAATATTTTGTTTGGATTTCTGCCTCACCCAAAACTTCTTACACTCAAACCTTAATACACCATAATTGATGGTGTCAAACTAAATCAAGGTTCCTTTCACTATTATATGTATATATGCATACACATTATACTTGCATTTTTATTGCCCGATCAGAATGATAATTCTGCACCCCTCTTCCAATGAATGATTGATAGTGTTACTATTAATGCTATCATTGGTAGCGTTACTAAATAAAAAGATGATTGGATCAATGATTGTTTAAAGATATATATTGAGAAATATGCATTTTACGTAGTGTTATTAGTGATGTGATTATGTATTTTTTTTCAAAATATGAAAACCTATCGAGGATAGCTGTAATAGTTTTTTAATTATTAACTACATGGTGACATCACTTTCTAGAAATCCTGGATCCGCCACTGAGTTGAATTGTGTTTGACAAAAAACTGGGCCATAACTGGCCAACATTTTTAGCTTATTTTCCTCCCCTTATCCAGGTTAAGATTAGACCACCACTTCCCTAGACCAATCCTAACCTAGTTTAGGACTTATCTAGGTTAAGAAAGATTTGCCAAGCACGCCCTAGAGGTTTTATTATGCTCCAATCTGATTCTTTTTATATGCATACCTTATAATAGTTCTGGCCTAGTTTTTTTTAGCTCACTTTCCTCCCATTATCTAGGTTAAGATTGGACCACCTCTCCCCTGGACTAATCCTACCCTGGTTAAGGACTTATCTAGGTTAAGAGAGATTTGTCAAACACGTCCTAGAGGTTATATCATGCTCTAATCTGATTCTTTTTACATGCATACATATGTAGTAATATTCACATAGAATATACATGTATACATATTTGTTTATCTATATCCACCTACCTATCTATATCCATTTATCTGTGTGTGCGAGGGCATGCATGCACGCGTGCGCACATGCGTGTTTGTGCGTGCCTGTGTGCTTGCATGCGGGCGGGATACTCTTTGTTTCTTCTCCTTAAAAAACAGACAATTATTTTAATAATCACATTTGATAATATCAGTATTATTTGAGTGGATAGCGTCTCAAACTTGAAAACCCCAACCAAATTTGATATATGAAATGATTGTTTGCAAAAAAATAGAGAGTACTCTCTACTCCAAATTAAAGTATAGTTGGTTATGTCGTTTTGGTTCTCTCATGCTTTAAGTTCATGACTGGTGGGAATTCAACCTAGATTTCTCCTCTGATATCATGACAAAAGACCCTACCACTACATTAAAGAGCTAAAATTGTGATGAGGGTGAGGGTGAAGTTTAAGGCTGGAGTTTTATATTCTAATATGTCCTCACAGATTGAACACCCTTCCATTTCACCAAAAACTCAAAATTTGTAGTGAGGGTTGAGGGTTTTTATTTGGCAAATCTTCACTGTAGGTCCCTAATGTATTAGCCAAATATCATTTGGGTCCTTAACGTTTGAAAGTCATCAACAGAGGTCCCTAACGTTTTTTCCGTCATCAAATTAGATCCTTTTCAATTTTTAGTTATCTCCTGGCGATGTGGCGGTATTTGGACTATTTTTTATCTCTCCTTTTTGCACATAACCCCTATAAGTTTTAAAAATTATAAATAACGCCTTGAAAGTTTTAAAAATTATAGTAAAATTTTTTAAAATTGCTCTCAAAATATCCCTAAAATTTTCAAAAGGTACAAGTGGTTTGGTAAAAAATTACAACCAACCCTTAAAAGTTTTAAAATTACAAATAACACCCTAAAAGTTTTAAAATTATAAATAACAACCTTTTAGTTGGAACATCACAATATCCCCCTAAAAATTTTAAAAGCTACAAGTGATCGGCTTATAGGGTGTTATTTGTAATTTTAAAAAAAATTTAAGGTGTTATTTATAATTTTTAAAACTTATAGGGGGTTATGTGCAAAAAGAATAGATAAAAATAGTCGGTCATTTGCCACATGAGGAGATATGAGAAAAATTTAAAAGGATCTAATTTGATGACGGAGAAAACATTAGGGACCTCTGTTGATGACTTTCAAACGTTAAGGACCCAAATGATATTTGGCTAATACATTAGGGACCTACAGTGAAGATTTGCCTTTTTATTTTATACTCTAACGATATGTTTAGTTAGAAGTTTTCCCTTTGATTAGCTGAGGAGTTTGAAGTTGTATCTCGTTTTCATTCAATCAATAGAATGTAGCTTGTGAATTACTAGCTTGATTGATATTTTTCAATTTTTATTTATATGCTTCAATTTTTGGCGACCAATGTTAAAGCTGGCGCCTAGCCCCCTTAGGCTCTTGCTTAGGCCTAGCTGGTACTTTGGCCGCCCGCTTAGGTCTTGGGAGCGCCTAGAGCAGTAGAGATCCTATTAGAACCATCCTTACAGGTGTGGGGTGATTTACACTATTGATTAAATAGTCACAATTTTTCCCTATCTAACCCTCTTACCGCCGTGTATGGTATAGATCACCCTATTCTATGGAGTGTTCTGATAGAATTTTTACTCAGGGAAGCGTGGACCGCTTACGAGGCCTGCACCGTTTAGTCCTGGTTGTGATTTCCTCCGCTGCTGCCTTCACGTTCTATGACCTCCTCCGAACTCCTCTGACCTCCACCGACTACAAACACCTCTAACTCCTCTGGCCTTCAGCAAAGCCTACCACTTAAACAAGAAAAGAAATCCTCCTAGATCCCGCTTAGGCGCTAGGTGCTAGTTTGACACCTAGCGGTGCCTAGTGCTTTCTATAACATTGGTTGTAATTAAAAATAAAAATATATAGAAATATAGAAAAACGCATAGGCTCTAGGCGTCGGTTTCGAGGCCTAGGCCATTTTGCGCTTTTTGTAACCTCGTTGGTTATGCTCTATTTGGAGTTCACTAATAGAGGGTGAAGGAAGGGAAAAGAAAGAGAAAATATGTGAGGGGAAGGAAAGTGAAGAGAAAATATTTCACCTTGAGAGTTAAGTAAAGAGAATTGAAGGGAATTTATTTCACCATGTTTGGGAGTTTTAATAAGGAGAAGAAAAGGATATCTGTTGATAAAATAATAAGTATAGACATTTAACTTGTGTTTCTTATTTAATAAAGAAAAAGATACAAATGTTGGGGTTCACTGGACATTTATGCCTGACAACTTATGCTTATTACTAATTGCAATTCATATGCAGAGTTTCTCATAAACATTTTTCTCTTCTTTCCTCAAATAAAGAAACACAATCCTTTTATTGGAATAAAATAAAATTTTAATCCTAATTAATAGATAATATCAAACATCCTAACAAAATAACAATTTCAATCCTAACCTAAACATCAAATCAATCCTAACTAAACAACAAACTCAATCCTAACTATAGATCTTAACTAAAAGAAAAATTAAATCCTTAAAAATAAAATTCTAATCGAACTCTCCCTGTTGTGCAGCAAATTCTCTGGAAATTCTCTACATAGTAGGGTTTATCCTATAATGATGCAACTTAAACTCTTGGTCTCTACACAAATTCTTATTCAAAAGATGAACATGTTTATTAATTGTTTTAGCTGCTCATCTTTATCATTTTCTTTAAGCATTTTAGGTCATGAAGAAAAGACTATCTTTGAAGAAAACACTATCTTTTTCCCTCTAATATTTAAATTGTAAGTGTTGGTTCTCCCAAACCTAGTCACATATAGGTCGTATAACCCAGACCTACCTAAACTAACGCGTGCAGCATTCATGGGAAGGGCATCACACGGAATGCAATCTTCATAACTTAATATCTAGATAAGAACTAATCAAAGTTAGGTAATAAGATGTCTGGTCTTGTCGATCCAACCGATGCTATATGGGTTGTGGATGAGGTTCCGCTGTTAATTTTAACATATCTACAGCTGATTTAGAGACAACATTCACATTAATACCTTTATCAATAACTAGTTTAGAAAAATTGTCCTTATTTTTAAAATAGGTGTGAAATATATTAGTTCTTCACCAATCTGCCTTATTCCTAGGTGAAACAAGTGAATAGGTAACGTGTACGTGTTCGTCAGTTATTCTTAACATATCCTTCATCACTAGCGTCATACTCAGGAACATATGCTTCTATAATAACCCAGATATCGTCATTCTTATCATCGTGTTTTTCATTTTTATCGAGCACTGTATCGATGTTAAGACTTTTTGTAGGACACTGATAAATATAATGTCCACCTCCCTCACAAATATAACATTTGGGTCCTTTTAGGCCTATTTGGATGACTTATCACTAATTGACTTATCTTTATGGCCCTTAGCGGCAGATTTATTGTTCCTAACAAACTATGTGTGCTTCTTAAAGCTTGGTTTCTTAAGATATTTCTCTCTCAGTCTCATTGGTAAACGTGGTCTATAGAAGTTACTATGTAGAAGCATCTCGCACTATATAGTAGTTTGCAATTCGATGCGAAATCTAGACAATGTAAAGTGGGGTCTTCATGAAGATGACAACGACAACTAAGCTATTATACTTGTACATGTAGTCCGTTACAGACAAGTTACCCTGACGTAACATTGACTACTAGTCCATCCTTCTATCTAGATGGGAGGGTGGGAAGTACTTCTCTTTCAGCGTTTTTTAATCTCATCCTATGCCTCAATAGGATTTTATGCATCCTAGCTAATTCTTTTTCGACAAAGGTCTAAGATCTTAGTTGACTCTACTAACATCCTCATAACAAATCTAATCCTATGACTCTTTAACATACTGTGCCAGTCAAAGTAATGCTCTATGTGTGCAAGCTAGTCACTAAACTCTTTAAGGTCATGCCTACCACCAAAGGATGCAACCTTAATCTTCCTTCTTGGTGATATCATCTTCTCTAGTCTTAAAAGGGGTGTCATAATGTGCATAGTAATTGTGTTACCTATAAAGTTTACCATGTGTTTCATACCCTCTATGTAAACGGGTCTATCCCAATGGTCATCTCTAACAAGTCATATCATTCATATCCTGATATGCATACTCATTGTATTTCCTATAAAGCCTACCACGCGCTCCTTACCCTCTACTTGGATGGGGTCTATCTCAATGGTCATCTCTAACAACTCAGCTATCATTCCTATCCTGAAGGTCTCGAAATCGTGTTTATCTTTTCCAAACGTGTAAAGAGATCATTGTGCTTTGTGTTTTTCTCCTCTACAAACTTGTTAAGTGTTTCGGTGTGTCTGATGAGTTATGCTTGCATGTCATTTTGTGAGTTAGCCATATTATCCATAAATGTTCTTCCATTACATTACGTAAATGCACTAGCAACCTAAAATAAAAGTCTATGATTTTTTTGAATTGAAATAACTATAGAGTCAAGTCTAAAAGAATGACCTATAAACTGGATTTAGGAGAGGGAGGAGGACTAGCGGCATCTAAGATCTTTATTCATGATTTGTGAAAGCATGACTTGTTTTTTTTATCATAAACTGGTGAGATTATTTTGTACCAATGCCAACAATTAAGAAAGAAATAAACAGAGTTCGATGCTTATTTTGTGCTATATTTGCATCATAATAGACAAATCCTGCAGATATATTAAAATGTATTACTCAGTTCTGCCCATCTTGGAGCTTCTTCGACGAAATAAGGCTCTCTATGTATGTAGAGAAATCCCCATCTGATAGATCTCCATCAAAAAGTTTGTATGAAGCTCTACAATCAGGATTAAAACTAATGAGATGCCAATTTTCCCTTCAAACAATTTTAGGAGAACCACATTGGCTGCAAATTCTGTAGAATATAAGTTTCGACGCAATATTGAGAGGTCATTGCGAAGGAATTTATACTATTTGACCCATGTATTATTTAAAATATCTTTCAAATCTCATATCTCATAATAACTATCCAAATAGTTCCAAAATATTAGCCAAAGCTTCCCCCCAAACTCCTTTAAATCGTAGAAAGGTACATGAGAGAATGAGGGATATGGGATCGGTAACGCTGATCCAAACTTTTCGTCTTTGATATTGAATCTGAGAAGACATAGTTTTTCTTTTTCTTGATGATTGTATTTTTCAATCCAGTAAAGGGCTTTATGAAGGTGAACATGATTACAATACCAAATTTCAGAAGGAGCTTCATCCAGACACCTCCACTATGTAGAGTCCACAGAGTAAACCTCACAATGAACAGAACTCCTTTTAGAGCTAGTAAATAAATTAACAATTTTGCAGCTTCCAAGAGTCATGTTGATACCTAGACCAACACTTTTGTCTAAAAAATCTTGTTGACAACCATAGTTGTCTGGAAGTTTCTGAAGTTCCCGAGTCATAGGATTTACCAAGTATATATTAGATTTAGCAGTAGTGGCCTAAGCAATTTTTTAAAAAGCCTCTGCTAAGCCCGCCTAGGCCTAGGTGGTAGCTAGGTCGCCTGCTTAGTGCCTAATGGCTAAGCGGTACCTAAGCTGCCCACCTAGATTTTGGGAATCCTAGGGGAGCGTAATCTGCTTGCGTGGACTGATCCCTTTTGGCCTTGATTGTGATTTTCTCCATTGTAGTCTTCACGTCTTCCAATCTTCTCCAAACTCCTCTAGCATCTAATTATGAACATCTCTACCTCCTCCGGCCTTTAGCAAAACCTTATCCACCACCACTTAAATGAAGAAAGAAATTCGCTTAGGTGCTAGTCTGATGCCTAAACTTTCTATAAACTTGACATTTACTATCAATTATTGTAATTAAAAAATAAAAATAGAAAAACTACCTAGTCCCACTAGGCTCTAGACGTTGGGTCCAATGTCTTGGTCGCCTAGCGCTTTCTGTAACCTTGGGCCTAAGCACAAGTCAAACCATCAATGAAAGTTGATAACGCATATTTCTTTCTCCAATATTTAACTTTGTAGGATATCTTTGTAGGTTTTCTTTAATCCCGTGTATTGAGATTATACAAGTTGATTTTTCCACAATGAATGCATTCATAGATAAATATGTAGCTAGAGGATATCTCGTGCTGTGATTTCAAGAAATATGACTTATTTGTTAAGCAAAGTCATTGCTTGCATATGCAGCGGAATTTTGCAATAGATTTTGCAGGTAGTCTTGATTGTTTTTTATTTCTTTTTCATTTTTTTGCAATAGATTTTGCAGGTAGTCTTGATAGTATGTTAGTGATAACATGAAATTGTAGTCGAAAGCCTGAGAAGCAATTTATAGCATTAGTATTGGGCTGCAGATTATTCACATTGATTCTCTATTTCTTTTTAGGACTGGTTTCTTCCTCTCGTGATGAGTTGAGGATCTTCTTTTTCTTTGCCATCCTTTTATTAGTTGAAAACCTTTGTTTTCTTTTTATTGAAAGCATGAATTGTTACATATGGATAAGTGGAAATAATCGGAGTTTGCTACTTTAATATTGCTCTCTTCACACGTCATGATTAATTAACTAAATTTTTAGTACAATGTTGCTACTAGACCTAATGATGGAGAACGGAAGGATGAAGATCTGTTAGGAAATTTATTTGGATGAAAACTCACAATCCATAAAAACACTCATAAAATAAACTTTTGCATAAATCATAAAAATCATCATCTATCTCATGAATGTGGATTACGATATTTATAAAACCATAATGTCAATGGTAGTTTCAAGTAACAACTAAAGATATCAAATAATTTCAATTGAACGTCTTATCTAAATAAAACTGAAATCTTTAGGGGCCAATGTCTAATTAATTTTAGTTAAGGCTTAGGTGATGCTCATATAGGAGTCTGATTTTTTAGCCAAGGAAGGGTGATGAAATCCCCACCTTATCTTCTTTATTGGGTTGTGCTCTTAAGTTGATTTAAAAGATGGTGCAACAATCATGGTGTTCAAGTTAACTTTTGTGAGTCCTAATCTATATGCAGCAAAGTTAGAGAGCACATACCTTTCCTCCTACAATCGCCAATAAGAATTAAGCATGATGCCTAAGGAATATTTCTAAACTGCTTTTATTAGGGTAAAGAAAACAAAGGTGTTTTTTTTTTGTATTTATTTATTTATTTATTATGGTCGACAAAAACGAATTTTTTTCCCTAATGCAAAACTAGTTCAAAAAACGGTGATAGGAGAGATTAAAGAGACTTACTTGGGTTAGATTCGTCATCTCCTATTTCCCGTATCTGACCCGCGTTTGCTTGAATTTGTTACCACCCGAATCCTCACCTTCATTGGCGTTCCCACTCCGAGCTTTCCTGCACAAGTAAACAAAAAGGATCAAGGAAACTTAAAATAAAAAAAATCCTAAACTAAAAATTTCTCAGCAACAGCGCAAAAAACTTGAATAATTTTATTATATTTTGAAAGTGCACAGCTTTTGTTGTATACTTAATAGGTCGATCCACAGGAAAAATTAGTTAGGAAAATCTATCTTATGCTCCTAGGATTTGAAAAAGTTTTGTTGATTGTGAAAGTTGGCTTTTAAATTATGAACTTAAACTAGGTTGCTTAGGCTAACTCCACTAGGTTTTCTAAACTGGATCTTTTATTTAATCTTTTTAATTACTAGAACCCTAAAAGCATAAGCTATGTTTCGTTAGAAACTCTAACATATCAATTAGTTAATCCTAACAATTAGACTTTTTATTACTAGGATTTAATCTCTTAAGTATAGGTTATGCCTAATTAAAGTCTATAACATATCAAATTATAATTAATCCTAGTTTTTAAATTAATTAATCTAGACTTTATATTACTAGGGTTTAATCTCCTAAGTATAGGTTATGCCAAAATTAATTGTCTATGACCTATCAAATAATATTTAACTCTAGCTTTTATTAGTCTAAACTAATCAATTTCTTTTCTTAATCTAAAGAGATCTTTTATTAATCTAATTTAGTTACCTAGCTTTGTTAACCTAAGGTCCCTAAAGGTGATTAGTGACTCATGATTAATTAAAGGGAAAAGAAGATTAAAGAAGAATTAAATAAAATAGAAAAGAACAAGAAAAATAAGAACAAGAACAAGAACAAGAAAATAAAAATAAGAAATTAAACAACTTACTAAATTGAAGAAACTAAAAGAACTTGAACTTTAAAATAGCAACCAAGAAGAAGAACTTTATTGAATTCTGAAATTGAATGTGTAAAATATAATGGCCCTAGGCCCTTATTTATACTATACAAGAATCTCTTATAATTATCAGATTAAACTTGATCTCCAAGTAACCATAACAACCATAAGATTTGACTTGGTCTGCAATTAATTGAGTATTTTTATAATACAAAGAAGAATCTAAAATCTGATCAAATTCGGATTTTTGCTAGAATCAGATACTGATGAAGGAATTTCAGGAATATGCCAATCTGGATGGATCCGTCTTGTCGAGTTAGGCGATTTTCATATATAATATGTTAGATTCTGACATCTGGATTGGGAGAAATTGTCTTTTCTTTGCGGTTGATATTCTGAATCCGAATTTGATTTAGATATTATTTTTCTTGGCCTCTTAGTAATTGAATATTTCATTTTCTTCTTGATTCCCTACTGTAGATTTGATTTTGGATTGATTGATTCTTCTAGAATTTGGGCTTTTGGCTTCAGTGAGCTTCTTTGGGCTTCTCTTTATTCAAAATTAATTTTTTCTGAAAATTCACTAAAAATACACGAGTAGCAATTAAATATATACAAACATAAAGATAAATAGTGATATAAAAATGATATAAAATATGCTAATCACTTAACTTTCAATTTATTTTAATTAAAAAGAAAAATTTTGCAGACTTTCATTTTAGGTTGCTCGTGCATTCATTTTATGTTAGGGATAATATGGATAAGTCGTAAAGTGACACGCAAATACAAATCACCGCAATCACTGAGAAAATTAACAAGTTTATAGAGGAGCAAAGAACTAAACACGATGAACTTACTGCACATTTAGATGACTTAGATACTGGACTTGTTAGGGATGACCGGTTAGATAGACACAAACATGTAGAGGGTACGGAGCATGTGGTAGGCCTTATAGTAATGTTTTAAAAAATGGGCACCTAGCTCACCTAGGCACCCGCTTTAGGCCTAGGCGGTACGTAGGCCACACGCCTAGATCTTAGGAGTGCTTAGGAGAGCATGACCTGCTTACGTGGACTGCACTGTTTAGGTCTTAGTTGTGATTTCCTCTGCTACAGCCTCACGTCCTCTTAACTTCTTCCAAACTCTGACCTTCACTAACTATGAACACATCCACTTCTTTTGACTCTCAAAAAACCTCCTCTCCTACCACTTAAACAAAGAAAGAAATTCGCTTAGTTTTGCGCCTAGCGCTATTATAACATTGATATTTATTATCAATTATTGTAAATAAAAAATAAAATGAATGAAAACCGCCCAGGTCCTGCATAGGCTCTAGATGTCGGGTCCGGCTCCTAGATCGTCTAGCACTTTCTGTAACCTTGCTTAATAGAGAGAACAATGAATATGCACATCACAATGATATCCCTTTTAGGCATATGGGAAATGATATCACTAAGAATGTGAAGATAGAGGCCTTATTTTTTTATGGTAAGCATGACCCTAACCCTTAGTAGTTCAATTACTAACTCGCAGACATGGATCATTACTTTGACTGGTAAGACATGTTAGATAGTTGTATGATTAGATTTGCTAGATTGAAGTTATTAGGATCAACCAAGATCTATTGGACTTTTGTAAAAAGACAACTAGCTACAATACATAAGGATCCTATTGAGATGTGGGATGGAATGAAAGTGTAGTTGAAAGAAAAGTATCTTCCGACCTCCTATCTAGATAGATTGATGGACCAATTACCCATATTATGTTAGGGGAACTTGTTTGTGATGGGATACATGGACAAGTTTGATAGCTTAGTTGTTGGTTGTCATCTTTTGAAAGACCTCGCTTTACATTGTCTAGGTTTTACACTTGATTGCAAACTAACATCCAGCGTAAGATTCACCCACACTAAATGACTTTTGTAGACAACGGTTACTACCTAGCCTCAGAGATAGAGCAGTACTTTAAGGAACCTAGCTTTAAGAAGCATACATCTCTAAAGCAACTTAAGCAACAATTTGATATGAACGATAATAAAAAAATCCTTCCGCTAAGGATAAAAAAGTAAGTCAATTAGTCGTGAGTCATCCAAGCAGGACCTAAATATTATGCTGGTGAGGGGTGATCATACTTATCAGTGTCTTCCTAGAAGTCTTCTTATTGAGTGAGTGCTCGATAACTATGGTAGCACAATGATAAGACCAATGATTTTGAGGCTGTTGTAGAAGTCTATGTTCCTGAGGATGACACTAGTGACATTGAGGATACATTTGGAGTCACTAACGCACACGTATACATCATTAGACGTTCACTTGTTTCACCTTGGGATGATGTAGAGTTGTAAAGGACTAGTATATTTCACACTTATTTTAATAAGCATAATTTTTAGTAACTAATGATTGATGGAGATAGTGATGTAACTGTCGTTGTTAAATCAGTTGCAGATATGTGAAAATTAATACTTGAACCTCATCCACAACCATATAGCATTTCTTGGGTTCAGTTGATAAGACCACAGAACACATCCTGGTACCTAGTTGTTTAGCTTATATACAGATATTAAGTTATGAGGTTTGCATTCGATGTGACGTACTTCTCATAGGCACTGCACTGCACGCTTTTTTTTGGTAGGCCTTGGTTATTTAATAATTTAATTTAGATGTGACTTAGCTTTAGGAAAACCAATACTTCTGAGTTTAACTTTAAAGGAAAAAAAATTGTGTTAACTCCTTCACGACTTAAAATTCTTAAAAAAAATTTAACAGATAGGCTAGTCACTGCTAAAACAAGTAATAGACCTGTTTGAATTAGGATCCGTTTAGAGAACCAGAGTTCAGATTGCATGATTCTAGGATAAACCCTCCTATGCACCCGAGTCATTTGCATTGCATTTGCGTGAATTGATACTAAGCTCTATAAGAGTAACGATGGTGAATTATAATTATGAGTTCTCACTAGAATCTAATAAGTAATAAGCGAACACAAGACTCTTTAGTTGAAGGCATGATTGTGATTATATTTCACGATGAGAGGTTCCTCAAAGGAACTGTGAGGAAACCTCTTAGCTGACGTATATTCCTACAAGAAGCTTTAGACGATATTGGATTCTATGCCTATCAGTAGGGTATCTCACAGGAAGTTGAAGTCTGCTCAGTGTTCAGCGACAAATGATTGATTTACTATTAAGTACCCGTCGATCACTCGACAGCTAGTATCATTTCCACCACCCTGGCAGCAGAAGGGACACATTGCAAAGGAGATGATATTGATGACAAGTAATGAGATTTAAGATTTCTTGGTTCCATTTTCGGTGGCATGGACTATATTGTTAACGGGTTGAGAAGGCAACTCAGCTCAACTTGAATGATCTCCACTGTTCACCAGAGTCGAATGTTTCTAAAGCTGAGAAGAGTTGATGGGGATCATGATGCGGAGTGGGCTGAGGAGTCCGAGGAGTCCGCTCTGGACATGATTCCGATGGATGTGGATTATTACAGAGCTGTTTTGAGGACTGATCTGAATCAGTGACAGAGGCGGTTTGTGAGTTTGGTTGGTTGTTTGACTAGTTTCAGTGGTTTGGGGATCAAACAAAGAAGAATATGGGACTGCAAGGTGCTGTTTGAGGCATGGTTGGGCTCTGTTGCTACAGGAAATGAGAAAATAAAGGGGGAATTTGCTTGTTTGATGATGAAGTCACTAGTACATAGAATATGGGGGGATGTTGGGGGAACCGCAGGAAGCAGAGGGATTGTGAGTGGCGAATGATTTGGGATAGAGAAATAAAAAAAATAATGATAATAAAATTACCAATAGAGGAGGCTTCACACCCTAATTAGCAACTCACATGCTTCAAAAAAATTTCTCAAAATCTACGAGTTTTCATTAGTCAAAGTTCTAGCTCTCAAAAGAGATAACACATGTTATTTATAAAGAAAACTAACAATCGAATAAATCTCAATCCTAACCACAAATATAGGTAATGAAACAGAAAATCAACTAACGGAACTGAAAATCCATCCTAACCAAAGAACATAAAATCTCTCAATGCTAAATCCTATCAACTAAAATAAAATCTCCTAAAATAAGGCAGACTAAAATTCTTACTAAATTACTAAATAAAATCAACGTTATCTAAACTTGTCTTGCATCAACTACGGATCTTATCTTGTTAGGTTTTCAGTTAGATACTTGGTTAATGGTTAGGATTATTTTATTCAGTTTTTAGCTAAGACTCTGAATTTGATATTATTTAATGTTATCTTTAGTGGCTATTTGAAACTATCTTTGGTATTATGGTTTTTAAATATATGTAACCCTCATTGATGAGATGATGATTTTTCTCATTTATGAGACATTTATTTCTGTGAGAGAAATTTGTTTATTGCATGTGAGTTGCTATTTAATTGCATGGGAGTTGCAAATTATCTTGGGTCTGAGTCCTACTTATCTTAAGCCCTTTGTTTTAATCCTATTCGCACACTTAAACCCCTAAGTCTCCAACTTCCAGCCAAACGCCCACAAAAGCCCTAACCTCAAATTCAAATCAGAACCTCCCAGCCATCAACAGAGCCCAACCCTAATCTCACGCAAATAGCAATTTCTGAAATTACCATTCATCCCTCTTTCCTTCCCTTTGTCAACTTCATATTGAAGCTTGCAAACCTGAGAATCCTCTCTAACATCACCACTCCCTCTCTGTTGGTGAAGCTTGCTCGCAATGAGACCTCCTCGACCGCTCTTATCTTCTTCTCTGATGAAGCTACGATCATCATTGCCTCCATCTCCCTTCGAGGTCAATGACAACATCATAACAGGTTTCCTCCTTTGTCATAGGCTTTTGATGTTTGTTGGCAGCGTTCTAATACTTTTTATTCATAATGTGAGCTTAGACGTGTTCATGCATTTTTTGGATATGCTTGTATTTTGACCACATCTCCACTGGATTGACGAGTCACGGGAAACAAAGTGTATGAAACTTATTGAATTTCATCAAAATACTACCTGAAATAGACTTGGACTGGTTGTGAGCAAACTTCCTTGTGCTAGTACTAGATCCTAACTGCAAATATTATTGCCCACAAGACTCTGTAAGGGATTTCCCAACTTTTGATTAACGACCTTAGTTTGATCATTCATTTGAGGATGATTAGATGAGCTAAATTTGAGTTTTGCTGAATTTTTTTCACAAGGTATAATGACCTACAAGCTTCGGATAATAATTGGAAGTGATTGTTTTCGGAATCTCATGATGTTAAATAATTTCTTGAAACCAAAGATCAACGACATGAGGAGCATTCAGGAGTTTGTTGCAAGAAATAAAATGCGTCATTTTGGAAAAATCTATCAACAACCATGCTCTAATAATGCATAAGCAATAGAAGACCAAGCGTCATGCATAACCTTCATTGGTTTATTCATAACTTTTCCTAGAAGACCGCAAGCAGCTCTCCGTTTTAAGCGTGGGACTTCAATTAAAGCCAGTGGTGCATGAATCAGATATCTCCATAGAAAGTTATTACTGGAATAAGGTAGTCAGATTAGACTACATGAAGACTGTTATCTAATATATTTTTAGTTTCTTTATGTTATTAATCAAGTCAAATAGGCCTTTCAGTTTTCTGTGTTATTAATGAGTCTTTTAAATATTAAATATATATAATCCTAATGCTTGAAGGGATATTTCACGTCTATAAATATTCAAATAGTCTAATGGAAAAGGCAAATTTGGATTTGAAGTGTAACTAAAACATTGTGACTTCTCCACTCTGCAATTTTTTGGGATTTCATCAAGTGTGTGTTGTCCCTATCTCTAAGGTAGGGTCGCAGTTGTGAATTGTCGTATCTATCTGGAGCGGTGATATATGTATCTGTAGAGTGATCGACTAGCCCTATTTATCTGTTGCTTGTTCTAAGGTGGTGAAATCTATATCCGTAGAGTGATCTACTTCCCATCTGATATCAAAGTCATCCATCTTTTCCATATCATGCCAGTATTGTCACCGTATCTCTGTATTGGAGATATGTGTATTTCTAGAGTGGTCAGCTAATCCCACTTATGTAGGTCATTTGCTCTAAGGTAATACAGCTGTATCCTTTCGTAGGGCGATCGACTTCCTATCCAAAAATTACTTTCATCCAACTTTCCTATTCTGTGTTGGTATCAGTTTGAAACCTTAATTGACACGAAGTCATTGCTTCAGGCGTGAGGCAGTTGACCTAGGTGTGAGACTGTTAATCCAGAAGTGAGGTCAAAACTTTATTTTCTTCTTTTTCCTTTCATTTTTTTCTCTTGTAGTCCTTCCACCACCTATTTCAGGTCCCATTATTGAGATAAATGAATTTGCAAAAATCAAGATAATGATATTGGTTAGTGATTACTTAATGAGAGATGGTTGGTTCTGCTATGTTCCAATTCTTGTTTCTTCATAGATGTAGTATTTGGAATCATTGCTCATGCTATTCAACTCTCATAATAATACTTAAAACTACTTTAAAGAATTATGGAATTGGACTTGTGGCGTCCAATTCCATTATCTTGCTACACTGCAGCCGGTGAAGATAGATCTATTTTACTGAATGTGGTTGAACATCTTGAATTCATACTGTATAGGTTGCTAGATTGCCTCTGGGTAACATTCAAGGAGAAAGAGAAATAGTTCCACCGGATCACTTCAGTTGCTACTTGCTAGATTGCCTTTTGTTGAGGTAGCTAATATGCAATCATAAGGTAAGAAAATTGTCCTAATACTAAAACTTTGTTTTTGCGCTTCTTAATTAGCAGTTCAAGAAAATTACTACTGGGGGTAAGGATAACCTGAGCTCCGATCTATATGGAACTTGGGGATCCTGCCGAAGGAAATTTTTCATGCAACAAATTAATTTAACTCCAACCACTTCCACACACACACACTTTCTGTTCAGCTATAACAATTGAAGAATAGGACATTTTAAACAAACTTTGAAGAATAGGATTTCTTCTAGAGAGCACTGCTTTCATTCTTTATGCACTCCAGGATGAAGCACAAGAAGAAAGTGTTTACATTAGATTTTATCTGATTGCTTATCTTTAAATTGATCGACATTGTTATTTCAGTCGGCACGCATTGTTTTATTTACATTCCAAGAGATTGGTTTGCCACATTATTAGATATAATATTGCTTCATGCTAATTTCTTGCAGGATATGATGGCAATCTTGGTTCATTTCTTGCAGGATATGATTGCATGTTAGCTTACCAGCTTTCAAGAGGTTTTGGTTGCTTTCAGCTTTCTTAGGATGAGCCACTCAATATTAGTAGCTTTTAATGGCCGTGAGCAGCATCAAAATTTTGGATTATAAATCTTTATATTTGATAAGACTACATATTACTCTGAAGCGTGCTTAATATTTTGTTTTCTATTCTTGATCTGGACCCATTTAAGTAATTGGGTTGTGATCTTGGCATAACGATGATTTTTTTTCCCCTATATTTTTCCCCCGTGGAGTGTGATGCGGAGTACGATTGAATCCTTGAATAATTATGTCCCAACAGTTGTGAGACCTGTTTAGTTAAAGAAAAGTCCGTCGGGGGCTAAACTATACGTGTTGCTAGGTTTTGACCTCGTTATGATTGTTGGAGCTAGTTGCAGATATACTATCAGAGTTCGTTTAAACCTTTTTATTAGCACTTGCATGATTTGATGTCCAAACAAAGTTATCCTTACATTGTTTGCACCGATCGCGTGGATGTAATGTATATTAATGTGTCACAGAGAAAATCCCTCATAATTCAGTGTGTTGCAGATCGACTTTCTAGCCTGTTTTAGTTGTTCAGCATATACCTCCTGTAGTATAAGTATACGAGGAAAACTTCATTTGACAATCATGGAGATTCAAGTGATAATAACAAAGATTAGAGATAATAACTGCTTAACTCTCTAAAATATAAGGGATGTATTTCCAGTTAATCTTAATTGTTATTTAGGTTTAGTTTGTGGTTGCAATTAGTAGTCCGAACATGATATACTTCAAGGTATCAGGCTTGCATTAGGGTTAACGCGACCCAGCCTTGAACTACATGTCCGTGGGCTTCAGGTCAGATGGGCCTACTTACCTCTGTTTACCCAGCCCACCTTGTGAAACAACTAGGGTAATTATTATCATTATTATCATTATAACCCTACCCGGATCGAACCCAAGATTGTGATTGTCACATTGAACCCTCGCAACCATCTAGATAACTTGCGGTGGATAAAAAAACAATCAGGTTTTAACTTACATTAAAATAAAATAAAAAAATAACAAAGTATGATCGAGGTATTTGTTAGAGTATAAAATTATAATCTTCAACTCTCATCATAGTTTTGAAGTTTTGTACAGTGAAAGGAACCTAACAATTATACATAACAATGTTCATTAGAGCTTGTATAGTGCACGTCGTTATTTTTTTAATATAAATTAAATATATATTTTGATGTTTTTATGTCGAAATTTGTTTTGGATGTAATTTGAGAATTTATTTGTAATTTTCTAATCATTAAAATCCTAGAATAAATTTTTTTTTCATGTGGTTCTTTTTGAAAGTTATAGGGTTAATTTATAAGTTTATGAAGTTTTGGGTTTCTTTCTTCAATTTTTTTTTGACTGAAAAATAGAGCAAAATGCCCTATTCATATATGTATTATATATATATTAACAAAAGAACATATAGCTTGAACTAAGTGAGTTTGTCGGAGGTAGTTTAATTCTTTCTTCAATTATTAATTTCTGAAATTTAAGTTGTGAGAATTTTTGATGTTTTTATTAAACCGTGGAACTTTTTGTACAATTTTGGATTACCTGAAAATCGTAATTCTATTTAGAAAACCTAAAATATGTAATCCTATTTATTTTATAATTGAACAATGTATGGAATTTAGAAATTTTACAGATTCATGGGGCTTTACATGAAAATTAGCAAAATAATTGTACCATTAGGAAGAGTAAATATAATACTTGCAAATTGACTAATATGCAATTTTTTAGTATCTGATAAGTTTGGTAGATGTTTCTTTAAAATATGCAATCTGTGGAAGTATTTTGGATTTTTCATAAGTTAGTTGGACTAAATATGCAGTTTCTGGAAGTCTTTGGGTATTTCTACAAATTTTATAAGTTATGTCAATCTTTTGCAAAATATTCAATTTATTACGGTTCTAACAAACTTACAAAAACCCAAAATACTTTTGAGTTTTGGGTACTTTTCTGTCTTTAGTTTTAAATAGAATACTTACACATTTTTAATGCTTGGCAATTTCTAGAAGCATTTTGGGTATTTCTGTTAAGTTTGTAACTTCTATAGAGTTTTCTGCAAAATTTGAAATTTAGGAAGCTTTTGGAGTTTTGAAAGTTCTACAGCCTACGACAACTTTTCTATATAAATCGCAAAGGTTTTTTAGATATTAGTCCCTCAAATCTTCAATGGTTCCATTTGTACAACCTATAAGATGTAATTCTTTTTTTTAAATTTAAGAAGATATATGGAATCTAGAAACTTTACGAGGGTTTTATATGCAAATTGTAATATGGTTGTACCATTAGGAGGGGTAAAAAATACTTACATATTTTGGACTAGTATGTGAATTGTTTTAAATTTGTTGTAACTTTGTGCACCTTTCCTTAAAGTATGCAATTTCTGGAAGTGTTTCATTTTTTTAAAGTTCGGTTAACTTTCTTTAAAATATGCAATTTCTGAAACCTTTTGGATATTTCTCCAAATTTTATAAGTTTGTGGACTTTTCTGCAAAATTTATAATTTATTGAAGTTCCATTGAATTTAAACAAACCCAAAATGCTTTTGATTTTGTTGCATTCATATAAATTTATTAATCACATATGATTTTTCAAATAAAATACTTACAAATTTTTATGCTAGGCAATTTTGGAAGTCTTTTCAAATTTTGTAATTTTGCGGATTCTTTAGCAAAATATGCAATTTCAAAAGTAGTTTGGAGACTTCTGCAAATTTTATAGATTATAAAACTTTTCGATATAAATCTCCAGAGGATTTAAACCAAGCTCAAATGTATGTCACAAAGACGAAGCATACAATCGCTTTCCTATGAAGCATTAACCTCATGAGAAAAAGAAAACATTGGTTAATAAAGTTTTGATGATTGAAGAGGACATCATCAAACACATGCCTAAAAATAGAACAATTTATTACAATAGCTTACCAAATTAGAATCCGAATATGTAAATATATTAGCAAAATGACATGAAGTCGTGAGACACAATGTATCCAACGCATCAACATGAAATCAACTACAATCCAGAACCACAGAACTCTAATTCCTTCTCCGTTTTTTTTCCCCTATAAATCTATGATTCCTCGTAATATCCATCAAAATTTGGCAACACAATAATTTATTATTTTTTTCTTCAAAAAATATCCATACCAATCCCAATAGATGAAGATTTTAGTGGTTTCAAGAGTTCCCAAACATAGTTGTCAGAAGATTTAAACCATTTGGTATTGAGGTTGGCAATGCTCGACCAGCTCAACCGTTGACTCGAAGAGAGATGAGGCTAATGATGTTGTTGTGGTCCCGATTGCTCCATCTTGATGTGGTGGAGGGAATTTATCGTTCTTTCTCGTTGCATTTGTATTAGCTACTATCCTTCGTCTCTGTATTATAGAAATCAGATAGAATTAGTGAACTTGAGTAGTGCTGAAATAGACAACACATACCATTATCTGAATCCACCATATATTACAACTTGGATTTGTTACAAAAACTATAAGAAAATGCCAACCCTTTAAATTAAAAGTTTTATTACCCCTTTCTCATATTGGGCCTCCCTCTTCTCTAAACTCCACATCTTTCATAGCCTCTGGCTCAAGTGTGGTACTAAAATGGGTTCATAATCTTCCAACGTTCCCTTTTACCCCTTTTACCACAAAGTCTTGGTAACATGTGCATAAGAGAGATAGTGGGGAAATTGAGAAGTTGTTGATGGAGTTTAATGGGTAGAATTAAGGGGAATAGAGAGGCTACGGGTCGGTGATTAAATAGAGAATTGGTAGGTAACACATAAATAGAGTAGTTATGAATATGAGGAGATTATGGGTGAGTAATTATCATTATTATTTTATTTTTCTTCTTCATTAATTTTAGTATGCATGTATGTACATGTATGTATGTGTGGCATCATGAAGAGATCCAAAATTACATGAATATTCATAGCAATATAAAGGTTATTTTTACAACTGTACATATAAATTCGAGGACATTGTCGGAAGAAATATTTTAACATGCAACACACATTTATAATATCATTAGATTATAGTGTTTTTTCCCCTAGAAGCCACCTTAAAAATAGGGTTATTATACAAAAATCACCTTTCATTTTCAATTTATATGTAAACCATCTTTAAAATGAGTTCTTATTCTAATCAATCACCTTCCAGTCAAAAATTTCACTGGAAACCACAAAACCCTATTAAAAACTCATATTCAACACATGTGACTCGCTTTGTTAATGTTTAGTTCTAGTTAGGATACAAGTCACATGCCTTAAACGTGCATTTTTAAGCTTATTTTTTACTTTTTTAGTGAAAAATTGACTAGGAGGTGGTTGATTGGAACAAAGACTCACTTTGAAGATGGTTTGCATATAAATTAAAAATGAAAAGAGTTTCTATAAACGATCCTATTTTTAAGATGGTTTCCAAGAAAATAATCCTTAGAATTAGTGATCATGTTCTTGTTTGGGTCAAAAGTTGTTTCCATTGTAAAACTTGAGAAAATTACACTTTTGATTCTCAGTTACAAAGAAATTTAAGTAACTCTCTCACAAACTCGAACAGAAGAGGCTACACGCGTAGATCTCCTGCTTTTGTGGGTCTTTGCCTGTGCCGGGGACGCGTAATCCGTGGACCACCGAGCAACGATCGTCGAATTGACGGGGTTTAGTTGATGCTTCGCAAAGGAAATAAGAACTTAAGCAAATATCTTAGCAAAGTAAGATATCTACTCTTCTCAAGAATAAGTCAAAGCTTAAACTCGAGGAATCTCCGTGTGGATCGTGTTCTTGAACTCCGGAAGCTTGGATTCTCTCTCTCTCTTTGCAATAGCTCGCTTATCGATCTCGATTGCCCCCTACCCAAGTGGATGTAGGGGAGTATTTATAGCCTTGGGGGCGTGCCCTCTGAAAAACACAAGTGTCATAAGTGCTCAACATTTTTAGTTAGCTGCGGCGGCTTCGGTACGCCTGGCAGCTTCTCGCTCGCGGCAAATTAATGCGGGCACCTTTGTGGCCGGCGGTATGGTACTTCGCTAACGGCGGCGGTGTCGTCCCTCTGTTGTGCGATTTTCTGCTTTTTAGGCACGATTAAATGCCCTAAAATCACGCCTAGTGGGCGTATTTTCAGCGTGTAACCGTCCATTAAAGTATCTGAACGTCTCTTTGCGTTGATAAAGTCAAGTGGGCCCCACCAGCATTGATTTAGACCCTTCAAGAGCTCATTTCAAATATTCTGGGTGTCTCGCCTTTGGCGAGGCACAAGTAAGTGTCTCGCTAGTAGCGAGGCACAAACAAGTGTCTCGCTCGTAGCGAGGCACAAACAAGTGTCTCGCTAGTAGCGAGACACAAGCGAGTGTCTCGCTTGTAGCGAGGCACAAACAAGTGTCTCGCTTGTAGCGAGGCACAAACAAGTGTCTCGCACTATGGCGAGACACAATCTTCCCATGTGTTGACTTCTTGAGATTTTGACGACGTTGTCCTTCGATCTTCTCATAATTTAGTCATATTTGAGGTTCTTCAGTAATTTTTAATGCCTACAGATACCCCCTCCAAAGTTTTCAGACTCCGCTGTATTTTATCGAGGAGTCTGGAATACTTTGGATAAAATGAGTCCTGCATACTTTGGATAAAATGAGTCCTGCTTCTGCCCAACGTTGGACTTCGTTGAATGGACTCATGAATTGCTTCTTAATTTCTGGCTACGCGACGTTGCTGACCATCTCTTGAAATCAAGAGCTGTTGCAGTTGTGACTGAATTGGTTGAAATGATAAAGTAGAATTTGAGCTGATCATCTTCATCTTGATGGTCATCACTTGGGTCATAATTGAGTGTTTTGAGAATCATGTTGTCTCAAGTTATTGTTTGTACGATAGCTATAGAATTTTTGGCAAACCCTCAGCCATCAACGGATTTGATGAGCCTTTACCAACTACCGTTTGAGTTGGGCTAGCATGTAGTTTGTCTAAGTCCGTTCTATATGTTACGTTGTGCTAAAAGAATGAACTCTCTTAGACTTTATGCTACGATATTGAATACGTAGACTTGATCAATTATCACGGGAATTGACTACCCGGCAGCATGTGTTAGATGCAGACTTATCTCTGGTAAGGGGCAGAGATAACATCCCTATGCAGGAAGGCATAGTTTAGGTATCATTAGGTAATAACATCTATGCTACGATATTGAATACGTAGACTTGATCAATTATCACGGGAATTGATTACCCGGCAGCATGTGTTAGATGCAGACTTATCTCTGGTAAGGGGCAGAGATAACATCCCTATGCATGAAGGCATAGTTTAGGTGTCATTAGGTAATAACATCTATGCTACGATATTGAATACGTAGACTTGATCAATTATCACGGGAATTGATTACCCGGCAGAGATGTGTTAGATGCAGACTTATCTCTGGTAAGGGGCAGAGATAACATCCCTATGCATGAAGGCATAGTTTAGGTGTCATTAGGTAATAACATCTATGCTACGATATTGAATACGTAGACTTGATCAATTATCACGGGAATTGATTACCCGGCAGCATGTGTTAGATGCAGACTTATCTCTGGTAAGGGACAGAGATAACATCCCTACTACGCATAAATAGTAGATTTATGAATCATTAAGTCAATAATGAGACTCGCTATATATTGAATACATAGACTTTATTTGTTATTTTTGTCTTCTCATGGGGTGAAGGCGAACCCGTTGTGTCTTCTCTTGGGGCAAAGACGAACCCGTTGTGTCTTCTCTTGGGGCAAAGACGAACCCGTTGTGTCTTCTCTTGGGGCGAAAGCGAACCCGTTGTGTCTTCTCTTGGGGCAAAGACGAACCCGTTGTGTCTTCTCTTGGGGCAAAGACGAACCCATTGTATTGAAGAAGAAGAAGGTATTTTCTTATCTTCTGCTTCAATTGACAACTCCTTGTTCACGCGGAATGGAGAGCCAAAAGATTCCTGATGCACGTGCACTAAGAAATCTATAGAGAAACTCAAAGTGGGATCTCCACTTCGAGAATCAAGTTGGAGTCGGGCCACGTGGCATTGACTCTGAAGATACCTTTTAACTCATGTGAGTAAAAGGTAGAATTTGGATAACCCTAACTGCATGAAGGTCTGATTACCTAATTTACATGGTTTGGCCCTAACTATTGAAAGTTTTGACCAAGTGGGAGTGAAAATTTAAAATGACCCTAACTGTTCAAAGGTTTGATCAAGTGAAGAATGACCCTAACTGTTTAAAGGTTTGGTCGTACTGGACCCAGTGGGAGTAGATTTGTGGGCCTACCATCCTGTTGAATAGAAATTGTAGGGGATTTTGGAAGAGTTGGCAGAAGATGAAGGAAAGAAGGTATTTTCTTCTCTTTAAGCTTCTGATGGGAGTTTGGAGACCGTGACTATTCAAAAGTTTGATCATCCAAAATAGTGGGGGTAAAATTGGTGAATAGTATTCCTAGGCTATCGGAATATGATAAACCTGGGTCCTTCATCATAAGACGGGTTATCCTGAGTACACTAAGGATAGTATCTCCTCAGGAACTTCTCATTAATTGGCATTGTGATCTTATCACCGCCCCGCTACCACGCTTAGCTTAACGCTGGATCTGCCTCTGCACTCTAGGGTTACTCTTGTAGGTATCCGGCCGTAGGCACGAGGCCCAAGAGCTTCACCAAGTTCGTCACTTTGACGTTATAACCCCGGCGTCAATTAGAGCCTGGATACTGTCTTTAAGGACAAAACAACTTTTGGTAGGATGATGGACCCTCCTGTGGTATGCACAGTATTTAGGATCTGAAGTCTTGTCAGCCTCCTCCTAATTTGTAATAGGTGGCAACTTAATTTTGTTGCTGTCAAGGAGGTGCTTAAAAATAATCGGAACTTCTTCATCTCTGAAAGAGTATGTCCCGTGGAATTCTGATTTAGAAGCTTTTTGTTGCTCCCGAGGTTGTTGGCGTGGTCGTAATTGCGACGTTTGATTTACGTCAACAGCAGCCACAGATGCCTTTCCTCTATTGCGAGAGGCAAAATTTACTTTTGAAGGGTCAGCCATCTTTTCGCCTCTTTCAGCTTTCTTCCTTTTGAGGAAACGTTCGGCTTGTTCTCCTCGTATTTTCAGATCTTTCCATGTAGTTGGTGGGACGACCCCCATGACTTCCAACAGATCAATGGAGAGATTATTGTGGCACGTCTACAATATGAATTCCTCGGTGATTGGATCTTTGCAGTTTATGGCCTTATTGCGGAAGCGCTTAACGAAACAGTCAATCGTCTCTCCACTCTTCTGCTTTTCATCCAAAAGGGTTCCAATCGAGACTTCGGTGTCATCATCGAAGAAATTACTGAGAAAGAAGCTTTCCATGTCATTCCAA
The DNA here is from genome assembly GCA_012295165.1 of Asparagus setaceus. Lineage (NCBI taxonomy): Eukaryota > Viridiplantae > Streptophyta > Magnoliopsida > Asparagales > Asparagaceae > Asparagus > Asparagus setaceus. The sequence continues at coordinate 38,407,559 of CM022707.1, read as the reverse complement.
CAGTTAATGCTCCCAGCTTTGAGTCTTCGATACCAATCGAAGGCAGCTCCCCGAAGGGTACCAATGAATGACCGAATCATCAAAGGCTCATTTCCCGAGATCACCCCCAAATGAGACTTGAAATAGATCAAGTGTCGTAGGCTAACCCTCCGCCAAAAGGTGTGAAATTAATCAAACTGAATTTCGGGTAAGGATTGAATCCCACTCTCTCGGATATGGACACGGGATGCCGGTCTTCTTAACCTCGTGAGCAGACATTAAAGCATTAATTTTGCCTTCAAGCTCCTTCATCTTTTCATTTTCACCCTCGCCTTGTTTTGGATGATTTCCAGTAGGAGGAATTGGAACATTTCCGCTTTGGGTAGCGAACGCCTTTTTCTTCGGAGGTTTATCGGCATAAATGTGTTCATCTATCTCTGAATCACTATCTTCGACATTATGGGCATTATGGTGGGTAACTCCACCTTGTTGACTGGATTCAGGCTGTAGATGAGGCGTTTGATTTTGCAATTCCCTCATCTGCTGCATGGCTAATTCCATTTCTGTTTTCATTTCGGCCTTAAGCTCTTCTCTTTGCTTGGCTAAGGCTTCTTGTAACATTTGAGCCAGGACATCGGGAGTAATGGTAAAAGCCTCCCTATGGTGACGACTCATACTTGAAACAGTATCGTCTGAAGCTATTGCTGAGCAGGCGTCGGAAATTTCATCTTCGGATGACTCTCCTTCATGCATTCTTCTATAGTCAATGCGTCGCGTAGCTCGCAATTGCAATCGGGACATTCTCTGGGAAATCGAGAGCTAACTCTTCCTCCAGGGGTAAAGTCAGGATCTTCATCATTTGCCGGTCCTTTCTCTTTGTTTACCATGTTAATAGTAACTTCAGGAAGTTCATCGGTTCGGATGGTAGATCTTCTCTTTCTTCGGGGTCGTCTTGACTCCGGCTTCGAATCTTCCGTTACTGGCAGGGAAAGCCTCTCGAATACTGAAGCTCTTTGTGATTGAGCGTTTGATTCGGAACAGGCACATCCTGACAACAACGTCTTGATTAGTTGTGTACACGAACAAGAATAATTAATTTCATCAATCGTTCTCTTTCGTGTGTTGCCACCCCCAAGTGTAACGTTGTCCTTAACTGGAGGACACGTCTTCTTTTGGGGGCGTCGATCATTCGACTTGGGAGGCACCTTTGACGTTTTAACTTCATCTGCTGAAGTTGTCTTGGCATGGATCATAAGTGTTTTATCATCTCTCGTGACTTCACGAATCACACGCCTCAAGTTCTTCCCTTTAGTAGACTCGCGGACCCCTTGCGGGATGCTCAAACGAGATGCAATTGGAATTCTGGAGACCTGAGATATTTCAGCTTGCTCAGGACTCTTCTGGACTGGGTAACTCAAACGTCCTTTTACTGGTGCCTTGCCTTTATTTCCGAGCTGTGGACCAAGGCGATTAAACACTGAAGTTGACGGATTTCCAGACTTAACGGTTGATACCTCAGCCGGAGAAGTGGAAGAAAGGGCTAAAAGTCCATTTTTGCTAAGATGGAGGATCGCCATGCGGGCGAGGCGCCTGCATCTCACCGGCGCTGAGATTTACACCGCCGCTGTTGGCAGGCAGTTTAGGTCGCTTTCGCCACCAGGCGCCAACGCCTCTACTGGACCGCTACAGGCACTCTTGAGCCGATTTTGATGTCGACTTCGGGACCCAAATTTTGTGATTTCGGGTCGATTCCTTGGTTGATTTCGACTCCTGCGTCTTGCGAACAACGGCACGTGCACGAGCAACGCGTGCACAGCGCTTTTGAGCGCGCTCCTTCCTTGTCAATCGGGTCCTTTTGACGAGAACCCATTCTTCCTTGGGAAGAGTGTTGACGGATTGAGATTGAGGCATTGTAGGTTACTGACGCCTCTGATCACGTGAGTTCATGTTGTAGTGAACTCCGTCTGTTGATTCTATGGCCTTGGCAAGTTGTCGGGCCATCTTTTGACGCTGTCTTTGACGAGCCCTCTTCGTCAGAGCGGTTGAGATCTTGTTGAATGACTCCTTCTTCTGAAAGGAGTCAACTTGAGCGAGCTCCGGCTTTGAGATCCGCCGGTGTTGTTATGGGAAATCGCCTCGCCGTAGTTTAACGAGAATCGCTAAGATCACAACGTAACGAACCTCCCTCTTAGGAGATGAGATCCTCCGATGTTTGCGGGGTGAGGAGGACTTCGATGAGGAAGAGGAGAGATATTCTTCGAACTTGGCTTGATCGAAGAAGTAATCCAGTCCATCGACCATGAGGTCGGCTTGATCGCTGCAAGGCTGCGACACAACGATCTCGGGCTCGAGACCGTTGGCTCCCACTTTGGTCGCCATCGTGTTTGGGTCGAAAGTTATTTCCATTGTAAAACTTGAGAAAATTACACTTTTGATTCTCAGTTACAAAGAAATTTAAGTAACTCTCTCACAAACTCGAACAGAAGAGGCTACACGCGTAGATCTCCTGCTTTTGTGGGTCTTTGCCTGTGTCGGGGACGCGTAATCCGTGGACCACCGAGCAACGATCGTCGAATTGACGGGGTTTAGTTGATGCTTCGCAAAGGAAACAAGAACTTAAGCAAATATCTTAGCAAAGTAAGATATCTACTCTTCTCAAGAATAAGTCAAAGCTTAAACTCGAGGAATCTCCGTGTGGATCGTGTTCTTGAACTCCGGAAGCTTGGATTCTCTCTCTCTCTTTGCAATAGCTCTGCTTATCTGATCTCTGATTGCCCCCCTACCCAAGTGGATGTAGGGGAGTATTTATAGCCTTTGGGAGGCGTGCCCTCTGAAGAAACACAAGTGTCATAAGTGCTCAACATTTTTTAGTTAGCGCGTACCGCCAAGCTTCGCCACCGGGCGAGGCAAGAGCCTACCGGCTCACCGGGCGGCGAGTAAGATGGTCGCCTCGCTAACTGGCGAGGCAGTGTCGTCCCTCCTGTTGTAATGGTTTTCCTGCTTTTTTAGGCACGATTAAATACCCTAAAATCATGCCTAGTGGGCGTATTTTCAGCATGTAACCGTCCATTAAAGTATCTGAACGTCTCTTTGCGTTGATAAGTCAAGTGGGCCCCACCAGCATTGATTTAGACCCTTCAAGAGCTCATTTCAAAATTCTGGGTGTCTCGCCTTTGGCGAGGCACAAGTAAGTGCCTCGCCTATAGCGAGACACATCAAGGTGCCTCGCTTCGTGGCGAGCACAAACAAGTGTCTCGCTAGTAGCGAGACACAGCGAAGTGTCTCGCTTGTAGCGAGCACAAACAAGTGTCTCGCACTATGGCGACACAATCTTCCCATGTGTTGACTTCTTGAGATTTTGACGACGTTGTCCTTCGATCTTCTCATAATTTAGTCATATTTGAGGTTCTTCAGCAATTTTTAATGCCTACAGTTCTCTTTTGTTGCAATAAAACGTTCCTTAGATTCTATAATTTCACGTAAAATAATTAAAATAGTATTAATCAATATTAAACTAAGAGCATGTTTAGCCAATGGTCAAAATGACTTATAAGCAATTTTTGTGGCTTATAAGCCACTTTGAGATGTTTGGCAAGTAGCTTATTTTGGCTAATAATTCATTTTAACGTTTTTTTTGGTGGATTATAGGCTATGATGTTTGACCAAGTAAAAGACAGTTATATACCTTATGATTTCACAAAATCTAAAGCCTCATTTAATAAGTCACCAATTCCATGTTCATTTTTAGTCATTTTCATAATAACGATAGGTGATAATCCACTATTGAACTATTAATCATGATTAATCCAAAGAGATAAATATAATAAGAGAGCGGAAGCAATACCTGAATCCATAGTGAAATCTGAATTGGGTTTTGATGATCTTCTAATCTTAGGGTTTCTCTATAGCCGAATTTCTCTCTAGATGGGGGTGAAGAGAATTAGAGAACGTCACCCTAGATTAGGGACCATAACCCCATATATATAGGTGTTGTACTTTTACAATTTGGCCCCTCATCAAATTGCAATTACAACCCGGTATCTACACGTTTAGACCATGATTTAATTAAATACCCATTAACCCAATTGATTGATCACTTTAGTGGGTTAGCCTTAAGTATAGCATTACACATTAATATAACATATGTGCCCATAAATAGATTTAATTAGATTTAAATCTAACAATCTCCCACTTGGGCACCATATGTTTCCTTAAAATGTGTATAACCTTATGAGCTCAAAAAATTGCTATCACTAATAAGGGTATTTCCAAACAATCTCGTCCATCGACTATATCAATATAGGATCAAAGCAGTAGTCGTTACATTTATCGTGACTAAACCCATCAATGGTCACATATACCAATACAATCAAATGACATAGACCAATCATGGATGTGTAGCATGAAAATTACATGCAATGTGATCTGTGCATGTCTATTTTCAACTGGTCCTACCTTAAACTTTAGTGAGGTCATCCTCAAACATAATGTAGCAGAGTGTTTAATCCGAATACTTTATTCTGATCAGAAAATAACCAAACATAAATATGTCCAAAATACACATAAAGCAATAAAATCACAAACTCCCACTAAAACATGATATCCTCAAATATTACAACACCCATATGAGCTGTGTGCTCATGAAAGACCTTGGGTGGTAATCCTTTAGTAAGAGGATCAGCTATCATGGAGTTTGTCCCAATATGCTTTATGGATATCCACCACTCTGTACCCTTTCTTTCACAACTAGGAACTTAATGTCAATATGTTTTGACTTAGTTGAGCTCTGTTGTTATCGAATACATTATCACGATTTATTGTCACAAAATAACTTAAGTGGTCTTTCAACATTTTCCAGAATGTGCAGTCCAGTGACAAAATTTCGCAACCATATTCCATGATTGGATGCCTCATAGCAAGCTACAAATTCTGCTGCCATAGTGGAAGAAGCTACAAGTGTCTGTTTGACACTTTTTCATGATATAGCTCCTCCAGCTAACATATAAATGTAGCCTGATGTAGACTTTCTGCTATCTTGGCATCCAGCAAAATCAGAATCAGAGAACCCAATGACCTCCAACTGTTCTGATTTCCTGTATGTGAGCATATAATCTTTTATTTTCTGAAGATACCTCATAACCCTTTTGACTGCTATCTAATGATCCATACCAGGATTGCTTAAGTATCTGCCTAACATACCAACAATGTACGCAATATCCGGACGCGTACATGATTATCACATTTTAATTATATTTTTATACCCTTATTACCTATGTTATATGAATAACGATATTACTAATAATTATTTTTATCTTATTTTGCAGGCTAATAAAGAAATAATGAATAAAAGCCCAAATGGCTCAAATTCTCTGAAATTCTACCAATATTTGAAACTCAAATCTGAAGACAAACAAAGGCCCAAGATACCAAATTGATCCAAGAGAAATTCGTGAAGAAAAATCAAGAAAAGACAAATTCGGTTGGGAACCAATCGGTTGACCAACCGGTTGGGCAACCGGTTGGCTAACCGGTTGGCTAACCGATCGTCCAACCGATCGGTTTGCAACAGATTCTGAATTAATGGTGGATTTCTCTTCCTTTTTGGCTAGGTTTGATCCAATGGTTCACATCAACTCCGTTGGGCTATAAATAGGGGTGAAGGCTGAGGGTTTTGAGTGTGAAATATTTTGTAAAAACTCCATTTGGAGAGGAGGGTCACTCTTAATTGAGAAGACCTTCCAAAATTGTAACTTTTGTTACACAATAAATGAAATGTTTCACCCCTTCAATTTCCTTTCTCTTCTTCTAATCCAAGGACCAAAAGGAGGATTAGATTAAGATCAGAGTTGTTGGTTTCTATTTTATTTCTTTTTCATTTTCTTCTTTATTTTCTTGTTTATAGAATAGATTTACTTTCATGCAATTTACTTTCTTGCAATTTACTTCCATGCAATTTAATTCCTTGCAATTTACTTTCATGCAATGTATTTAATTCTTGTATTTATTTTCTAGAATAGATTTTTCTTTTCTTTAATTCACCTTGAGGCTAGAACCCTCTAGGAATTACCCTTTTCTAAGTGTGGAGCTAATATTCGTGGGATCCCTAGAGATTGTTTGAAACTAGCTAACAAATCCAACTCATTTTCATGAGATTGAGATAAGCTAAGTGGATCTACTCTAGATTCCTCATATCTTTAATTAATCCTCCATACTTTACCTTCTTTATTTTCCTCTTATCCTTGTTTTCCATTTGTTTGTCATTTTCCTTTATTTTTGATTTCATTGATTTTTTACTTCTCTCTCAATCTCATATTCCCTCCATATGCATATAATCTCAAACTTAGTTTTGTTATTATGTGCATATAACCACAACCACATTCTCAACTTCATTTACTCCTATTTTGCACATAATCCACATCCACTATCTCTTATCTCTCCACATCCACTTTCACCATTTTCTTACTTTCATTTTATTTTAATAAACTCCTAATTGTCACGCATAATTTGAGAACCAAAACTTGAGCAAAACTCTTCCTACTTCCGTTCCTCGTGGGATCGATAATCTTTATACTATAACTTGATCAAGGTTGTATACTTGCAACTTAGGAGGTAATCATTTATTTCCCATCAAGTTTTGGCACCGTTCTTGAGAACGGTGCATAAGTAGGATTTTGATTAAGTTTGGTTTCTTATTTTGTGTGTTTTCTTTTGTGTAGGAACTTGGAGCTTGAAGATCAAGAGTTGAAGATTCAAGATTGAAGAATTGCCTCCAACGAGGCTTTGCATTGCTTTGTGGGTAACTTCTCTATCTAGTATTTTCAATTCCACCCTTTAGATAGTTCATATACATTAGAGACAATTAGGAAAAAAATAAAATAAAAAAAAAAAAAAAAATAAAAGGATTTTTTCCCTTGTCGACCCTAATAAACTTCATTTTTTTTATAGACCATAATAAAAATAAAAAGATTTTGTTTTTTGCATCCTTTTAGTTGCTTTTAATTTTAGGGTTGCATTTCATATAATAGTAGGAATTCACCAAGTGATTTGAGCATCTTGATTTGGCACACACTTGAAAATATCTTAAGGGCAAAACCCATTAATCAAGATAAGGTGAGGGATTTCATCACCCTTTCCTTAGCCCAAAATCACTAATTCCTCACTACACATACCCAAGCCTCTTAAAATTGATTAGACGTTGGCCCTAAGGATTCGAGCTCATTAAGGAACAAGAAATCCTTAAGTGAACCGTCCAAGTTTATTTGGATTAATTGGTGTCTAAGGCAAGATTTAGGGTTGCGTAAGCTCCGAAAGGAAAGAGGTACTTAATTGATCTTTGATCTCCCTCTTATCCTTGTTTTCCATTTGTTTGTCATTTTCCTTTATTTTTGATTTCATTGATTTTTACTTCTCTCTCAATCTCATATTCCCTCCATATGCATATAATCTCAAACTTAGTTTTGTTATTATGTGCATATAACCACAACCACATTCTCAACTTCATTTACTCCTATTTTGCACATAATCCACATCCACTATCTCTTATCTCTCCACATCCACTTTCACCATTTTCTTACTTTCATTTTATTTTAATAAACTCCTAATTGTCACGCGCATAATTTGAGAACCAAAACTTGAGCAAAACTCTTCCTACTTCCCGTTCCTCGTGGGATCGATAATCTTTTATACTATAACTTGATCAAGGTTGTATACTTGCAACTTAGGAGGTAATCATTTATTTCCCATCAAGTTTTTGGCACCGTTGCCGGGGAACGGTGCATAAGTAGGATTTTGATTAAGTTTGGTTTCTTATTTTGTGTGTTTTCTTTTGTGTAGGAACTTGGAGCTTGAAGATCAAGAGTTGAAGATTCAAGATTGAAGAATTGCCTCCAACGAGGCTTTGCATTGCTTTTGCGTGGGTAACTTCTCTATCTAGTATTTTCAATTCCACCCTTTAGATAGTTCATATACATTAGAGACAATTAGGAAAAAAAATAAAAATAAAAATAAAAAAAATAAAAGGATTTTTTTTCCCTTGTCGACCCTAATAAACTTCATTTTTTTTATTGTCGACCATAATAAAAAATAAAAAGATTTTGTTTTTGCATCCTTTTTAGTTGCTTTTAATTCTTAGGGTTGCATTTCATATAATAGTAGGAATTCACCAAGTGATTTGAGCATCTTGATTTGGCACACACTTGAAAATATCTTAAGGGCAAAACCCATTAATCAAGATAAGGTGAGGGATTTCATCACCCTTTCCTTAGCCCAAAATCACTAATTCCTCACTACACATACCCAAGCCTCTTAAAATTGATTAGGCGTTGGCCCCTAAGGATTCGAGCTCATTAAGGAACAAGAAATCCTTAAGTGAACCGGTCCAAGTTTATTTGGATTAATTGGTGTCTAAGGCAAGATTTAGGGGTTGCGTAAGCTCAAAGGAAAGAGGTACTTAATTGATCTTTGATCTCCCTCTAGTACTATCCTTACGGCTAATTACCCAAGTAAACTTTGATCTTTTCACTAAGGGAATTTTTGGTTAGAGCTGGTCTAAGTCAAGTTTAGGCTTAACCCTAGAGTTAGGGTGATTAAAAGTGATTGCCTTGATTTATTTTTAGTTAGTTTTTCCTTTTTTTTTGATTTCATTGATTTTTACTTCTCTCTCAATCTCATATTCCCTCCATATGCATATAATCTCAAACTTAGTTTTGTTATTATGTGCATATAACCACAACCACATTCTCAACTTCATTTACTCCTATTTTGCACATAATCCACATCCACTATCTCTTATCTCTCCACATCCACTTTCACCATTTTCTTACTTTCATTTTATTTTAATAAACTCCTAATTGTCACGCGCATAATTTGAGAACCAAAACTTGAGCAAAACTCTTCCTACTTCCCGTTCCTCGTGGGATCGATAATCTTTTATACTATAACTTGATCAAGGTTGTATACTTGCAACTTAGGAGGTAATCATTTATTTCCCATCAAGTTTTTGGCACCGTTGCCGGGGAACGGTGCATAAGTAGGATTTTGATTAAGTTTGGTTTCTTATTTTGTGTGTTTTCTTTTGTGTAGGAACTTGGAGCTTGAAGATCAAGAGTTGAAGATTCAAGATTGAAGAATTGCCTCCAACGAGGCTTTGCATTGCTTTTGCGTGGGTAACTTCTCTATCTAGTATTTTCAATTCCACCCTTTAGATAGTTCATATACATTAGAGACAATTAGGAAAAAAAATAAAAATAAAAATAAAAAAAAAAAAGGATTTTTTCCTTGTCGACCCTAATAAACTTCATTTTTTTTATTGTCGACCATAATAAAAATAAAAAGATTTTTGTTTTTGCATCCTTTTTAGTTGCTTTTAATTCTTAGGGTTGCATTTCATATAATAGTAGGAATTCACCAAGTGATTTGAGCATCTTGATTTGGCACACACTTGAAAATATCTTAAGGGCAAAACCCATTAATCAAGATAAGGTGAGGGATTTCATCACCCTTTCCTTAGCCCAAAATCACTAATTCCTCACTACACATACCCAAGCCTCTTAAAATTGATTAGGCGTTGGCCCCTAAGGATTCGAGCTCATTAAGGAACAAGAAATCCTTAAGTGAACCGGTCCAAGTTTATTTGGATTAATTGGTGTCTAAGGCAAGATTTAGGGGTTGCGTAAAGCTCCAGAAAGGAAAGAGGTACTTAATTGATCTTTGATCTCCCTCTAGTACTATCCTTACGGCTAATTACCCAAGTAAACTTTGATCTTTTCACTAAGGGAATTTTTGGTTAGGAGTCGGTCTAAGTCAAGTTTAGGCTTAACCCTAGAGTTAGGGTGATTAAAAGTGATTGCCTTGATTTATTTTTAGTTAGTTTTTCCTTTTTTTTCTCATCATCTTCTTAACTTTTTCTCTTGTCCTTTTCAAATAAAAAAATATTGATTTTGGTGTATGCAAACTTGGGTTAGGGATAATACTAATCGTTTAATTCGTTTTGATCCATCTCTTGAACCAAGCGAAATGGCTAATACCAACCCACCTGTTCTTCAAGATGTTTGTTACCCCACTAGAAATGCAATCCCCTCTTGCATAAAACTCCCGAGGTAAATGGAACCAATTTTGAACCGACCGCATTTCATAAACATGCTTCCCAAATTCTTAGAATTCGAAACCAAGACGATACATCTTTATCTCGAATTTGAAGAAGTTTGCCTCATGATTAAAATGAGGGACTTAACGAAGATGCGATCAAACTCCGATTTATTCCATTTGCCCTTAAGGACAAAGCCAAAAATGGTCGTATAGCTTGCCCAATTCCATCTCAACTTGGGGTGAATTTGTAGCAGTTTTTCGAAAAATTCTTTCCTATCCACAAAACAATCAAGCTTAGAAACAGACATTCAAAATTTTAAAATTGTCGGGAGAACCTTTTGGAAGTATTTTGACAAATTCAAAGATCTTCTTATCCAATGTCCTCACCATGGTCTTGAAAAGTGGCGATTATGCCAAATCATTTATGAAGGATTGGATTATTCTTCAAAACTTTCTTAGAGTCAATGTGTCAAGGGGATTTCATGAAGAAAAGCGGCGAAGCTTGGGACTTCTTAGAGAATTTATCAGAAAACTATGCGATGGGAACAACGTGATTCATCGATTACCCAATCCAATGCTAGAGGTCCTTCCTTAGAGTCAAACATAGCCTCTGAAGCTAAGATGGCTACAATTCTACGAGTTAGAAACTTTAGAAACCAAAGAACGAGCTCGGCTCAAATCAATCAAGTTTACGCCTCGGGTTGTCATAGCTGTCTTTCTGACCCATGCTTGAGCAATGTCCACTCTTAGGAAATACTCAATCTCTAGAAACGGATGAATCTTTGCATTTCGACATCCGATTAATGATACATTTTCTCCAACCTATAATCGGGTTGGAGAAATCATCCAATTTTGCATGGAATCGGGGTAATTTCTGGAAATCAAAATTTCACTCCCTCTTCAAACCAACAATTCCTAGGGCAACGCAGTTTCTTTCAGTTCTCAAACCAATTTTCCACAACCAAATCAGCCATTTCCAAATCAGTTTCCTCATCATCAATCTACAAATCATATTTCTTCAAATGTTGAGAAACGTCTTAATGTTTTGGAAAGGGGTTTGGAAGCCTTGATTAAAACCTCTACACAGACCACGAACTTGTTGACTCAAACATCTAGCACGATGAACTCCTTTATGCAATCAACAGGACAAATTCTCAACTCCAACACTCAAGCCATAGCTAGATTAGAAACCCGGCTTGGTCAACTAGCTAGCTATATAAGTGAGGAAAAATAAAAATAAAAATAAAAATAAAAATAAAAGGATTTTTTCCTTGTCGACCTAATAAACTTCATTTTTTTATTGTCGACCATAATAAAAATAAAAGATTTTGTTTTTTGCATCCTTTTAGTTGCTTTTAATTCTTAGGGTTGCATTTCATATAATAGTAGGAATTCACCAAGTGATTTGAGCATCTTGATTTGGCACACACTTGAAAATATCTTAAGGGCAAAACCCATTAATCAAGATAAGGTGAGGGATTCATCACCCTTTCCTTAGCCAAAAATCACTAATTCCTCACTACACATACCCAAGCCTCTTAAAATTGATTAGGCGTTGGCCCCTAAGGATTGAGCTCATTAAGGAACAAGAAATCCTTAAGTGAACCGGTCCAAGTTTATTTGGATTAATTGGTGTCTAAGGCAAGATTTAGGGGTTGCGTAAGGCGCTCCGAAAGGAAAGAGGTACTTAATTGATCTTTGATCTCCCTCTAGTACTATCCTTACGGCTAATTACCCAAGTAAACTTTGATCTTTTCACTAAGGGAATTTTTGGTTAGGAGCTGGTCTAAGTCAAGTTTAGGCTTAACCCTAGAGTTAGGGTGATTAAAAGTGATTGCCTTGATTTATTTTTAGTTAGTTTTCCTTTTTTTTTCTCATCATCTTCTTAACTTTTTCTCTTGTCCTTTTCAAATAAAAAAATATTGATTTTGGTGTATGCAAACTTGGGTTAGGGATAATACTAATCGTTTAATTCGTTTTGATCCATCTCTTGAACCAAACGAAATGGCTAATACCAACCCACCTGTTCTTCAAGATGTTTGTTACCCCACTAGAAATGCAATCCCCTCTTGCATAAAACTCCCCGAGGTAAATGGAACCAATTTTGAACCGACCGCATTTCATAAACATGCTTCCCAAATTCTTAGAGTCAAACCAAGACGATACATCTTTATCTCCGAATTTGAAGAAGTTTGCCTCATGATTAAAATGAGGGACTTAACTGAAGATGCGATCAAACTCCGATTTATTCCATTTGCCCTTAAGGACAAAGCCAAAAAATGGCTGTATAGCTTGCCCACAGATTCCATCTCAACTTGGGGTGAATTTGTAGCAGTTTTTCGAAAAATTCTTTCCTATCCACAAAACAATCAAGCTTAGAAACAGACATTCAAAATTTTAAAATTGTCGGAGAACCTTTTGGAAGTATTTTGACAAATTCAAAGATCTTCTTATCAATGTCCTCACCATGGTCTTGAAAAGTGGCGATTATGCCAAATCATTTATGAAGGATTGGATTATTCTTCAAAAACTTTCTTAGAGTCAATGTGTCAAGGGGATTTCATGAAGAAAACGCCGAAGCTTGGGACTTCTTAGAGAATTTATCAGAAAACTATGCGATTGGGAACAACGTGATTCATCGATTACCCAATCCAATGCTAGAGGTCCTTCCTTAGAGTCAAACATAGCCTCTGAAGCTAAGATGGCTACAATTCTACGCAGTTAGAAACTTTAGAAACCAAAGAACGAGCTCGGCTCAAATCAATCAAGTTTACGCCTCGGGTTGTCATAGCTGTCTTTCTCTGACCCATGCTTGAGCAATGTCCACTCTTAGGAAATACTCAATCTCTAGAATGATGAATGCCGTGATTTCAAAGATCCGACATGATACATTTTCTCCAACCTATAATCCGGGTTGGAGAAATCATCCAATTTTGCATGGAATCGTGGTAATTTCTGAAATCAAAATTTCACTCCCTCTTCAAACCAACAATTCCCTAGGGCAACGCAGCTTTTCAGCTCAAACCAATTTTCCACAACCAAATCGGCCATTTCCAAATCGGTTTCCTCATCATCAATCTACAAATCATATTTCTTCAAATGTTGAGAAGCGTCTTAATGTTTGGAAAGGGTTTGGAGCCTTGATTAAAACCTCTACACGCACCACGAACTTGTTGACTCAAACATCTAGCACGATGAACTCCTTTATGCAATCAACGGGACAAATTCTCAACTCAACACTCAAGCCATAGCTAGATTAGAAACCCGGCTTGGTCAACTAGCTAGCTATAAGTGAGAGAGAGAAAGGATCATTTCCGAGTCAACCCGTGACCAATCCAAGGAACGGTCAAGTTCAACTTTTCAAGATCAAGTGAATACAATCCATTCACAACAAATGTAACTGTGTTAATAATCAAGTACTTGAGCGAGAGAATTACGTTGAATACATGCATCTTGAAGCCAACATTTGAAGAACCCTTTGTCAATGAACTTAGATTTTTAGAAAATAGAAAACAACAAGATTTCATTTTGATGAAATTTTTGTTAATAACGAATCTAAGTTCAAAAGCATACAACCATTAATACCTACCTTTCATTCTTTGCAAACATCATTGCAAACCTTAGAATTTTGAATTTGAGAACATCATTGATTATATCATCTTGAAATTCTTTAAATTTCGAGGTAGAATTTTCAAAGAATAAGGTAGGATTTAATGTAGAATGTGAGCTTTTCATGTTTCATCTTTTATTCTACATTTTTATTTTTGTCCCACAATAATAATAAAAGAATTTATTCTTCTCTCATGTGAGAGTTTCTTGTTCTTTTCAAAAAAAAAAAAAAAAAAGAGAATAAATTTTTGACTTCACCTTCTCATATCAAAGGTAATTACGAATTTTTATCATTGTTGAAGTCGTAGAACAAATGTAAGTGCTTCCATTCTTATCTGTTTTACTTTGTGTATAATAGAATTTGCATTGAGGACAATGCAAAATTTAGGTGTGGGGGTGGGGATTAGTCATTTTATCTTAGTTATTTTCTTACCATTTTTTATGTCATATTTTTCTCTTTTCATCATAAAAAAAATAGTCACTTGCCAACTTAATAGAGTTGATTAATAATTGATCAAATTGATAGAATTTAAGTCTTCTAATCCTTAGTTAGTTCTATACTCAAGTTTACCTTTTATGACAACTCCAAATAAATTTCTTAAGAAATGATTTTCAAGTAGTATACTTTACTTAAGTGTTAACTTAGATTTTTAATTAAAGTAATGGAATTTTTGCATGCCTAACTTAGAGTTGAAAATAATTTTTCAAGTTGTCTTGATCCAAATATTGTTCAGAACATATATACATATACACATATATATATTATACTAACTTAACAAAAGAAGAAAAATTTCTCTTAAAATCATTGGTGGTTCTATTTTACTAAGCCTAAGTTGGTGAGTAATTAAGCCCGAGGAGTATTTCTATACTTAATGACCTAAGCCCAATTGGGTTGGGATTCATTGGCCCAAAACTCGCTAAATGGTCACTTAGAAAGCCGATTAAAAGAACAAAACCACCAAGGAATAAAGAGTTAAAAAAATTGTCATACTAATCATGTTTTTATATATAGTTATATTTGTATATGTTCTTGAAAAATTAAATGGATTTATTCTTCTCTCATGTGAGAGTTTCTTGTTCTTTTCAAAAAAAAAAAAAAAAAAGAGAATAAATTTTTGACTTCACCTTCTCATATCAAAGGTAATTACGAATTTTTATCATTGTTGAAGTCGTAGAACAAATGTAAGTGCTTCCATTCTTATCTGTTTTACTTTGTGTATAATAGAATTTGCATTGAGGACAATGCAAAATTTAGGTGTGGGGGTGGGGATTAGTCATTTTATCTTAGTTATTTTCTTACCATTTTTTATGTCATATTTTTCTCTTTTCATCATAAAAAAAATAGTCACTTGCCAACTTAATAGAGTTGATTAATAATTGATCAAATTGATAGAATTTAAGTCTTCTAATCCTTAGTTAGTTCTATACTCAAGTTTACCTTTTATGACAACTCCAAATAAATTTCTTAAGAAATGATTTTCAAGTAGTATACTTTACTTAAGTGTTAACTTAGATTTTTAATTAAAGTAATGGAATTTTTGCATGCCTAACTTAGAGTTGAAAATAATTTTTCAAGTTGTCTTGATCCAAATATTGTTCAGAACATATATACATATACACATATATATATTATACTAACTTAACAAAAGAAGAAAAATTTCTCTTAAAATCATTGGTGGTTCTATTTTACTAAGCCTAAGTTGGTGAGTAATTAAGCCCGAGGTATTTCTATACTTAATGACCTAAGCCCAATTGGGTTGGGATTCATTGGCCCAAAACTCGCTAAATGGTCACTTAGAAAGCCGATTAAAAGAACAAAACCACCAAGGAATAAAGAGTTAAAAAAATTGTCATACTAATCATGTTTTTATATATAGTTATATTTGTATATGTTCTTGAAAAATTAAATGGATTTAAAGACTTGAAATTTGTTTAAAACAAAGAGTTAGCATGTTCTTTTCAAAACTTTTAAATTAAATTTTCAAGTTAAACTTGGTTTTGTATAACTATAATGAAAGGATTTTCTTAAGAAAATTACATTGGAGTTATGATAAAACGTTTTCTTGAGTATTAACCAACTTCAATTGGAATGTTTGAAGATATCAAATGAATTAATTATTTTATTAACTTCTTTAATTTGGCAAGTCGACTGAATTTTGTGGGTATATTCATCGCAAACCCTCAGAGACTACAACTCGTTCACTAGGGTAACCTAGGGGTTTAAAGGCTTGTTGTATGTGCTAAATACAACCGCGATTCCTGCGAAAGTGAGTTAGATTTTCTTTTTATTTTCTTTGCTAGAGGACTAGCAAAAGTTTAGGTGTGGGGGTATTTGATTATCACATTTTAATTACATTTTTATACCCTTATTACCTATGTTATATGAATAACTATATTACTAATAATCATTTTATCTTATTTTGCGAGGCTAATAAAGAAATAATGAATAAAAGCCCAAATGACTCAAATTCTCGAAATTCTACCAATATTTGAAGCCCAAATCGAAGACAAACAAAGGCCCAAGATACCAAATTGATCCAAGAGAAATTCGTGAAGAAAAATCAAGAAAAGACAAATTCGGTTGGGAACCAATCGGTTGACCAACCGGTTGGGCAACGGTTGGCTAACCGATCGACCAACTAATCGGTTTGCAAATGCATTCTGAATTAATGGTGGATTTCTCTTCCTTTTGGCTAGGTTTGATCCAATGGTTCACATCAACTCCGTTGGGCTATAAATAGGGGTGAAGGTGAGGGTTTTGAGTGTGAAATATTTTGTAAAACTCCATTTGGAGAGGAGGGTCACTCTTAATTGAAGACCTTCCAAAATTGTAACTTTTGTTACACAATAAATGAAATGTTTCACCTTCAATTTCCTTTCTCTTCTTCTAATCCAAGGACCAAAGGAGGATTAGATTAAGATTAGGAGTTGTTGGTTTCTATTTTATTTCTTTTCATTTTCTTCTTTATTTTCTTGTTTATAGAATAGATTTACTTTCATGCAATGTATTTAATTCTTGTATTTACTTTCTAGAATAGATTTTTCTTTTCTTTAATTCACCTTGAGGCTAGAACCATCTAGGGAATTACCCTTTTCTAAGTGTGGAGCTAATATTCGTGGGATCCTAGAGATTGTTTGAAACTAGCTAACAAATCCAACTCATTTTCATGAGATTGAGATAAGCTAAGTGGATCTACTCTAGATTCCTCATATCTTTAATTAATCCTCCATACTTTACCTTCTTTATTTTCCTCTTATCCTTGTTTTCCATTTGTTTGTCATTTTCCTTTATTTTTGATTTCATTGATTTTTACTTCTCTCTCAATCTCATATTCCCTCCATATGCATATAATCTCAAACCTAGTTTTGTTATTATGTGCATATAACCTAACCACATTCTCAACTTCATTTACTCCTCTTTTGCACATAATCCACATCCACTCTCTTATCTCTCCACATCCACTTTCACCATTTTCTTACTTTCATTTTATTTTAATAAACTCCTAATTGTCAGCATAATTTGAGAACCAAAACTTGAGCAAAACTCTTCCTACTTCCCGTTCCTCGTGGGATCGATAATCTTTTATACTATAACTTGATCAAGGTTGTATACTTGCAACTTAGGAGGTAATCATTTATTTCCCATCAGTACACACCTGAGCATACATTAGACTCCCTACAGCTGAAGCATAGGGAATCTTCTGCATTTCCTGAATTTCAAGGTTACTTTTAGGGCATTGATTGGTGAATTTGTCTCCTTTAGCAACAGGGTGTCACCGTCGCAATCTTGCATGCCAAACCTTTTGAGTACTTTATCGATATAGTTCTTTTGTGATAATCCAAGTATACATCGAGAACGATCTCGATGTATCTCGATTCCTAATATAAAAGAGGCGTCGCCAAGATCTTTCATCTCAAAATTCTTTGATAGAAATCTCTTAGTTTCGTGCAACATGCCTATATCATTAGTGGCAAGCAATATGTTGACCAACGGTTGGGCAACCGGTTAACCGTTGGCTAACCGATCGGCCAACTAATCGGTTTGCAAATGCATTCTGAATTAATGGTGGATTTCTCTTCCTTTTGGCTAGGTTTGATCCAATGGTTCACATCAACTCCGTTGGGCTATAAATAGGGGTGAAGGTGAGGGTTTTGAGTGTGAAATATTTTGTAAAACTCCATTTGGAGAGGAGGGTCACTCTTAATTGAGAAGACCTTCCAAAATTGTAACTTTTGTTACACAATAAATGAAATGTTTCACCCTTCAATTTCCTTTCTCTTCTTCTAATCCAAGGACCAAAGGAGGATTAGATTAAGATTAGGAGTTGTTGGTTTCTATTTTATTTCTTTTCATTTTCTTCTTTATTTTCTTGTTTATAGAATAGATTTACTTTCATGCAATTTACTTTCTTGCAATTTACTTCCATGCAATTTAATTCCTTACAATTTACTTTCATGCAATGTATTTAATTCTTGTATTTACTTTCTAGAATAGATTTTCTTTTCTTTAATTCACCTTGAGGCTAGAACCATCTAGGGAATTACCCTTTTCTAAGTGTGGAGCTAATATTCGTGGGATCCCTAGAGATTGTTTGAAACTAGCTAACAAATCCAACTCATTTTCATGAGATTGAGATAAGCTAAGTGGATCTACTCTAGATTCCTCATATCTTTAATTAATCCTCCATACTTTACCTTCTTTATTTTCCTCTTATCCTTGTTTTCCATTTGTTTGTCATTTTCCTTTATTTTTGATTTCATTGATTTTTACTTCTCTCTCAATCTCATATTCCCTCCATATGCATATAATCTCAAACCTAGTTTTGTTATTATGTGCATATAACCACAACCACATTCTCAACTTCATTTACTCCTCTTTTGCACATAATCCACATCCACTCTCTCTTATCTCTCCACATCCACTTTCACCATTTTCTTACTTTCATTTTATTTTAATAAACTCCTAATTGTCACGCGCATAATTTGAGAACCAAAACTTGAGCAAAACTCTTCCTACTTCCCGTTCCTCGTGGGATCGATAATCTTTTATACTATAACTTGATCAAGGTTGTATACTTGCAACTTAGGAGGTAATCATTTATTTCCCATCAGTACACACCTGAGCATACATTAGACTCCCTACAGCTGAAGCATAGGGAATCTTCTGCATTTCCTGAATTTCAAGGTTACTTTTAGGGCATTGATTGAGACTGAATTTGTCTCCTTTAGCAACAGGGGTGTCACCTGGTCTGCAATCTTGCATGCCAAACCTTTTGAGTACTTTATCGATATAGTTCTTTTGTGATAATCCAAGTATACATCGAGAACGATCTCGATGTATCTGGATTCCTAATATAAAAGAGGCGTCGCCAAGATCTTTCATCTCAAAATTCTTTGATAGAAATCTCTTAGTTTCGTGCAACATGCCTATATCATTAGTGGCAAGCAATATGTCATCGACATACAGAACCAGAAAAGTATACTTACTCCCACTGAACTTTTGATATACACAGTCATCAACAATATTCATCTCAAAGCCAAACGAGATAATTATTTGTTGAAACTTGTAATACCATTGACGAGGAGCTTGCTTGAGTCCATAAATGGATTTCCTTAATTTACAAACCATATTCTTTGGATCTCCTGACACAAAGTTTTCTGGTTGTACCATATAAATCATCTCATCAATGTCCCCATTGAGAAATGCAGTCTTAACATCCATTTGATGTAACTCAAGATTGAAATGAGCAACAAGTGCCATGATTGTTCTAAAAGAGTCTTTCGATGAAACTGGAGAGAAAGTCTCTGTGTAATCAATGCCTTCCTTTTGAGTATAGCCTTTAGCTACAAGATGTGCCTTATACCTGTCCACATTTCCATTTGCATCCCGCTTGGTTTTAAATATCCATTTACAACCAATTGGTTTTGCACCTTCTGGCAATGGAACAAGTTCCCAAACTTTATTGTCTTGCATAGACTTGTACTCCTCATTCATGGCATCAATCCACTTTTGAGAGTTAGAACTTTTCATGGCCTGATGAAGGTTGATTGGATCATCTTCCATCATTCTATTATTTTCCTCATGTTCTTGAAGAAATACAATATAATCATCCGGAATAGCATTTCTCTTTTCTCTCCACATCCACTTTCACCATTTTCTCACTTCCATTTCATTTGAATAACTCCTAATTGTCGCATAATTTGAGAACCAAAACTTGAGCAAAACTCCTCCTACTTCCCGTTCCTCGTGGGATCGATAATCTTATATACTATAACTTGATAAGGGTTGTATACTTGCAACTAAGGTAATCACTCAAAATTACCCATCAACGTGCCTTATACCTGTCCACATTTCCATTTGCATCCCGTTTGGTTTTAAATATCCATTTACAACCAATTGGTTTTGCACCTTCTGGCAATGGAACAAGTTCCCAAACTTTATTGTCTTGCATAGACTTGTACTCCTCATTCATGGCATCAATCCACTTTTGAGAGTTAGAACTTTTCATGGCCTGATGAAGGTTGATTGGATCATCTTCCATCATTCCATTATTTTCCTCATATTCTTGGAGAAATACAATATAATCATCCGGAATAGCATTTCTCTTTTCTCTCGTGGATCTCCTTAATGGCACTGGTTCTTGAGGTTGTTGAGTTTGTTCTTCTGGAACAGGGAGTTGTTCAACATTGTCTTCTTGAGGTTCCGGATTCATTTCTTGATCAATAACAGGTATAGGTACTTGAATATTGTCAGAAATGACAGTATGGATTGGATTTGAAGCCAATTCCTCCTCAAAAGCAATGTCTCTAACCTTATTTCTCCCTCCAAACTCAACATCCTCGAAGAATGTTGCTATTCCCGTCTCAAAAATAGTCTTGAGTGTGGGATCATAAAATTTGTAGCCCCTAGAGCGTTCAGAATACCCAATAAAGTAGCTGCTAACTGTTTTAGAGTCCAATTTCTTTTCATTTGGCCTATAAGGTCTTGCCTCAGCTGGACATCCCCAAATGTGTAAGTGCTTTAAACTGGGCTTTTGTCCAGTCCAAAGCTCATAAGGTGTTTTAGCAACTGCTTTACTTGGTACTCTGTTTAGAATGTAAGCTGCTGTCTTTAGTGCTTCTCCCGAGTGACTACGGTAAAGAAGAATGAGCAATCATACTTCTTACCATATTCTTAAGAGTCTGTTTAGTCTTTCACTACACCATTCATGCTAGGTGATCACGGCATGGTGTCTTGTGGGGCGATACCGCATCCTCTAGGTATCTAGCAAATGGTCACGGGCGTTGTTCACGACCCATCATATCTGCCGTAGTATTCACCACCACGTCGGATCTAATGGTTTTAATCTTTTTATTTAGTTGATTTTCAACTTCAGCTTTAAATGATTTGAACACGTCCAAAGACTCAGATTTCTCATGAATGAGATATAGGTACCCATAACGTGAGTAATCGTCTATGAATGATATGAAATATTATTGACCATTCCAAGATGCTGTAGGGAATGGCCCACAAATATCTGTATGTATCACTTCTAAGACATCTGAAGATCTGTTGGCACCTAATCTCTTAACTTTGGTCTGTTTTTCCTTGATACAGTCAATGCATACATCAAAGTCTGTAAAATCAAGGGAATCCAAAATGCCATCAGACACAAGACGCTCAACTCTACCTTTTGAGATATGACCCAAGCGATTATGCCATAATGTTGCTGAATTTTCTTTATTTAATTTACGTTTAGTACCACGTGATTCCACATGCAGGACTTCATTATAAGAAGCAATTGTATCAAGGATATAGGTTATCGTAAGTACTTAAGAAACCGGTTCCACAATATTTGAATTTAAAGATAAACTAGCACGATTATTTCCAAATGAACAATAATAACACGATTTGTCCAATAAAGGAATAGAAACCAAATTCGTCTAAAGGCGGTACTACAAAAGTATCTTTTAAATCTAAATAGGAACCAGTTCCTAATAGTAACCTAAAATGCCCTATTGCTTCCACATCTACCGATTGTCCATCGCCCACAAAGATGTGTCTTTCACCATCACTTGGCTTTCTGTAGCTCGTAACCCCGCATAGAAATACTTATGTGAGTAGTAGCGGTAGAATCTAACCACCAAGTGTTTTAGCACCGAGACTAAATTAACCTCGAACGCACCAAAGTAAGGAACATACCCTTCTTGACACGCCGCGTGATATTTGGTACAATCCTTCTTTAAGTGTCCGGATTTGTTACAGAAGAAACAACTATTAACATCCTTATGTTGTTTCTTCTGAACTCGACCCTTAGCAGCTTCATTATCATTCTTTCTTTTCTTGCCCTTATCCTTAGAGACATAAGTCAAATGAGCACTTTCAGTCTTATCTTGCTTCAACTGTCTTCCTCTTGCACAGTATGAAATGAGCTCATTCAGAGTCCATTTCTCCTTTTGACAGTTATAACTGACCTTAAATTGATTAAATTGTGCAGGAAGAGACAACAGAACCAGATGCACTAGTAACTCATCACATAGATCGAGTTTTAGTGCCTTAAGTTTGAAGCAATGTGAGACATTTCCATAATGTACTCCACGATATTTCCTTTGCCCTTATACTTCATTGAAATCAAGCGAGCTAAAAGCGTGCTTGTTTCTATATCGTTTTAGCAAAGCGTTTCTCAATTCGGCAAGGAAATCTTTGGCTTTCGTAATCCCTTCGGATTACATTGCCCTAAAGGCTTCCTAATGCCGCTTGATGATCATTAGACTCATGCGATTTGAGCGCTCCACTTCTCATAATCTTTCTTTGCATCGAGTGCTTTCCGCAGTGAGAAGTTGAGGTTGTTCGATTCTTAATGCAAGGTCTAGATCCATGCGACCAGAACAATTAAAATATTCTCTTTCCAAACCTTGAAATTAGTCCCATTTAGCATGGGAATCGAGTTGATGTTAGCGAAATTGATGCGCCAGATGCATTAGTGAAATAAACAAAAGATTTCACATTAAAAGCGTAATTAGTAATCAATAAAATTCAAATAACTAAAAAAAAATCCCATCTCAAGATATCTAGCACAACATTAATATTAAGTCTTTGGACAGTAATATTAATTGCAAGTGATACCTTGTTGCAATGATCAAACACGACAATAGCATGTCAAATAATAAAACTATCTTTGGATTGATTCATTATTCACATGTAAACCTTATAATTGTCACACATTTATCATCGCAGATGTGTATGCGATCTACATAAATATTAACCTTCCTTTGGGCGATTAAATATTTACTTGAAAACATCCACACAACCATCTAATATCCCTCATGAATAATCTACACAAGAGAGGTTACTTTGGAAACATCTTGTTTCAATTAATCATTTAGAATAAAAGACAACCTTAATGCCTTAGTGTCATGTTATTTGAATTAAATAATTGATTCACTACCAAATTAAACAATTAAAATAGATTTCTCCATTTTAATCAACCATAGATAGACCCATAAAGGCCTAAAAGACTTAATGGATTATTTGAGCAATTCAATTAATCCCAAATCGAAATGCATCCGAATTGAACACGAGGTTCGTTTTAGTTGAGCGAGGTTCGACTTGAGGTTGAGCGAGGTTGACTTGAGGTTCGAGCGAGGTTGACTTGAGGTTGAGCGAGGTTCGACTTGAGGTTGAGCGAGGTTGACTTGATGAACGAGCGAGGTTCGACTTGAGGTTGAGCGAGGTTCGACTTGAGGTTGAGCGAGGTTCGACTTGATGAACGAGCGAGGTTCGACTTGAGGTTGAGCGAGGTTCGACTTGAGGTTGACGCGAGGTTCGACTTGAGGTTCGAACCCGAGGTTCGACTTGATGAACGAGCGAGGTTCGACTTGATGAACGAGCGAGGTTCGACTTGAGGTTGAGCGAGGTTGACTTGAGGTTGAGCGAGGTTTGTTTGAGTTCAAGCGAGTTTGACTTGAGTTGAGCGAGTTCGACTTGAGGTTGAGCAGCGAGTTCGACTTGATGAAGCGAGCGAGGTTGACTTGAGGTTGACGCGAGGTTCGACTTGAGGTTCGAGCGAGGTTCGACTTGATGAACGAGCGAGGTTCGACTTGAGGTTGGCCGAGGTTCGTCTTGATGAGCGAGCGAGGTTCGACTTGATGAAGCGAGCGAGGTTCGACTTGAGTTGAGCGAGGTTCGTCTTGATGAACGAGCGAGGTTCGACTTGAGGTTCGACTTGAGGTTGAGCGAGGTTCGTCTTGATGAGCGAGCGAGGTTCGACTTGAGGTTCGAGCGAGGTTCGTCTTGATGAGCGAGCGAGTTCAACTAAAGTTGAACACGAGTTGGAAGAAAACGAGTTCGTTTGGAGGAATGAAGCGAGGTTCGACTTGAGGTTGAGCGAGGTTCGACTTGATGAACGAGCGAGGTTCGTTTGGAGGAATGAAGCGGGGTTCAGCGAAGTTTGAACACGAGGTTCGTTTGGAGGAATGAAGCGAGGTTCGTTTGGAGGAATGAGCGCGGGGTTCAGCGAAGTTCGAACACGAGGTTCGATTGGATCCTTTCACCCTTAGGGTTTCGAATGGAGCAGCCGATTTTGGTTCTACACACCTAGGATTTCTTGATTGCATACCGCTGTCTACCTTTGGCGTGGGGCCGCGGCGCCAACAAGCATTGCCGGCGAGGCTAAGGGAATGACGGCCAAAAACCCATAAAATCGAAAGGAAAAAGGAGACCAAAAATCGGTCTTTTACTGTTCATCCGTGAACAGTTCTCAAACAAAACACAGTTAAGATCAAAAAACCCAACTTTAATCTTTAAATCCCTGATAATTAATCACGAATATGGCTCTGATACCACTTGTTGAACTATTAATCATGATTAATCCAAAGAGATAAATATAATAAGAGAGCGGAAGCAATACCTGAATCCATAGTGACATCTGAATTGGGTTTTGATGATCTTCTAATCTTAAGGTTTCTCTATAGCCGAATTTCTCTCTATATGGGGGTGAAGAGAATTAGAGAACGTCACCCTAGATTAGGGACCATAACCCCATATATATAGGTGTTGTACTTTTACAATTTGGCCCCTCATCAAATTGCAATTACAACCCTGTATCTACACGTTTAGACCATGATTTAATTAAATATCCATTAACCCAATTGATTGATCACTTTAGTGGGTTAGCCTTAAGTATAGCATTACACATTAATGTAACATATGTGCCCATAAATAGATTTAATTAGATTTAAATCTAACATCCACAACTTTGCCAAACACTCTACTATTGACAATGAAGTATGATTCACTAAATTAACCCAACATTCTAGATTATAACTCATTTGGAGATTATAATTCAAGTAAATTATAATCCAATTAATGTTCCCAAACATGCTCTAATTGTAACATAGTTGATAATATTAAAAGAAATAATTTACTCAATTAAGATTCATTAACATTTTTCTGTGATATAACGAAGTATAGGCATCTGTTGGATGAAATTGTCTTGGAAATTTATTTATTTTTATTTGGTAAGTAAAAACTAATAAAGTTCAGAAGTCTTTGACTGGTGGATTTTGAGTTTGAACCCGCAATGCTCAGTGCTCTGTTGATCTCTGAGAACAATGGCGTTATCTAATTACCATATTCTATTGTCAGCTTCTGTTTTCTTCTTTGAATTCAAAGAAGGTACAAAGGCAATAAACAAAGAATAGGTAGTTTTCCGTTATAAAATAAACATTTATTCATTATCCATACTGATGCTCTCAAGTATTATTATGGCATTTTCTCTCAAACAAAAGTATGGCATTAACTTTATTGCAATTTTATATTACTAGTTTATCATCATTTAACAAACTAAACTCCCATAAAAAATTAATTGTAAATCGAATTTGCTTCCTCTCCCTGAGATATTTTCTCAGTTATTAAACACTATTATTTGTGTTTGAAAATTTTATCTTGAATAAAAACATAGTGTTATTCATATAAATACATATATCAAAGTGCTACACTGAATGTTATAGTTGTTTTGTCTCACTGAAATATATCTAAATTAACGATGAATTAAGGATACCGATAATCTTTTCCAGACTTAGATGCCGTATATAATGGCAAGGATGAGAGCAATTAGGGAGAAGTTGAATAAAACCCCAATATTTCTTTTTCTTTTCCCCTTTGTTCAGTGCTTAATTTCCTTCTAGCAAAGAGAAATATATAGTTAGTAAAACTTTTTAAAAGAAAAACATTAAAAAAAATTGCATTACAAACAAGCGCACATTCATATATATTTTTTCTTCCTTGGAAAATCTCAATTTCTATACATTGATATCCCATCATCAGTCAAACTAAAAAAACCCCCAACTTATACAACCACTCCTTAAACCCTAGTAAAACCCTCAGCACACTCTCACCTCTCAAACCCCATTAGGAAAAAACAAAAACAAAAAAAAAAGAAAACCCAAAGAAAACCCAAATAAAGAAAGAAAACTTTCAAATATCCCCATCATATAGTACTACTAGCCGCTACTGATATCATCCAAACCCAAAACGGAGGAATAACAAAAAAGACCCCCCTCCCATCGTGAAATTACCAAACTACCCTCCTCCTCCTCCTCCTCCCTCCCTCCTCCCTCCTAAAGCCAGAGCGCCCCGGCGTCCTTAAGCAGAGGGACAAGGGTGCCATTGATGTGGGCCGCCATGACCCGGTCCATTGGGCCCACGAGCTTCCCCCCGATGAAGACGACGGGCACGGCGGTGGGCCCGCCGGCGAGGCCCATGAGCCTGGAGAGGGCCCGCTGCATGTCGGGCCCGCGGGGGTCCTCGTCGAGCTCGTGGACGGTGGGGTGGACCCCCATCCCGCAGAAGAGGCGCTTGACGGCGTGGCACATGCAGCACGTGCTGACGCTGAAGATGACGACGGCGCTCTCGGCGGCGAGGCGCTCGATGCGCTCGAGGGGGTCGGCGCAGGCGGCGGAGGAGATGTACGAGGCCCAGGAGTCGGCGGCGGCGGCGGAGTGATAATGCATTGTTGGGATGGGAGAGAGAGAGATTGATGGAGATCAATAGAAGATTGAAGTGAAGATGAAAATGAGTTTGTTAAGAGTTGGTGAGTTAGGAGCGAAGGGGAGTCGGCTTTTATAGAGGGAGGGAAGGGTAGTTTGGGAACTATTGTGCTTGGTTCCTTTATTTGTTGGGGGCATAGTTTGTTAAAGGGTAAAGTAAAGACAACCCGCTCAATTTTATCCTTTTTATCTGCAATTTTATCCTTATTATTAACATATGAAATCATAGGTGGTATATGGTAGTACAATAATTGCGACATGATAAGTGCAACTGAACATATATATATATAAATAAAGAAGTTATGTCCAATTTATCAGTTGTGTCGAAGTTTATATGAAGTTTTTAAGAGTCGCTGAAAATGAATTTGAATCCTCTCCACTAGCAGAAAATAGTGAAGGATGGGGCTGAGTAGACTTTGATTTGAGACGAACAAACTAAACAAACTATCTGTTTTTTAGTGGTTTGCGTCTTGCTTATTGCACATTCATTTTGGTTATAGTCGAAATATTTTCAATCTGAACAAACCAAATTGATCGGTTGTCTAAGTGAATTAGTACTAAATTCAAGTCATGAAATTATGATGGTATATAATTATATTTGCAATAAATCATAAGTGGTTTAGATATTAAATATAAGTGACTGTTCTTTAAGGAGTGATCTCTCCATTGTCAAACTAGGAAGTACTTTTGATGATCAAAATTTTGATGAAAATTGCGTACAATATAAATTCATGAAAACTATTAGATTAGACTAGAACAAAATGTACTGTTAAAAGTTGCATGGTTGTAAGAGCAAAAACCCTTCAATCAAAGGGATAGCAAGAGAACAACCCACAACACAGCAAGGACATACCTTGTACAGTTAGCGGTCGTCAGCGCATGCAAAAGATAAAGTTGGTAGAGAGAGAGAGAGAGAGAGAGAGAGAGAGAGAGAGAGAGAGCGCAGGGCTTCTTTTTTAACTCACGCCATAACTTAACAACAGCAGGCACTGACGAGCTTGTTCGATTTTGTCTTCACTTTTTCCTTTCTCAGTGTATCTTTTTTATTTTAATAAAGAAAATCATCTTTATCAACTTGCAGGAAGTTAGCCAAAAAATATATATATTACAATAATGATATTTACTATTATTATTATTAATTTTTTGTATATATTTCTTTGTAGGGTCTTTTCAGGAGGGCATGTTGGGGAATAGCGGCTGTAACCGTCCTTTATTGTCGGGTTGTAGGGTAAGTTTAGGGTTGTCCTTAAACTTGATCTACATCATCATCATCGTAATGTTTCCCATTACATTTTCCAAAATGTTTATAATTTATTATTAGAGTATTTAAAATAGAATGAGGGTGGTTAATACATAGATTAAAAAAATCACTTAACACATGTTTAAAACATACTTTAAAAAGTATATATATATATATATATATATATATATATATATATATATATATATATATATATATAGAAGGCTCCTATGAACTTAAGTTCATAATGAATAGTGGTGCACCAATTTTTTATCCACTCATCTTGCCTTGAGATTTGTGATGCACAAATCTCAAAGTGGCTTTTATATCTTTCACGGATCCCAGCAAGATGAGTGGTTAGAAAGTTGGTGCATCACTATTCATTATGAACTTAAGTTCATAGAGCCTTGCTCTATATATATATATATATATATATATATATATATATATATATATATAGAGAGAAGGCTCCTATGAACTTAAGTTCATAATGAATAGCGGTGCACCAACTTTTTATCCACTCATCTTGTCTTGAGATTTGTGATGCACAAATCTCAAAGTGAACTTTATATCTTTCACGGATCCCAAAGCAAGATGAGTGGTTAGAAAAGTTGGTGCATCACTATTCATTATGAACTTGTTCATAGGAGCCTTGCTCTATATATAAGCAAGGCTCCTATGAACTTAAGTTCATAATGAATAGTGGTACACCAACTTTTTATCCACTCATCTTGTCTTGAGATTTGTGATGCACAAATCTCAAAGTGAACTTTATATCTTTCACGGATCCCAAAGCAAGATGAGTGGTTAGAAAAGTTGGTGCATCACTATTCATTATGAACTTGTTCATAGGAGCCTTGCTCTATATATAAGCAAGGCTCCTATGAACTTAAGTTCATAATGAATAGTGGTACACCAACTTTTTATCCACTCATCTTGTCTTGAGATTTGTGATGCACAAATCTCAAAGTGGGCTTTATATCTTTCACGGATCCCAAAGCAAGATGAGTGGTGAGGTCCACACCTTTTGATGTGACTAGCAAGGTGGGTCTCACCACATGGCTATTCTTGATAGCTCATTTGGCAAAATGAGCCACCTCATTTATATATATATATATATATATATATATATATATATATATATATATATATATATATATATATATAGAGAGAAGGCTCCTATGAACTTAAGTTCATAATGAATAGTGGTACACCAACTTTTTATCCACTCATCTTGTCTTGAGATTTGTGATGCACAAATCTCAAAGTGGCTTTATATCTTTCACGGATCCCAAAGCAAGATGAGTGGTGAGGTCCACACCTTTGATGTGACTAGCAAGGTGGGTCTCACCACATGGCTATTCTTGATAGCTCATTTGGCAAAATGAGCCACCTCATTTATATATATATATATATAAGGCTCCTATGAACTTAAGTTCATAATGAATAGCTGCACCAACTTTTTATCCACTCATCTTGTCTTGAGATTTGTGATGCACAAATCTCAAAGTGGCTTTATATCTTTCACGGATCCCAAAGCAAGATGAGTGGTTAGAAAAGTTGGTGCATCACTATTCATTATGAACTTAAGTTCATAATGAATAGTGGTGCACCAATTTTTTATCCACTCATCTTGCCTTGAGATTTGTGATGCACAAATCTCAAAGTGGCTTTATATCTTTCACGGATCCCAAAGCAAGATGAGTGGTTAGAAAAGTTGGTGCATCACTATTCATTATGAACTTAAGTTCATAGGAGATTTGATATATATATATATATATATATATATATATATATATATATATATATATAGAGAGCAAGGCTCCTATGAACTTAAGTTCATAATGAATAGCTGCACCAACTTTTTATCCACTCATTTTGTCTTGAGATTTGTGATGCACAAATCTCAAAGTGGGCTTTATATCTTTCACGGATCCCAAAGCAAGATGAGTGGTTAGAAAAGTTGGTGCACCACTATTCATTATGAACTTGTTCATAGGAGCCTTGCTCTATATATAAGCAAGGCCCTATGAACTTAAGTTCATAATGAATAGTGGTACACCAACTTTTTATCCACTCATTTTGTCTTGAGATTTGTGATGCACAAATCTCAAAGTGGGCTTTATATCTTTCACGATCCCAAAGCAAGATGAGTGGTTAGAAAAGTTGGTGCACCACTATTCATTATGAACTTAAGTTCATAGGAGATTTGATATATATATATATAGTAAGGCTCCTATGAACTTAAGTTCATAATGAATAGTGGTACACCAACTTTTTATCCACTCATTTTGTCTTGAGATTTGTGATGCACAAATCTCAAAGTGGGCTTTATATCTTTCACGGATCCCAAAGCAAGATGAGTGGTGAGGTCCACACCTTTGATGTGACTAGCAAGGTGGGTCTCACCACATGGCTATTCTTGATAGCTCATTTGGCAAAATGAGCCACCTCATTTATATATATATATATATATATATATATATATATATATATATATATATATATATATATATATATATCAAATCTCCTATAAACTTAAGTTCATAATGAATAGTGGTACACCAACTTTTTATCCACTCATCTTGTCTTGAGATTTGTGATGCACAAATCTCAAAGGTGGGCTTTATATCTTTCACGATCCCAAAGCAAGATGAGTGGTTAGAAAAGTTGGTGCACCACTATTCATTATGAACTTAAGTTCATAGAGCCTTGCTCTCTCTCTCTCTCTCTCTCTCTCTCTATATATATATATATATAGTAAGGCTCCTATGAACTTAAGTTCATAATGAATAGTGGTGCACCAACTTTTTATCCACTCATCTTGCCTTGAGATTTGTGATGCACAAATCTCAAAGTGGTTAGAAAAGTTGGTGCACCACTATTCATTATGAACTTAAGTTCATAGGAGCCTTGCTCTATATATATATATATATATATATATATATATATATATATATATATATATATATATATATATATATATATATATATATATATATATATATATATATATATATATATATATATATATATATATATATATATATATATCAAATCTCCTATAAACTTAAGGGAATAGTCATACACCAACTTCTATCCATTGATGTTGCATTGGGATCCATAAAAGATATGAAGCCCATTTTGAGATTTGTGCATCTCTTGATGGCACAAATTTAAAGGCAACATCAATGGATAAAAAGTTGGTGTATACTATTCCCTATAAACTTAAGTTCATAGGAGATTTGATATATATATATATATATATATATATATATATATATATATATATATATATATATATATATATAGAAGGCTCCTATGAACTTAAGTTCATAATGAATAGTGGTGCACCAACTTTTTATCCACTCATTTTGTCTTGAGATTTGTGATGCACAAATTTCAAAGTGGCCTTTATATCTTTCACGAATCCTAAAGCAAGATGAGTGGTTAGAAAAATTGGTGCACCACTATTCATTATGAACTTAAGTTCATAGGAGATTTGATATATATATATATATCAAATCTCCTATAAACTTAAGTTCATAGGAGATTTGATATATATATATATATATATATATATATATATATATATATATATATATATAGTAAGGCTCTATGAACTTAAGTTCATAATGAATAGTGGTGCACCAACTTTTTATCCACTCATCTTGCCTTGAGATTTGTGATGCACAAATCTCAAAGTGGTTAGAAAAGTTGGTGCACCACTATTCATTATGAACTTAAGTTCATAGGAGATTTGATATATATATATATATATATATATATATATATATATATATATATATATATATATATATATATATATATATATATATATATATATATATATATATATATATATATATATATATCAAATCTCCTATAAACTTAAGGGAATAGTCATACACCAACTTCTCTATCCATTGATGTTGCATTGGGATCCATAAAAGATATGAAGCCCATTTTGAGATTTGTGCATCTCTTGATGGCACAAATTTAAAGGCAACATCAATGGATAAAAAGTTGGTGTATACTATTCCCTATAAACTTAAGTTCATAGGAGATTTGATATATATATATATATATATATATATATATATATATATATATATATATATATATATATATATATATAGTAAGGCTCTATGAACTTAAGTTCATAATGAATAGTGGTGCACCAACTTTTTATCCACTCATCTTGCCTTGAGATTTGTGATGCACAAATCTCAAAGTGGTTAGAAAAGTTGGTGCACCACTATTCATTATGAACTTAAGTTCATAGGAGATTTGATATATATATATATATATATATATATATATATATATATATATATATATATATATATATATATATATATATATATATATATATATATATATATATATATATATATATATATATATATATATATATATATCAAATCTCCTATAAACTTAGGGAATAGTCATACACCAACTTCTCTATCCATTGATGTTGCATTGGGATCCATAAAAGATATGAAGCCCATTTTGAGATTTGTGCATCTCTTGATGGCACAAATTTAAAGGCAACATCAATGGATAAAAGATGGTGTATCTATTCCCTATAATAAGTTCATAGGAGATTTGATATATATATATATATATATATATATATATATATATATATATATATATATATATATAGTAAGGCTCTATGAACTTAAGTTCATAATGAATAGTGGTGCACCAACTTTTTTATCCACTCATTTTGTCTTGAGATTTGTGATGCACAAATCTCAAAGTGGGCTTTATATCTTTCACGGATCCCAAAGCAAGATGAGTGGTTAGAAAAATTGGTGCACCACTATTCATTATGAACTTAAGTTCATAGGAGATTTGATATATATATATATATATATATATATATATATATATATATATATATATATATATATATATATATATATATATATATATAGAAAAATGGAAAAACTTGGTACCAAGTTCCTTAAAGGAACTTGGTAGTGATGTGACAAATTTGGTCCACAAGTCTAGCTTTTAAAAAATCTTTCTCTCTCTCTCTCTCTCTCTATATATATATATCAAATCTCCTATAAACTTAAGTTCATAGGAGATTTGATATATATATATATATATATATATATATATATATATATATATATATATATATATATATATATATATATATATATATATAGGCTTTAGTCCAAGCACAATTTTTGCTTGGTAGTAAGGTGTCTCATTCTCAACCACATTCATATGGGTTGGAGAGTTGATGAGAATGAGACACCTTACTACCAAACACAAAACTTGTGCTTAGTACCAGGTTCCTACATTTTTCTCATATATATAAGATTTCGAACCATGAGAAGAACCTTCAATCAGAGATACATTAGAATGTAAACTTGCATTTTCTCGATTTTTTAACAATTAAAGTTTTATTGCTGTTAAAATTAAGAGTTTTCCTCTTTTCAGAACGATTCTACTACTTACACCCTCTCATGAAATTGAAGTTGCATATAATTTCAAAGGTTTAGAATTGATTTCGTTGGGTCAAGAAACTTTTTGTCCAAGCTCATATTTAATTGGTTACATCTCTTTACAAAATGGTTACTAATTTTATGATACTCCTGGGCTAGAATAGAATAAAGTCAACGGTTATTGCACAAGCTTAACAAAACAAAGAAAACTTGATTGGAAATAATTAAGAAGTATATAATAGTGATTGAGTCTGACACAAGAAAGAGAATTTGGTTGGAAACAATTAAGAGATATATAATAGTGATTAACTTAAAAATGAGAATACCTCTCCAATCTCTAAAATATGAGAGAGAGATTTTGTTGACATCAATGTTGTAATATGAAATTAATAACTACAGCCTCATGTTAGTTGCATGAGCTTGGAAACAGGTTACGATGGCTTGGAGAAAGTAACGTGTAAAATGGGGGTGAAACTTTTGTGGTCAAATTAATACAATGTGGGTGGTCAAATTAATACAATGTGGGTGGTGGCCGTAGCCATCTCATTTATCCATTTCCCAACTAAAATCAGAAGTTTGATTCTCTCTTTGCAGTCTGCACCTCTTAGCACGGTATCATTCTGATATATCACTTTTGTCAGGATTTGGTTTAGATTTCTTGGACTTCCTTCACACTTCTTTTTCCTATATGTTTTAGTGCATCATATTTATTGCACAACAAAAAGTTAATACACTAAAAAGAGATTCTTGTTACCTGAGAATTATCACACTGATTCAAAATTTATTCTTTTCTTAGTGTATTATTAATACACCAGATAAGGGTATCCTGTTCAAATTAGTACATAATATTCCTAGCTCTTATTTTGTACAGATCCAAGACTCTTTCAGCATGAAATTGTCCAATAGTCTTAAACCATTGTATTAGATCAGATATGATAATTATAATATTTGCAACCACTAAATATTAATACATTGTGGCGGAGCCACATTCAACATAATGCGGGCAAACATCCTTACTACAAACTTTTTTATAACATACCAATCATATGTATTATATCTGTTAGGGAAAATTGCTTCAAGCCCCCAAAATAATAATAAGTAAGCTTCCCCCACCCGAGACTTTTTAAACCCTCCCAAAACCCCCAAAATGAAACAAAAAAAGCTCTGAGCCCCCAAAACACAAAACCCAATTTATTAAAACATGTGAAGACCATAATACCCCTCCTCTCTCTCTCTCTCATAATGTCAGGTGATTACAAATGGGTTTCGGGGGGAAAAATTTTAAATTCCCTCCAAAACCCAAGAACTTTCCCACTGCTACCCCCTTCCCTCCGCCGGCGGCGAC
This sequence comes from Asparagus setaceus, assembly GCA_012295165.1. Lineage (NCBI taxonomy): Eukaryota > Viridiplantae > Streptophyta > Magnoliopsida > Asparagales > Asparagaceae > Asparagus > Asparagus setaceus. The sequence continues at coordinate 38,372,806 of CM022707.1, read as the reverse complement.
CTTCCCGACTTCGGCCAGGCCTTAGACGTCCTCGACGTAGACTACGACGGCAAGATCAGCCTCATTGACCTCAAGTCCACGATCATCGCCGACGACGCCGTCATCGCCTCCATGATTTCCGCCACCAACACTGACCGAAACGGCTTCGTGGACTTCGACGAGTTCGAGCTCATCCTCGATTTCGTGGACTTCGACAAGTTTGAGCGCATCCTTGGCTAATTATAAAGATCTGGAAATGGTTGAATCTGAGTGCTTTTTTTTTGTTATTTTACATATTATTTTTATTTTAATGTAATGAGTTTGTTGTTAACGTTGTGAGTTATGAATTGGTTGTGAAAGAATGTTATGAGCTAGTTGTGAAGGTTACGAGTTTGTTGTTAACCTTATGAGTTGGTTGTTAAGGTTATGAGTTTGTTGTTAAGGTTATGAGTTGGTTGTTAAGATTATGAGTTTGTTGTTAAGGTTATGAGTTTGTTGTTAACCTTATGAGTTTGTTTAGTTGCTAAGCATATGTATTAAATTCTAACGAGCCTATCCAGTTGCTAAATATATGTATTAATGCTAACATTAATAACGAAGCATTAACCTCAACAACGAAGCACTAACCTTAATAACGAAGTCTTAACCTTAACAACGAAGCCATATCCTTAACAACGAAGCCCTAATCTTAACAACAAAATATTAACCTTAACAACAAAGCCCTAACCTTAACAACAAAGCCTTAACCTTAACAACAAAGCTCTAACCTTAACAACGAAGTCCTAACCTTAACAACAAATCCATAACCTTAACAATAAAGCCTTAACCTTAACAACAAACCCATAACATTAACAACAAAGCCCTAAGCTTAACAACGAAGTCCTAACCTTAACAACGAACCCCTAACCATAACAACAAAGTCATAAGCTTAATAACAAAGCCCTAACCTTAACAACAAAGCCTTAAATAAAGCCTTAACCTTAACAACAAACCCATAACTCGTAACATTCACAACAAACTAAAGTTGTTAAGGTTAAGGCTTTGTTTAAGGCTATGTTGTTAAGGTTATGAGTTTGTTGTTAAGGTTATGAGTTTGTTGTTAAGGTTAAGGCTTCGTTATTAAGGTTAGTGCTTAGTTGTTAAGGTTATGAGTTTGTTGTTAAGGTTATGAGTTTGTTGTTAAGGTTAAGGCTTCGTTATTAAGGTTAGTGCTTAGTTGTTAAGGTTAAGGCTTCGTTATTAAGGTTAGTGCTTAGTTGTTAAGGTTAACGCTTCATTGTTAATGTTAGCATTTAATACATATGTTTAGCAACTGGATATGCTCGTTAGAATTTAATACATATGCTTAGCAACTAAATAAACTCATAAGTTTAACAACAAACTCATAACCTTAACAACAAACTCATAACCTTAACAACCAACTCATAAGGTTAACAACAAACTCGTAACCTTCACAACCAACTCATAACATTCTTTCACAACCAACTCATAACTCACAACCTTAACAACAAACTCATTACATTAAAATAAAAATAATATGTAAAATATCAAAAAAAACACTCAGATTCAACTATTTCCATATCTTTATAATTAGCTAAGGATGCGCTCGAACTCGTCGAAGTCTACGAAGCCGTTTCGGTCAACGTCGGTGGGGGAAATCATGGAGGCGATGACGGCGTCGTCGGCGATGATCGTGGACTTGAGGGCAATGAGGCTGATCTTGCCGTCGTAGTCGGCGTCGAGGACGTCTAAGGCCTGGCCGAAGTCGGGAAGGTCGCCCGCCGAGGGAGAGGTAGCGATGGGAAAGTTCTTGGATTTTGGAGGGAACTCAAATTTTTTCCCCCCAAAACCCATTTGTAATCACCTGAGATTATGTGTGTGTGAGAGAGAGAGAGAGGAGGGATATTATGGTCTTCACATGTTTTAATATATTGGGTTTTGTGTTTTGGGGGCTCAGAGCTTTTTTTGTTTCATTTTGGGGGTGTTGGGAGGGTTGAAAAAGTCTTGGGTGGGGGAAGCTTACTTATTGTTATTTTGGGGGCTAGAAGCAATTTTCCCTATCTGTTAATGAGACATAACCTTAATATCGCCCCCACTTGATATTTTAGACGCATGATAATAACACTATTAGAGTTTACTATAGATCACTTGTAAATATAAATAAATTCTAACTTTTATTATCGTGACATGTAGTTTAAATAAAGGCATATATATTGTTTAATATAATTAATATTTAATTAATTACAGTTAGATTTTTGATAAGGTCCATTTAGTTAAACTCAAATATTTAATAATTAAATCTAACTCTGATCATGATTATCTCTAATCAAATCGCTCTCTAATATTATTGCTCTCCTGTGTCAAGAGAAAAGTTGCAAAAAAAAAAAAAAGGAAAATAGAAAAGAAAAAAGAAAGAAAGAAAGAACATGCAAGAGGACAACAGGAACGGCAAGAATTTTGTGAAAATAGGTGAAGATTATGTGAGTTTATTCAGTACAACATGAGATTCCACTAAAAAGTTTTGCACAAGATGGACTGGCTGAGGTTGTTTTTAAAATAATATTGAAGTCAAATGAGTCCTAAGATACATATGTGATTCATAGAGAATATTTGCAAAAGGGACCTTATCAAGCTCACAACTATAATTTCCTCCAAACAAAAATTGGAAAAATTTCAAGAAAATTAATTTGCCGTTCTTGGTTTAATGAGTCCAGAAAAATTTCCCCCCACGCTACTCCATGAGTTCTGGCTCCATCACTAATACAAATACACTTATGATTAATCTATATAAAAAAATCATAGTCTATACATGTCAAAATCGAACATGGCAAATCTTATAGGAAACAAATCATATGTGCTGCGCTAGCTGCTGTCCTTTATCAACTTTGGCAGGAGAGGAACAGAAGACGTTTCCAGTTTATTGTTAGGAAAGTTAATGATTTTGTGAAACTTGTAAAGATTGATCTTATTGCTAGGGTGTTAAGTTGTAATGCTCCTCCCCAGATTGTGGCATGGATTGAGCAATTGTAATGTTCTTCTTTAATTTTGGGAGGGTAGTTTGTGCATCTGGGTATGCCCAGGTTTGAGTGTGTGTACTTCAACGTTTACAATGGTTAATGAAATATATTCATTTACCAAAAAAAAAAGAAAAAGAAACGAACATGGATACAAATCAAACAAGATATATACAAATTAATAAAAATAGGATACAAGGTAAATAGAGTAAATTAAAAATATTATAGCTCATGTGACATCAATCAAATAAAACAAAATTTATCAAATCAAAATTAATTAATTAGTTTATACCAAGAATTTTCCTCACAATAAATTATTCCAAAAATGCCTCACAACCAAATACTTTCCAAAATCCAAATATGCCATCACACTTACAGAGCTTGTGATGCATTTTGTAAAATATTTTGGTATAAAAATAGTCTATCATATGATAATAGTCTTATTTCAAGAAAGATAAACTGTTGGATCAAACATGTTATTTCTATTTTAATCATAGAAAAATTGATAAAGAATTTGATATTCAGTAATTATTTATCTTTAACAAGATAAATATTATTTAATATGTAAACTATTGAAAATATTTTTAAAGTTACTGTTTATATCACATCTATTGAAAAGTTGTACATTTGACAAATATACTTTAAATAGTATAGATTCATTAATATTCTATTTTCATGAAAATATATGAGAAAGTCTACAAAAGGGTTAAAGCATATGATATGGCTTTTCGTACAAGTGGAGATTGCAAGTGATATTTTGAGTGAAAAGAATTTGTTTTAAATGTTTAAAATCCTCAGAAGTCCACTATGGAGTGAAGTGATTTGTTTAGGCCTATCATATGGTATCGAATGTACCGATCAGTGTTAAAGCGACCTTTTTAGCAAAAAGTGAAGCGACCTCTGGGCAACCTATGATAATACTAGGTATATTCTGTCCCTGGGTTGACCTATAGTGATTCGATGCGCATTCTCATGCTACTGGGTTATAATTTTTGTAGCATTAGTGTGACAATGGAGAAAGTTTTGCAAAGTGTGATTTTACAATTAAAAGTATTTAGTGCTACACCGCGTGAGTGCGGTGGGAGCCACCTTTAGAAGCCCGTAGGAACCACCTCTAAAGTCAACATCACCTGACGGTAATGCTGGGACGGACCAATTGTCATGCCGCGATGAGGACGTCGCATAATTAAGGTGAGTGATTGTGATACGCCAAGATTTAGTCTTACATTGGATATTGATTGAGTGATTGAATAGTTTATAATGTAAGTCTAAGGAATCAAGTGTAATATTGACTAGTCAATTTTGATAGTGTATTGAGCCAAACCACGTGTTGCACTCAATGACCAGGGTTTACATTGCACCAATGGGCTCGCGGGCATGAGACGTCACAAGCGGTATCAGAGCAGTTAGCCAGCTGGAAATGTAGAGCTAAGTGCTATGCGGCACTAAGTGTTACACCGCATGAGTGCGGTGGAAACCACCTCTAGAAGTCCATAAGAGTCATATCTAGAGTCCATATCACCTAGCGATGATACTGGAAGGTGTTATTTTTCATGTCGCGACGAGGACGTCGCGTATTAAAGGTGGGGTAATTGGAATGCCCACAAATAGCCGCACATCAAAAAATTGATAGAGTTTTAAGGCTTTTCAAAAGTTCCAAATGCCTTCACATACAAAATTTCAGAAAATGTGCTTACAACCAAAATTTCTGAAAATGTCCTCACAACCAAAAGTCCTAGAAAATTCCTTCGCACTTTCATAAACCACAAAGAGAAGGGGAAAAAAAGAAAACCATGCCTCTAGCGTTCCATCCTTTCATTATTTCAGTAACTCTCGCCCTGTTCTGTATCATGCACACACACATCGTGTATATGAGAAGACTAATTAAGGATACGGAGTTCATTCGTATATCGTTAATAACACAATCAGTTTCACCGCAAACTTTGTGTTAACAAAACAAGACAGCAAAAGCACAGATGAGCTGACAGCAGTCAAACATTTGTCAATGCGGGCCCCACTTGAACCTGAAGTAGCTAGGTCAAAGCATAGGAGCGGGGCCCAAAGGAAAGGAGCACGCGGCACGTGCCAAGGCTGCTGGGGGCAAGGAAATGATGCTGTCGGTGCTGTTCACGGCACGTGGGAACAGATCGCCGCGGAAAACCGGTGAGATTAAGGGAACAAAAAGCCCGGGCTGCGTGCGCACGGTAAACAGTGAAACAGCAAAAGATCACAAACATTTGCCCTTGTCGGACCCTCCTCAATTTCCCAATTTGCATTTTCTATCACTTTAAAAGGAGGTATATTTTTGCCTATTTCTCAACTAAATCCTTTTGAAAAATATATATTTCCGAATACATTTGAATACACATACTATTCTTCTATTACATGTGTGTCATAATATATGGACATTTTCACTAATTATATAACGACACACATGTCCTTTAGCATCTAATTCACATTGATATTGATATTGTCGCGCTTTTTTCTTCATTCGGGGAAATCAATACCATATTTGCATCGAGATCTCGATCAGCTATCTTTGCAATTACTCTTATTCTAGAAATATTTTTAGCATTAAATTTGCTTATTTGCATCTTAATTTGGAAAATCCATAATGACTGATGACATTATAAGTGACTAACTCATAAACCAATATGAATAATCAGCAATATCTATTTATTTATCTTATTAAAATGATCTTTTTAGTACTTTCCCCTACATTCCAAAAGAAAGCAAACGAAAGAAGGGAAAAAAAGAAAGAAGAAAGAAAATCCTTAATTTCAAAGTTATATTTTCAACCAGCTACACTATGCATTTAAAAATATAGAATATGATGCAATGATATATAAATAATAAAGTGGTGTTATCCATCCCAATGTTTTTGTTTGGGCCACCTGACAGTTTGGATTTGGTTGGTGGGGACCACATAATGTGCGGTTGGGTTCATTTTCGGTTCAACCAAGAAGGAAACAAACTGTACAAAAAACCAACGGCCTCCTCCTCTCTTCATTGCACGAATTTTAATGTAACAAAAAGGCATGAATCCCACCACCCCACGAGAATAAAGCAAAAATATAATAAATTAACATAAAAACAGAGCCCTTAATTAAAAAATTTATTATGCAAATTGGTCCTTTATTTTAAGAGATCAAATCATGGTGGCATTTTCGTAAATGACACCAACAAACATGGGGCTGCTCCGGCACGGGCGGCGTACGGACGGATACTAACCTGTCCCCAATTTGCAAATGCCCCTGTTAAGGGTCCCACTATATTTTCAAATAATTTTTTTCAATTATTATATAAAGTTTTCCTTTAGCTAAAGTTTTAAACTATTTTTGCAGAAGATTGAACGACTTTTATTAGTGAAAGGTATCATAAATTTTTAGTCTATAAAGAAAGTCAAGTATATATCAGAAAAGTATTCTAACAGGTTGGCGATATTGTTAAAAATCTAAAATACAACTTATAGTTAAGGAAGAAGAGATAATAAAAGAGTAGTTATACAAAGTAATAAGGATAAACTATCCACAATATTCATGTACATATCATGTGCTAACTTACACTAAATCTTGTTTGACCCAACTTATCTTAGGTCAAATTTAGACTTTTACCCAGGTAAGAATTGGTCCTGCCCTAATGACGGATTCAGAAAAAATTTCTTAAGGGGGCGAACGTTAAGTATCTATTTGTTGAAATAAAAATGAATTACTAATTTTAAATGACATTAATAAAATGGGGCAACTAATTTATAAATGATAAATGCCAATTGTTTGAAAATTCAAGGTAGGGGTCCAAAGTCTTTAGAAATGTGGGGGCCAAATAGTAATTGTGGAGGGTTTTAGAATGTAATTTTTAGATTGCTGGGGATGCAACTACACCCCCACCAACCATGGGGATTGTTGGGGGAGAAATTAGGCCCAATCTAGAGTTGATGGGCCTTAAACAGAAGTTAGGAATCAATTTTAACCTAAAAGCTATAGCTATTAGGTATTCCCAAACTCGTATTTAAACTTATCACTCTTTCTTATCTTATTCAATATGAGACTATACTCACATATTAATCTTCTCAAGAACTCCCCATTAATTTGTGAGTATATTTCAATTTAACTATAACTTAATCTTCGACAGGATTTACTAACTTCTACACTACTTCACTCGTGGGCTAACCAATTCACCAACTCTTGCGCCACTTCACTCATGGTGGCTAACCATGCTATATCACTCCTATGGCCATCTGTGGTTTCTCTGGACAATGACCTTAGCTCTTATACCATTTGTTAAAGGAGAAATTAGACCCAATCTAGAGTTGATGGGCCTTAAATAGAAGTTATGAATCAATTTTAACCCAAAAGTTATAGTTATCAGGTATTGACCCAAACTCCTATTTAAACTCATTACTCTTTATTATCTTATCTGATGTGGGACTATACTCACATATTAATCTTCTCAACACAGATCCGCCCCTGTCCAGCCCTACATAGAACCAATCCCGATCTGATTAAAAAAGTAAACAAGAATGACCTGGGTTTTTATCATGTTGCCAAAGAAAGCCTTAATATCTGCTAATTATGATAATTTAATAAGTTTCTTTTGTTTTTATAATAAAATACTTTGATATTTTATGTGCAAGTATTTCCTTAAAACAAACATATTTTGGTGCAAATCCTTAATAGCTCATAGTACTTTTGTAAATTTTTTCTTTTTATTTTACATGTTATTCTTAATAAACATCTTTAATCATCTAGAAATATTACAAATAAAATCATTCTGTTTTGTTTTCTTTTCCTTGATCGTGACCATTCTAGGCTTATACTTCAAGTACTAAATTGTGTGGTCGCTTATACATATAAACTAGTTTTACTAGCATCTATATCTCCAGACTCCTGGACAATATAAAATTTTCTATTAGTTTGAGATTCTCACGGAATCGAACTTTAGATGAATATTTAATCTTCAAGGTTCAAATAAAAGATAAGTTATTATCACATGATGTTGGTATCAAAATTAACGAACCCCTAAAATATCAGAAAACCCTCCCTTAAATATTAAGATTATCACAAACTCTCCTTTAACTTTTAAATTTTTCAGAAAACCCTCTAAGTTTAGGAATTTTTTTAATAAAATCTCACAATTAAAGGGGCTTTCTAATAACCCCTAAACTTAAGGAGGGGTATTCTGATATTTTAGAAGTTAAGAGATTTTCTAATAATCATCCAAAGTTAAGAGTGGTTTTATGCCATATATAACACGGATGCAAGTAGTAACAAAATAGTACATTGATTAACTCCTACTCATAACACAAAGATATATATTTAATTAATGCCAAACAGTGAAAAAAAGCTTTCATCCTTTCTTGATTAATTTATAACTTAGCATGGAAGTTAAGATTGAGCCATGTAACCATGTATTTTTAATTTCTTGTTGTAAGGTTTGAGATTTTATTGGGAATATTGGGGGTTGTTTGTTCTTTATGGCAGAGGGTGTTGTCTGTTGGTCTGCTGATTATACAGTCAGCCTACGCCTTCTCTTTTGTCTTCTTTAATCATCACGCTCCCAAGAAAAGAACCCATGCTTTATTTAACATTAAAATAAAATAAAGAATTCAAAAAAGAAAAATACAATACAAAAAAAGAAGGTCGCTTTCGGTTAGAATTAAGCATGACGGCATCTCTATCGGAGGCTGACGTTGCCTTTGGTCGTTGACTGCTGACCATCGCTTCTTACGTTGGATTCCAGCGGGCTTTCGGAAATGTTTTTAAAAAAAATAAATCAAATATATATATAGAGCAAGGCTCCTATGAACTTAAGTTCATAATGAATAGTAGTGCACCAACTTTTCTAACCACTCATCTTGCTTTGGGACCCGTGAAAGATATAAAAGCCACTTTGAGATTTGTGCATCACAAATCTCAAGGCAAGATGAGTGGATAAAAAGTTGGTGCACCACTATTCATTATGAACTTAAGTTCATAGGAGACTTACTATATATATATATATATATATATATATATATATATATATATATATATATATATATATATATTCTATAAAAGTGATTTTCTTCCTTTTTTGATTGATGAAGATGCGTACCTACTACCTAGAGTTGCATTTCTTGTTTAGCTAAATGAGGAAAAATGTAGTAGCTGAAGCTAGGATTGAAAGGATGTTCTTTTGAGGGCATCTTTTGACTCTTTGATAGGATCATGAATTTACACATTGGATTCTAAATATTATCTTGCTTTAACAAAAGTGAAATAAGAAAGGAAAATATAGTCATAAAAAAAGGTATTGATATCTAAGAACATAAGATAATTGTTAAGTTTAAAATGGAAAATATTGACTCAAAAATAACGACGGAGCGCTTTATGATGTAGTTTCGTCCTATATCTACAATAAAGTTGGAGCTATAATTATTGATTATATATATATATATATATATATATATATATATATATATATAGAGAGAGAGAGAGCAAGGCTCCTATGAACTTAAGTTCATAATGAATAGTGGTGCACCAACTTTTCTAACCACTCATCTTGCTTTGGGATCCGTGAAAGATATAAAGCACACTTTGAGATTTGTGCATCACAAATCTCAAGACAAGATGAGTGGATAAAAAGTTGGTGCACCACTATTCATTATGAACTTAAGTTCATAGGAGACTTACTATATATATATATATATATATATATATATATATATATATATATATATATATATATATATATATATATAGAGAGAGAGAGAGAGAGAGAGAGAGAGAGAGCAAGGCTCCTATGAACTTAAGTTCATAATATATATATATATATATATATATATATATATATATATATATATATATATAGAGAGAGAGAGAGAGCAAGGCTCCTATGAACTTAAGTTCATAATGAATAGTGGTGCACCAACTTTTCTAACCACTCATCTTGCTTTGGGATCCGTGAAAGATATAAAAGCCACTTTGAGATTTGTGCATCACAAATCTCAAGACAAGATGAGTGGATAAAAAGTTAGTGCACCACTATTCATTATGAACTTAAGTTCATAGGAGACTTACTCTATATATATATATATATATATATATATATATATATATATATATATATATATATATATATATATATATATAGAGAGAGAGAGAGAGAGAGAGAGAGAGAGCAAGGCTCCTATGAACTTAAGTTCATAATATATATATATATATATATATATATATATATATATATATATATATATATATATATTCTATAAAAGTGATTTTCTTCCTTTTTTGATTGATGAAGATGCGTACCTACTACCTAGAGTTGCATTTCTTGTTTAGCTAAATGAGGAAAAATGTAGTAGCTGAAGCGCTAGGATTGAAAGGATGTTCTTTTGAGGGCATCTTTTGACTCTTTGATAGGATCATGAATTTACACATTGGATTCTAAATATTATCTTGCTTTAACAAAAGTGAAATAAGAAAGGAAAATATAGTCATAAAAAAAGGTATTGATATCTAAGAACATAAGATAATTGTTAAGTTTAAAATGGAAAATATTGACTCAAAAATAACGACGGAGCGCTTTATGATGTAGTTTCTGTCCTATATCTACAATAAAGTTGGAGCTATAATTATTGATTATATATATATATATATATATATATATATATATATATATAGAGCAAATCTCCTATAAACTTAAGTTTATAGGAAATAGTCATACACCAACTTTTCTAACCACTCATCTTCTTTGGGATCCGTGAAAGATATAAAGCACTTTGAGATTTGTGCATCACAAATCTCAAGACAAGATGAGTGGATAAAAAGTTAGTGCACCACTATTCATTATGAACTTAAGTTCATAATATATATATATATATATATATATATATATATATATATATATATATATATATATATATATATATATATATAGAGAGAGAGAGAGAGAGAGAGAGAGAGAGCAAGGCTCCTATGAACTTAAGTTCATAATATATATATATATATATATATATATATATATATATATATATATATATATATATATATAGAGCAAATCTCCTATAAACTTAAGTTTATAGGAAATAGTCATACACCAACTTTTCTAACCACTCATCTTGCTTTGGGATCCGTGAAAGATATAAAGGCCACTTTGAGATTTGTGCATCACAAATCTCAAGGCAAATGAGTGGATAAAAAGTTGGTGCACCACTATTCATTATGAACTTAAGTTCATAGGAGCCTTACTATATATATATATATATATATATATATATATATATATATATATATATATATATATATATATATATATATAGCAAATCTCCTATAAACTTAAGTTTATAGGAAATAGTCATACACCAACTTTTCTATCCATTGATGTTGCCTTTAGATTTGTGCCATCAAGAGATGCACAAATCTCAAAATGGGCTTCATATCTTTCATGGATCCCAATGCAACATCAATGGATAGAAAAGTTGGTATATGACTATTCCCTATAAACTTAAGTTTATAGGAGATTTGCTCTATATATATATATATATATATATATATATATATATATATATATATATATATATATATATATATATATATATATATATATATATAGAGAGAGAGAGAGAGAGGCTCTATGAACTTAAGTTCATAATGAATAGTGGTGCACTAACTTTTCTAACCACTCATCTTGCTTTGGGATCCGTGAAAGATATAAAGCACACTTTGAGATTTGTGCATCACAAATCTCAAGGCAAATGAGTGGATAAAAAAGTGGGTGCACCACTATTCATTATGAACTTAAGTTCATAGGAACTTACTATATATATATATATATATATATATATATATATATATATATATATATATATATATATATATATATATATAGCAAATCTCCTATAAACTTAAGTTTATAGGGAATAGTATACACCAACTTTTCTATCCATTGATGTTGCTTTAGATTTGTGCCATCAAGAGATGCACAAATCTCAAAATGGGCTTCATATCTTTCATGGATCCCAATGCAACATCAATGGATAGAAAAGTTGGTATATGACTATTCCCTATAAACTTAAGTTTATAGGAGATTTGCTCTATATATATATATATATATATATATATATATATATATATATATATATATATATATATATATATATATATATATATATATATATATAGAGCAAATCTCCTATAAACTTAAGTTTATAGGAAATAGTCATACACCAACTTTTCTAACCACTCATCTTGCTTTGGGATCCGTGAAAGATATAAAGCACACTTTGAGATTTGTGCATCTCTTGATGGCACAAATCTAAAGGCAACATCAATGGATAAAAAAGTGGGTGCACCACTATTCATTATGAACTTAAGTTCATAGGAGACTTACTATATATATATATATATATATATATATATATATATATATATATATATATATATATATGGGTAGGGTTATAATACACCTAGAGTGTAACTAAGTTAGTTACACTCACTTGTAAAAGTATATGTTTGAGTGTAAATGTTAAAGATCAACATCGTTTATTGTGATCTATGTGTTCAAAACTTCACGGAGACCAAAAATCACATAGATAAGATTTTTCTAGTTTATACATTTAATGACCTAAAAATGAACGGTCTAAAATACCCATTATTTTGAGTTGCTTGAATTATAGGATAGAACATCCCAAACCACATGATTTTTGATCCACGCTCATTTGGTGACATGTAGATCACAATGAATGGTATTGATCGTTAATATCGATGGTCAAGCATGTATTTTTAAAGATAGGTGTAACTAAGTTAGTTACACCCTAGGTGTATTGTAACCCTACCCATATATATATATAGGAGCAAATCTCCTATAAACTTAAGTTTATAGAGTAAGTTTATAGGAAATAGTCATACACCAACTTTTCTATCCATTGATGTTGCCTTGGGATCCATGAAAGATATGAAGCCCATTTTGAGATTTGTGCATCTCTTGATGGCACAAATCTAAAGCAACATCAATGGATAAAAATTGTATATCTTTTATAAACTTAAGTTTATAGGAGATTTGCTCTATATATATATCGATTACATGTTAATCAATATAATTTTACTAATTCAAAAAACCCCCAACTTGATTTTGATGGAATGTCGTCACATTAACCTTTGTCCCATTTCATGGGTAGTCATTAGTTTTTCTCAAACTACAGTTGTGTTTGACAAATACTTAACACTAGCCTCCTAACTTGACTCAGTTTTGAATTTGTTTTTTTTATTAATAAAAACTAGGCAGTTCTAGCCTAGTTTTTCTTAGACCAAAACAAGGGCCTAAAACTGGCTTCTTTTATTATTATTATTATTATTTTTATCTAAGGGCGGATCAAGAAAGAAATAGTTTAATTCAAATTAGGACCATGAACAATCCTAGCCCATTTTTGAAGAATTTGCCAAACAGACCCTATGAATTTTAATTCAATGCAGCACACGATACTAGTTACAATGCAATAAACAACTTTCGTACGAAGTTAGTCATTCTTTTATGAAGCTTTCTAGTCATACATGGACCATACGGTTAAAAGATTGCTTCAACAGAAAGGCTTGCATCTTTCATGCCATGATCATCATGGCACGACGAAGACGATGATGATGGAATTGCGTAATGCAGGGATCTCATCCTCTATTAAGAAGCTTGATGAGAGATATCGGACAGACAATAATCCTTATGTCATGTTAGGCAATAGAAGCTTGTTTCTTCGACTAAAATCATGTTGCCTCCGATAACTCCCTTCTCTTTGAAACATAAGAACACATTTGTGGGGCATAATCTTTTTGCCTTGTCCATAACTTTCCACTGTAAAGGACGTAGCCAAATATGATGATTATAAATCATAGCAAAAGGGTCCATCTCCATTTTGTAGCTTGATGACTTCACTTAACCTTTTAGAGATGCCAGTGGTTCATATGATGAGTTGTGAAAAGCGAAGGCAAACCCATGCAAGGTTTCATACTCATGAGGTCTCTTAGAGGAGAAGCATGACATGACAAAAAGAGAAGTTAACAACCCAACAGGCAAACAAAAGGGAAAGAAGATGTACACGCTCTCTTTATGTGTGTTATTACTCCTCCAGGTCCTTTGTTTAACTGAGGTATATTTTCCTATAGCAATATAAGGAAAATCCACGGCACGGTGACATAAGGATATTTGCAAAAAAAAGGTACATAAAGCTAAGATCGATATGACTAGAGTTGAAAATGAATCAAGTTGCCGCATCAACAACAAATGGCATCATATAGCAACAGTATGCAAGAGCTGTATTAACACATCGTTGTAATAAGAAAGGGCAGAAGTAATGAAGAAGTCAAACAGTCCAATAAATTATCTTGATTCTTAACGTTATCAGAACAAAAATGGACCCTAAGCCATATAATACAACTTGATAATCTATGTTCAAAGCGCTTATGGAAATAGCATTTTGTTCCACAAGAGATAAAAGATCATTTTCCAACTACATGCACCAGTTAAGCTACGATGCACCAGTTAAGCTACGATGCTAGATTTCCGTTGGAAAAATAATGTCTATCATTAGATCACTGCACTAGCCTCCAAATCCACTAATCTACCGGGAGAGTTCTCTTGGATGCATCATTATGGATTGTGACCCTAGGATGCTTTTCTTAATTTATGGGGCTTTTACAGTTGAACCATTATCGGAGTGGAACCATTCGACAACAATACAAAGTCTACAGTGTAGAAATAAGGCCGAGTATCTCAAGATCAGAGGCTGAGATAATTCGAGCTATAATCAGTCAAGGGAAAGCCCACTCAGGATATGGGCACTCATAGCTCCAATCTGGTCCAGTGTACCGTACACAATGCAGCCACAAACCTTCTTCATCTCCATCATAACTGTTGCGGAAGCATTGTAACTTTAGGGTCGGGGTTTGGAAGAAAATCAGCAGTAAGGAGAAAAAAGGAATGATAAACAAAAAAAAATACATAATCAAAATCAGTAATCACCCTGAGTGACAAAACAACATAATCAACTTGTTTGCTTCATCCCTAATTGATTGACTCCAAATATTGGTTTTGAAGTTCTGACAAATTCAGTAACTCTTCCAAAATCCCAAAAATTCAAGTTTTTGGTTTTTTGTTGGGTTGAGTGAAAAGTTAAATACAGAGCCCACATTCTCTTCCTTACCAAAATCCACGAGAAGAGTGAATTCTAACCACTTTCCTAAGCAAATTTTCCATTAAAACACACAAAAGTTTGGTTCAGAGTTTTCGTTTCGAGAGAATTCTTGATGTGGGATCCACATTTTTCATTTACCCGTAAGGACTCCATGGAAAAAAATAGGCTATAAGAAAAAAGGCACTATTTCTTTTGCCTTCAAAAGACTGTTTCCATTTTTTAGTGCCTTTGCTGACAAAAGGAGGAGATTTTCACAAAAAACATGGTAAACGATCAGAATATTAAATGTTCATGTCAAACCAAACAATTGGAGGGCCAAACTTCAAAAGGATTAGCTATTTGGTGCTCCAAGATGGATTCCCAAATCTCTTACATCGGGCAAACAAATCAGACTGGCCAAAAGCATAGGAGGATTTAGAAAATGATCAGTTTGCGTATGCTGCACTTAGGTGGTAATATACAAAGAAAGGATACTACAACTTCCGAATCATTGACAAATTGAACCGACCATTAAAATGTGGAAAACCCAGAGACTACATAAAAGCAAAATTTTAGTTAAGAGTCGTCTTAATTGCAAATAAAATGCAAGAAACCAACTTAAATATGTGAAAACTGCTCGCTGCTTGCATGTATTGGCCGTGTAATAGAGCTGAGGTCCATCAGCCAAAAGGACATCATGCTGAATGGGAAAAAGGATATATATATGGCTCACGCTGAGGAAGTTTTGTGTGCATAATTTTGTTTGGCAGCAGCTGATAGAAGAACCAAAAAGGATCCCATTAGAAAAAAAAGAAGGTATCTCAGTTTTTACTAGGTGGTAAGGGAGGAGTTGAAGTTGAAACTTCCCAAATCAAGAAATGGGAACATATTCACCAACTTTTTCTGTATATTTGCAAATAAACAAACTGGCCATATGGTACATGATGAAGTAACTCGAGCATTGTAATAAAGTGATTTATACTATATTAAATTAGAATGATATGAAAAAAGACGAGCAATTTTGTAGCTGAGGAAATGAGAACATTACCCTATAGGAGCCAAACCAGGACAGTTGGTGCACAAAGGATCAATGCTGAATTCATCACTATTGGCAGCCGAACCAGGTGATGGCGGTGGCATATCCATGCCTATCGAGGCAGCTCTATCGGCACCAGATCCAAATGTAGAACGACGAACAACATCCTTGGAGAGATAGAGAATGTCATTGGCTATTGGATGACCTGTATATTGTAGATGGACACGTATCTGCACAATTTGTAGATGAAAGAAAATATTAAGCCTTTTGAAAGGTCAAATATGAGAACAGAAATAGCCACAATATGATCGCTCTTTTGAACCTTCAAGGGTGAGACGTAATCTTGGATATGAAAGTCCCAAAGAGATCCCAGAGATCAAATTTGACTAAGTCCCAAGCAAGGCAGAAGAATTTTCAATAAGATTCCTTTTTTTATTTAAATGTATAGAGGAAAACAGAATTTTGTTTGATTATGGAAAGAACTCCTTAACAATAACCCCCTCCACCATGCCTGTATGTGTCAAGATATTAACCCATGAATTTTAGAAGATAAGCAAGGGAGAAGAAACATTTCACTTTTATGTAGTCCCCTGACCTCATAGCACAGTTTCATTAACATGGCTCTAAAGCATGAACTTTAGAAGATAAGCGATATTTTCTAGTTCTTCTTAAGGTCATATGAAACGAAATATTTCTTCTACGAAGGTCAATAAGAATATCTGTTACTAATAATAATAATAATAAGCCATCATTTTGGTCAATATTTTTGGTTCTACCATTTGTGAGTCACGAATTCAAATAATTCCAATAAATGTCCCCAAAACTACAAGTGATTTAAAGTTCATGAGAGGACATACTTGGTAATTACAAAAAGAAAACTTCCCCAATGTTTTAAGTCTTCACCAATTATAACTGCATTTCACATAACTGCCCCCTGGTTTCAAGTACATTATCCTACTCCCAACACCACCCCCTTCCTCAAAATCCATGAAAAAAAAAATCCCCAAAACTCCATGAAATGAAGAAAGCAAAAGGGAGATCACAACATTCACCCTTCTATAACTTTAACCTACAAAGCCCTTGCCACAAACACACAACCTGAATCCAGACCCGACCCTCCCTAGATGCCGACCACACGACACTGAGCGCCACTTCTCCTCTGTAAAATCCTCTCAACTTGAGCTATGTATCCATGCATCAAGAACAATTGTTTTTTTTTTTATTTGTTGTTTCACTCGAGATACTTATTAGTTTATTTTCAAGATTAAAAATATATTCAGATTGTAAACCTAAAAGTTAATCATCAGAGTTTTAAACTCAACCAAAAGAATTATCCCAAAAAACTTTATGGAATATTTTTATACACTACTTAGATTGGCACCAATTATTAATGTGTTTACCAATTTTCATACATGAATCCCATACACGGAAAGTTAATATAAGAAAAACTAAATCATCAATTCATGATATAATTATGCATTGAAAAATTAGATTAACTTAATTAATTCCTTTTCCCAATTGGCATGTATACTAATTTGAGATTATCGTCATTTATTAAGTTGTCTCAAAAAAGTTTTTCACACAAATATGCACTGTGTTATGCACGCATCGCGTGCACATGGAATATTAGTAACACATAAAGCTAGTTGATTAGATGCTTGAAGGGATTTTTTATTTTCAGATGTTTCTCTGCCGACATCCCAGTATAATTCTAATATATTAATCCATGATGGAAAAAATATTTCAAAAGACCAAGATTTATACAAAACTTGTGACCCCAAAAAGCTAGAAGAAAAATCCAGTATAATGTAATCTTGAAATCAGAATCACTATAAAATCAAGAAACAGGTTTGAAGTTCTTCAATTACAAAGAGATCAGGAAACAGATTACCTGATGAGTTCGCCCAGTTACAGGTTTACATAAGACGATACTATGTTTTCCATCCGTGCTAATCCTTATAAACTTGGTGCATGCCACCTTACCCTTTATAGGCTGTCTTGAAAATTCCTCATCAACCTTAAAAAAAGAAAGGATGTGCTAAAATTTCCAAAGGATACAGCAAGCCTTCAAGTCTTCAGACTAATTTAGCATATCATATTTATAGATTGAAATATAACTTAATGCACGGTAACAGATTTTAGTTCTCAGGTGTGAGAATAATGAAGGAAAAAAAGGAAGTTAAGATGTTAAAATAAATCAAGACACGGGAAGGAAAAGGCGCCACTTTTGTGGCTGAAACTTTGAAGCAACCAAACAAAAAAGAAAAAAAAAGGAAAGAAAAAAAAAAGAAAGGATAATAAATGATGCTGGCCTATATTCCTCAGAGTAGAAGTGCAGTTGTTCTTTGCCCCCACTTTCTCTTTTCTTCTCCATTAGGGTTAGTCATTTCTAAACAAACATGCACATACATATACAAAGTGTAGAGTTCATCTGCCTCGAATATGGAGGATGGATACCTAAAACCAGAAACGTAAAGAACTTGGGGCAAGGTGTGATGACTGTCTTCTCCTGGGTGATGGTAGATTATATGTATGCAGGGATTTACAACAGCAACAACAAAGCCTTTATCCCAAATGTTTAGGGTCGGCTACATGGATCCTATTCTTCCATTCCATTCTATTACGGGACACATCTTCCGTTAAGTTAATCATAATCATATCCTTCTTAATCACTTCTAACCAAGTTTTTTTAGGTCTACATCTAGGTCTCCTAGCCCTATTAATTATAATACTATCACTTTTTCTAATCGGTGCACTAAGAGGTCTCCGTTGTATATGATCAAACCATCTTAGTTGATTCTCTCATTTTATCCTTAGTAGGAGCAACCTCTAATTACTACGGATATACTCATTTCTTATCCTATCTTTCAGTGTATACCCACAAAAACATCGCAACATTCTCATTTCTGCTACACTCATCTTTTACACATGTTTTTTAATTGCCCAACACTCTGACCCATAAAATATTGTTGATCTTATAACCATCCTACAAAATTTCACTTTAGTTTCATTGGTATTTTACGATCACATAAGACTCCCGAAGCACTCCTCCAATTCAACCATCCCGATTAGATTCGATGGACAGCATCATCCTCAATATTATCATCATGCAGAATGATTGATCCTAAATAGCGAAAATAATTATTTTTCGATATTTCTTGACCATCAATATGTATTATAGGCTCTTTTTTTCTTAGTTTTATTAAAAATGCACTCTATATATTCTGTTTTTGTTCTACTAATTCTAAAATCTTTAGATTCAAGAGCTTGTCTCCACCTTTCCACTTTAGAAAGTTTACCTCTTCTAGTTTCGTCAACTAACACTATATCATCCGCAAATAACATACACCATGGGATTTCATCCTGAATGTGATTAGTAAATTGGCCAATAACTAATACAAAAAAATAAGGACTTAAGGCTGACCCTTGGTGTAAATCTATGGTAACAGATAACGGCTTATTCTCTCTTGCATTAGTTCTTACTCTAGTTGTTACTCTATCATACATATCTTTAATCACATCAATATATACTAGATACATGTTTCTTTTCTAAAACCCACCATTTTACCTCTCTAGGCACTCTATTATAAGCTTTTTCTAGATCTATGAAAACTATATGTAGATCCTTTCTCTTTTCTTCTCTCCAACCGTCTCAAAATATGTATATGTTCCATAATTGACCTCCCGGCATAAAACCAAATTAATTTTCAGATACACTTGTCTCGTTATTCATATTTCATATATCTTCCTTCATTATCTTATTTTTAAAATGCATTAAATTCTCTCCTTTTAAGATCCACCATTTAGTTCTTAGTCTCTTGTTCATGTTAGTTTTCCTACTCCACTTCTTGATAGACATGTCTATCTAATACCATCAACCTATGTTGTATGGTTAAACTCTCTCCCAGTATAATTTTACAATCTTTGCATGTTAACCTATCCACCCCTCTAGTAATAAAAAAAGTCTATTTGACTACTATTAAATCTACTTTTAAAGGTTATTAAGTGTTCATCCCTTTTTCTAAATTGTGTATTTGTTATTATCAATTCATACGATGTTGCAAACTCTAAAATTGATTCTCCCATATCGTTCTTATCTCCATACCCAAAACATCTATGTATGCTCTCATAACCGTTAGTATGCTTACCAACATCCCATTAAGATCCCCTCCTATAAACCATTTCTCTCCTAATAGAATTTCTTGTACCAATTCATCTAAGCTATCCCAAAATTTCCTTTTACTACTCTTGGGCAACCCTACTTGTGGTGCGTAAGCACTAGTCTAATAATATTAATGACCTCTACTCCTAATACAATTTTTATTAGTATTATTCTATCTCCAACTCATTTTACATCTACAACACTATCTTTTATTATGTTATCTACAAGGACTCCCACTCCATTTCTATTCTTCTCTTTTCCCGTGTACCAAAGTTTATATCCGATCTTTTCAATTTCTCTAGATTTTTCACCTATCCATTTAGTTTCTTGTAAATAAATTATACTTATATTTCTTCTAAGCATGATATCTACTAATTTCATTGTCTTTCCGGTAAGTCTACCTATATTGCAAGTAGCTAACCTAATTCTATTCTCTGTAAAAGTCTCTTACTATCTCTCATCTTTTGCCGTTCTAGTCTATGCCTAATACTATTTGGCAACCTATTAGAGAATTGTAGATTCTTAGAACACCATTGCTTACTTGTCATTACACCGGGGTGACATCGATGTAACGCATTGCTTCCGGGGAACGCCCTAGCAAGCCACCCTTATTTACTTATCATTGCATTAGAGTGGCATCGATGCAACGGGCAGCGATGGGGACGCCCCAACGGTATTTTATAGGATTCATTTTCATGTGGATCCGACTATGTTTTATGCTAGCTGTCGACTACCTAAAGCAACCCTCCTCTTTTATCCTGGCTTAGGATAGCCAATGCTGGCAATAAGTAAACCACAGCACTAGCGGAATTTCATAAACAAAGAAAACAACCATACCTCGACTGAGCTCCTTCCTTCTCTTGCATTGAAATTTACATTTGCATCGACAACTTGCTGAAACCATTAAAAAAGAAGTCTTAGTATAGTTCATACTACTATGAACAGAATAGTTACAGCGCGATTTTTTCAATCTCTAATCTTTGTATCATTCAGGTAAAACAAGGGTGGAAACTCCAGTAACTATTTACAGAGAAGTGAAAGATTTTTATTGCTGAACAGAGGTTACATATCCGCAAACATAATCATGTAGGCAAGAGCACAAAGCAATTATTGTGTACAAACTGAGGATAATCAGACTATGCACCAACCAATTCACGACCTCGAAGTAAATGATCGCAAACTTTACAAAAATAATATGCAAACCCCACTACCCTATAACCTCTTGTCAAAAAGAAACGCAACAAGTCATCTATATCCACAATGAATGGAAAAATTGGTGCTAATTGGGACAGCCATATCAATATCACTCTAATTATTG
Organism: Asparagus setaceus; assembly: GCA_012295165.1. Classification (NCBI taxonomy): domain Eukaryota; kingdom Viridiplantae; phylum Streptophyta; class Magnoliopsida; order Asparagales; family Asparagaceae; genus Asparagus; species Asparagus setaceus. Next base: position 38,351,158 of record CM022707.1, on the reverse strand, counting down.
TTAACCTTCTTAATTTCTTTCTCTTGAAATCTGGCATTCTGACCATATTGTAACTTCTACACAACTAAATCAAAACTCCACAGAGAAACAGTTAGGTCAGGGAATAAAAGATGATTATCCATGAAGGACCGATACACCTTCAATGGCACAACCTACAATAACTAAACAGAAAGAATCTTTAGATCACCTAACAAATAATTTTTAACTGATAAATATTCAGGCTACACAACTCTTTTAATATAAAGGTCTTACATAATGGAGAATATCTAATAGATATTGTGTGCTAAAGAGAGGTTTAGCGCTCAAAGTTTTTGATGATCAATGAAAATTGTGCAAATTATAATGAAAAATATTAATAGTGACAGGCTATCCTAATCTGGAGAGAAATTCAAATACCTCTCCCTCAGGAAATAACCCAACAACCTTAGCAACATATTCTTTCTGCAATAGGCCACCTTCTATCTGCATAAAAAAGGGAAAACTTAGATAAAATGAAATATTTATCTGAAAACTAAAGGTATTAATAGCCTTGATTAAAATGTTGAGACTTCTGAGCATCACGTAAAAACTGTCGTCTAAAGTACCAAAAGCAGACTGGAAGCACAGCGAAACATTTTTTAATTTATAGCCCAACCTTAAAATCTCTTAGGATATGAACCAGATTGCCCAGAATACATACAGTTCATAGTTCTCCAAGTACAATATACATGTTATTGCTTTGAACTCATCTAATTGCAACTTTGCAGAAATAGGAAAAAACAGATATCTAAGTCTAAAATTTTAAGAAGAAGATCCCATTCATGATTCATTGTTATTTAGAGCCACATTTACTGCTTGTATCAACTAAACCAGGCGTAAGTGCAGCAGCAGCATGAACACAACACATCAGGAGACATTGACAAGCAGCATAACCTGATGCAGTACATACAAAATGGCAATGTAATGGCAAGCAGTGTCATTTCCAGTATGTACTGATATGCAGATGAGTTCGAAATGCCAACAGAGCATAGATCATAATCCTAGTTCACGATTTCTCTCTTTCATTCCTATTGTCATTAGGCCCTATATCCCTTCTATTATGACAACTCAAACAGAAACAAAAAGGAAGTATTCTCCCCTAGATACCAGTATTCATGATCATAAAGTATATATTATTTGATAGCTTTGATCTCTACCAGCAAAACTTCTCCATTTAGTTTGATGAAATCATCGTAATATCTCTTAAATATGACTAATATGTTTGGGTACTTTTGAGGTAAAATAGCAATCCAAATGCTACCTATTGGTTACACTAATACAAGATCCTAACTCAAGCTTCCAGCTAGGATTTTCACATAGCAAGCAACCCTACGCCATCTCACCATCCATGATTCAAAATGATTTACAATAATGCCTGATGTAACATATAGTTTGTTAACATGAGAATGTTGAAGGGCTTCAACACTGAATTGCCTGCTGTAGCACGAATGGTATGTAACAACAGCGATGAGGACTTTTATCCCATATTTTTCGGACCAGCCACATGAAACCTTTTTACACATCAGCTCCATTGAGGATCATCTCCTCTCTCAAATTAGCAATTACCATATCGTTCTTCACTCTCACATTCAAGGCTTGGTTTGCCTCTGTTCTTCTGTACATGCTCCTAAAATTTTTAAAATTTTTAATGCATGTTCTCCACGACTCTCCCCAAATAACTTAAATTTATCTACTTACAGAGTTAAAGTTTTTCAAGTCTTAATATGAAGGGAAGTTTGGACAGGGCTGACACATAAATCTTAGTTTGATTGATTGTTACTCAAGAGTTTGGATAAATAAAATATTGTACAAAGCTTACATGTAAAGTAGTTTCCATCACATGGTTATATAGTTAAATGGGATAAAACAATAGGAAAAGGAAGTGACCAGTTCTCTGAGAAGCACAAGTGTGATATAAGGAGGAAGCCGAGTTCTTGGAGACAAGTAAAGAGGAACACTAGACTCCTCCACCAACAACGAGAAAAAATGGCCACTTTTTTTTTTGGTGTGTGTGTGTGGGGGATGAAGATTGACAGTGAAAGAAACAACAAAAAAGGAAATAATGCGAAGGTAAGTGATGGAATCTTTTACAGATTTTACACTCCTGAATAATTGTTTTAGGGTTCACATGTGCTGATAAAATCATGTGAAAAATTACTTACTCATGATTTTATAGTGGTCAAATATAATTACAGTTTTTCAATCCTATTGGAGGGGCAAAGTGGCTCCAATCAGAGACGTCCATGGAGATAAGTGGACTCATGCTTTTATTGAACTACAGGCTTAAATCGAACCAGCTCTATAAGACCAGTGAGATTAAATGAACCAATGGTAAATGGAATCAATCCTTTGAGAAATTGAATATTAAGTGAATAATTTGAAAATAAGGTATTGTATGTATCAAAAGGTAGATTGTGTTAGTATATTAAATTAAACTATTTAATGCATGAGATCTTGTAAGTTACAAGCACTTTCAAGTTTCAGCACTATATGAAGTTATTAGGATTACTTTGAAGTTTGCTTCCAGAGTTGACTTTTAACCTTATTCAATATATTGTGTTAGACTTTGATTGAAAGGTGGCTCTCTTTTCCTGGTCATATGCTGTCAGGATGATTGTAATGACACTGTTGGTTCTATGTGCCCATTATATGTTACGATCAAACATGCACCTTTCAGGCATTTATATCTTGTTGAGAACTTCATATGATCCCAACCATTCCAAGGCTAGAATTTTGAAAGTTTCATGATTGCTTGTTGAATTGCCCAACAGACTGGATGTTCCGTTACACCTTTTTTCTGAGTAGTAGGGCTACTGCTTACCTGTTTTGTGGAAGCACAAGTATGGAGAGCAAGTCACAGTTTAACTTTGGAGGATTGTTTATAATTGTGGTGTTGTTTTCGGGTCAAAAGTAGGATGAAGTTGTCATTGTTCTATTGATTTGAAAATGAAAATTACAGCTGTTTGAATCCAGGTAAGATTCCTTGCTCCATTGACCACATGAACGTTCTAGTTGTTTTTGAGACTTGCTTCTTGATCGAGTTTGGTGTGAAGGGAGCTCCTCTTGATGAATAACTGAGACTTATCTTACAGGGATCGCCTCATTTGATAAGTAAAAAAACTGAACTTTAGGGGCAAGGCTATAGGGTGCCAACACGAGATCAAAATCAAGTGATAAGAGGCAAAAGTGTTGGATCACAAGACTTTTGAACTGCAGCGCGAGGTTGAAGAGCTCGGGCAGTTGGCAATAAGTGCTGCAATAAATGAGCAAAACTAGGGCCCTTGAACAGTTGTAGAGGCTATATTTATAGGTTGAAAAGTCTTCGTGGTGCGGGGTTCAGCTCACGCAAGGTTTCTAATGTCATACAGTAATTTAATGCACCGCAGCACTTTACTGTTCACTATGGCGTACAGTCGTTGAGAGGGTGTTGTGCCAGTTACGGCTGTGAGTTTAGATTAAATGTGATGAGACTATAACTTTAGTCTCCCCACGTCCTGGACTATAGCATATGCGGGGTTTTGAAAGTCAACGACCCTTGGACACATCATGCTGGTGCGGGGTTGCAACAACACGTCACTCAATGAACAGTACCCTATTCTGCAATGCATTAAATGCAATATCATTGGCCTTATATGTGATAGATTTGGGTAATTTGACTTCTGGTATAGGTCACCATCCCATTGGTTTGTTGTTCTTGATAACCCTACATCGAAGGTCGGGTTATAACAATGCCCAGCTGTGAGTTGCACGTTGTTGTTAGCCACACGCACTTTATTTGATGCGGTGACTGTTTGCCACGCATCTTTCATAGCTGTGTGCCAATCATAACCGCATGCCGATCTGTTTCTTGGATGGGTTTCAGACTGATTTGTAGCTTGCTTTGACAAAGGATTCTATAGCTTTGTATCCTTAGCCAATTTTGTGGACTCTTCTGATTTTGTTGAGTCCACTGGTCATGTTGAATGATTAAAATGTCCTAGAGGGGCCCACGTTATACTTAATAGATTTTTGTTAAACGGTTTGCATTTTTCACTGCCCATAAAACCTCCTTCAAAGCTTTTGGAATCCCTGAGCCTGAATCTCCGAAAACTTTGAACCCTCAGGGCGGACAATTGAATTTTTTTGGAGAAGTGATCGATGTTCAGGGGTTAGAGTATAATGGTTCGCCATTCGGAGAAACAGTCGATGGCAACCTATGCCAGCATAAGTAATCACCAACATAATTGAGACAAAGATCCGGTGAAGGCCCGTTGAAAGGGGACATTCCGAATAATTGATCGGAGGACGTATCTAAATGCACCGATCAATGAAGAGTTATCCGGCAAAGGCCCATTATAGGAGACATTCTGGACAATTGATTGGAGGACATATCTGAACATGCCGATCAATGAGAAATCACCTTTCACGGTAACTTGCTTCGATAACACTGAAGGAAATCTGATAGAGGTTTGGTGCTGAACATATCATAGGTTCATCTTTAGAGGTTCAATGTTGAACATACCACGTGTGGGTTCGACCCGACTCGACTTGATGCGAGGCGGGTCAGATTTGACCCACGATAGTAGCGTGCTGAGGGTTCGGGATGGGTTGGCCCCTAGCCCACGCAGGCCAGTAGCTCGCTCAACTAGACACGTCCCGTAGGCCATCCAATTAAGTCCAAACACTTTTATTACAGTCTGTTATAATTTCTTTTGTTATTATATTTTTTAAACTAGTGGAGCAATTATTTATTGCTCGTGGATGTAGGACTTCCTTCGAACCACGTTAAAGCTTTGTGTTTACGATATTTTCCTCTGTCAATGTATACAATTATACAATTTTACTTCATAAAATTATTTTTTTCCATTTCTTATAATGGTTAAATTATTAGTTTGTTAATTCCATGTAAGTTTAAAGTGTCAAACAATACTTATAAAACTATTGCAAAATAAAAACATAAAAAACCAAAAAATAGTGAGACAGGTGGGTCGACCCATGCTATGACCTGACTCGCTTGTTCTTGAACCCGTGACTGAGCTGGGTTGAGCTCTACGCCCAAAAACAAGTGGCCAAATCGGCTGCTTGGTCCGTTCTGAGCCACAAGCGTGCTCGCCGCCATCACACCGCGACGCTAGCTCGAGACAAGTCAATACATTCCATTGTCCACCCCTATTTAGGCGGTCCTATGTAGGGCAAGTCGGAGGATCGTTTCGATAGGCAACTGTTAATACGAATATTGTTGAACATTAACGATTGATAACCTTAATAGATGTGTATCGTCGAGCATACCGAGAGTGCTCCATTTGACGGTTCGTAGAACAGGCCGAAGCGTCACTTCGAAAGAGGTTATGCATGTCTTGTATCACTTGGTCTTGACGGTCTAATCGCCACAGCAGCTAGTGCTAAAGACTTCAACTTGTGGTCCATGTTTTCCTCTACTCACCCGATCGCCTTTGGCCGCTAATCTCAAATTAGCCCCACAAGTGTCAACTCTTCTTAATCTAGGAGAACCAATAGCAAACTTGAAACCATAGGCGAACTCATACTCATCATTTGATGATTTAGTATGTGACGAAAGTAATATTCATTGCTAGTCAACAGATGCGATGTCCCCAATAGCCTTGGAACAGGTCCTCTAGGATGGACCGTCAGAACCAGAGTCATAATATGAAGGGAGGTTAAGGGCCATACCCCCTGCTTCGTTCATTGCCACCCCAGCATTGGTGACGTTGCACCCATGGCCCATCATATTAATGGCTACAAACAACAATTTGTCATCATCAATTTCGGCGGTTCTCCTAATACATGATCTTGTTTTCTTTCGAAGAGTTGGGGTAACACTGTAAGTGAACCGGCTAGAGACCGAGGTAATTGGTAGTTGTGTATTGGGGAACGTGGTGGAACTATTGACATACCCCCTGTGTGACAATAGAGGGTGCAACAGTGTAGACAACCATCTATTATAACATGACAGTGACAGTGTCCAGGATAATCAGAGTTATAAGAAAAATAGTGGCGGTGGTGCTGGAACGCTCCGGTAGCTTAGCGTTCAGATAGTCCTATCGATCGGAGACCAGACTTGACTCTTTGCCCTCGGCGAGATCGATGATTTTGCTTTCTCTACCCCTGTGCTAGATTTATCCACAAGCGGGATTGAGTAGTTAACTTGTGCATCAAGCTTAGCTCCAAGGAAAGTACCTCCTTTTGCTTGGCAGAGGGTTGCGACGTGCACTTCTTCATCCTTAACTTTGTAGAGAAGTGATGGATGTGTTTCTGTTGTGGCGCGAGATTAAAAGCTCGCACCAGCTATAGTCTCCCACAAGGCTCTAGCTTCAGGATTGACTGAGACCCAACTTTGAGCTGGGCACACAGTTGAATGCTAACAAGCAGTTATACTCTAACTTGGGGTTGTACGCTCATGCGCAACTGAAGCAGAAATAAAAATGAAAGTCGAGTTGTGACTCTCAACCCCCCGTGGGGATACATGTCTGGCTTTAGCTAAAGACTCCGGAGCTTCAACAGTAGCTCCCTTGTTAACCCAGTGTGGGCACGAGGCTGATGACTTAACAACAATCCTGTCATTCTTCCGCACATGGTTATAGCTGTTGCCTTGTCTCAGTGACTCGTAGGCCATTTAGTCAAACTCGATTGTGAGTCTCAACAATAGATCCAAGGGTGTGAACATCATGCTGCGACACTAGCTCCTCAATAGTGGAGAATCCACTCCCTAACAGAGTCGCCATTGTTCTCGGGTCAAAAGAAGTGGATGAAGTTGGCATTGTTCCATTGATTTGAAAACAAAAATTCAAGTGTTTGAATTTGGATAGTTGTGCCGAAAGAGACTAGATTCCTTGTTCCGTTGATCACGTGAATGTTCTTGTTGTTAACTTGTTGATACCTGCTTCTTGATCGAGTTTAGTGTGAAGGGAGCTCCACTTGATGAAAAACTAAGATTTATCTTGGAGGGATCGCTTCGTTTGATAAGTAAGAAAATCGAGCTTTAGGGGCAAGGCTATAGGGTGCTAACACGACGTTGAAATCAAGTGACAAGAGGCGAAAAATCTTGGATCACAAGATTTTTGAACTACGACGCAAGTTGAAGAGCTCAGGCAGTTGGCAAGAAGCGATGCAATAAATGAGTAAAACTAGAGCCCTTGAACAGTTGGTAGAGGGGCTCTATTTATAGGCTAAAAAAGTCTTCGTGGCACGGGGTTCAGCTCACGCGGGGCTTGTGCTATCATATAGCAATTTAATGCAACGTAGCACTTTACAGCTCACTACGGCACATGGTCCCCGAGAGGGTGCTACATGCGATTACGACTATCAGTTTACATTAAATTTGATAAGACTGTAGCAGCTTTAATCCCCGCGCCTTGGACTATAGCGCACACAGGGTTCTGGAAGTCAACAGCTCTTGGACTTCATCATAATGGCATGGGGTTACAACTGTGTGCCACTCAGATGAACAGAACCCCATTCTGCATTGCATTAAATGTAGTACCTTTGGTATTAAATGTGATAGATATGGGTGATTTGACTTCTGACATAAGTTACCATCACATCAGCTTGTTGTCCTTGATAATCCCACGTCGGACGTTAGGTTATAACTATGCGCAACTGTGAGCTACGCGCTACTGTTAGCAACGCACACTTTATCTGCCGCGGGTAACTATTTGCAACACGCCTCTCGTAGCCGCGCGCCGCTCATAACCGCGCCACAAGCTATTTCTTGTGTGGGTTTAAGACTGATTTGTAGCTTGCTTGACAAGGGATTTTGTAGCTTTCTATCCTTAGCCAATTTTGTGGACTCTTTTGATTTTTATTGAGTCCATTGGTCATGTTGAATGACCAAAATGCCCTTGGTGGGGCCCACATTGTACTTGGTTGATCTTTGTTAAACAATTTGCATTTTTTACTGCCCACAGATGTCTTTGTGGATGATTTATGTTAGACGGTATAATGATAACTAAAGGGTGATATCTTTTGTTGCTGTACAGATGACCACTAACTATTTCGGAAGAGTACAGTGGAAAATATTGGAGCCTGTAGAAAGTATAAACATCTTCTTGGAAGAGTAAATTTGTATAATCTAACTCAAACACAATATAGTAATAGGTAATAATCAACAAATTCATGATTGGTGGTGTTGGAATCGAAGTGCTAAAGGAAACTTCACCCTTAAAATGAAGAGTTCCATTTGATACAAGCCACTTTAAAAGAATAATGCATTAATGATACCTGCTGCCTGAAGGATTCAGCTTTATCAGCATTTCTGGCAAAGATAAGAAGACCAGAAACAAGGCGATCGAGACGATGAACAGCTATAAGGATACGCTGAGAGTCAAGGAGAAAGTAGAAATCCTCAAATAACCAAGCAGTCAAGCACCATTAGATTTTTGTAAAGCAATTGCATTGCGGAGAAAAAAAAGTTACAGGTTAAATTCAACTAATGGGGGTATATGGATACGAAATAGAGGTGCCAAGCCCTGTTCTGCTTGCAGGATGCCAACAACAGTATTCTTACGGTATTGTCCACATGGATGCACCTGCAAAAAATAAAGGATCAGCAGTTTACATTCTACACATCAATAAAAAGATATAGTTCTACGTGTGATTTTCCCTTCAAAAACAAAAGTTCGAGAAAATTTGAATATTTTGTTCGCAGCAAAAAGATAAGCATCACTACCATACTGTGAAGTTGGTATGAAAAAGTCCAAGCAAGAAAGACTAACAAACTTCATTGCATACAGGAGAACTCTTCAGATAGAAGACATAAGTTGCAAAGGGAAAGCGGAAGCGAATCAAGTATGTAGTGGTAAAAATATCTCCAGAGCAAAAAATAATATTCTCAAGGAAGACTAGCAGGTAATTTAGTTCTGATCAAGTATGCTAGTAAGTAACAAAAAGTGACTCAAAGAAACATGCAGATTTACTCGTTCAGTAGTCGAGAAAGTCCAGGACGAAAACCAATTCAAATTAGGAAATATGAGATGCTTCCATGACAACAAATTCCAAGTCATAACCCTACAATGAAAGCTAAAATCTAAATTAAAATTACATCAAAGGGTTCAAGTACTTCCCATTATCAGTGTCCATCATATAGTAAATGTCATAAATAAGAAATATTGGGATTCACATGGACCTCTGTCACGTGCTCCCCTTCATTCCAGGGAATCACAGCATGTAATCTAGCAAGTCACCAACTTATATAACATAGCATAAACTAGCAGGACATGTAGACATCATTCATCAGACTGCAAGATAAAATTAGTATCAAGGATTTTCCTTTTCTTCCTGAATATTAAAACTTTTATAATTTTTACATAAGACATTTACTTTTAAAATTAGTTGTATGCAATACTTGATTAAGCATGCCAGACCTTTTCATTAATAGGAATGGTGGTGAAGAATCTGATTCCTTCCCCACATTGTCTAAGACAAGGATAAACGGCTATGCACACAATTATTACATAATCAAATCATACCAAAGTATTAGCTCTTCAATTTTTCTTTGGATTGTTCCATCTAAAATATCATCATAGTTTTTGTTAGCATTGATCTGATTATTTCAATTATAGCATTACATGTTCACTAAGATGAGCAATGTAGCATGTTAGGATGCGGTCAAAACTCTAGAAAGCAAAATTCATGAAGAGTGCGCTTGTGCTATATAGTTCCCACTAAAAAGTAACTGAAAGTAGGTTAGATGTACTCGCATTTGTTACATAACCAATCTTAGAGCATATTGTCATGTCCATTTCTACACCATTCTCATTTCAGCTATACTCTTTTTTGGATATGTTGGTTTCTATAACTGCTTGGCATTAACATCTATAAAATATGGCTCATTGCATTATCTCCCCAACTTTAGGCGGCATCTTATAGCCACTAAGCACATATTATTCTAGCAATTTAAGCCTGGTTTATTGAAGAGATATGAGCAAATCCTCTTTCCTGAGCCAAAGTAGCAAAAATCTTCATTTTAGGTTCCTTTTGTTCCTAATTTGAAATTATCTCTACTCTTGCAACTATTCCAGTATCACCCGTGCTTTCTAAAGCCTAAATCCACCTTAGTATTTTTAGAAATTAATCCATTCTAGTCTTATACGAATACAATATCATTAGTTCATAGGAAAAACATGTCTAGTAAGTTCATTCACAAAATTGATGTGAATAAGCAAGTAATAAGTGCCAATTTTGATCTCTCCCCTCATTATTTTCATGGTAGTTACTATCTCAATAATACATGTTTTAGTCAGAAAAATATAGCATATGGAACTTGGCTAACAATTCAAACTAATTTCATTCTCAATATGTCATCACTCATCACAAGAGCAATTGTTCCAAAAGAGCCAGATTTATATTTAACTTTTAAATAAGAAAACAAATAGATACTGTTGAAGTGATAGATAAGTCTACTGTCATATTACATTTTGAATCAGCAAGTAAATCCACATAATAATTTCTATCAAATGACTCCCTACATCTCTTCTGCTTACGTGTAAACCATACCTTAAAAGAATAAAATGTGTCTGAACACTGAATATGTAAAGCATTATTTATTTTAGGATACAAGGAAGTACTGTTTGAGACTGTCAAACATGCTGTACAAGGATAGAGTTGTTTGTATCACTCTTGTAGAGGAAATATGGCTGGTATAAGTGCAGACTGATACATCACTTAGGGAGAGAAGGCTTTCCAACAGCCCCATCCACTTACAAGATGGCATAGTCACGGGAAAGGTGATTCAGATATCCTGTGTGAGTAAAGAGATCTTCAACATGCATGACCTCTGCCTTCATCTTCAGTTACATTGCCTCGTCTACTAAACATTGAACTTATAGGACTGATAGTTAGGATGGACAATTCAGGAATCAACGGCAGCTAAATGTCCCTCTACTAAAATTAAGTTGATTCCCAAGTTTTGCATATAATCTCACTAAACGTCAAACGCAGCAAGATATTGAGGAAAAAATTCGGTCGATTACTTACTGGAATAGAAGCTGGCTTGCATACTGTAATGACATCAGCTTCACTCTCTAGGACTGTAATCTTTTCAGCCAAAACAGGTGGTTCATGCCTGGACAGGTAATGTAGTTTAGCATTTTGATTGTTACCTTGGAGTCCTTCACACATGAAAACCCAAAATAAGCAAAACTTATAGAACACTATATGCCAACTTAAAAGACAATTTCCTCCACTTTTCTATTAGGCTAATAAGTGTGCTGTGTAGACTCCATGATGCCATAGTCAGTGTACCTTAGGCAAACAAGTTTACATGACAAAGTTGTTACCAATGTAGAGGACTAAGAATGCTATGTTCCACCAAAACTAGCACCCTGACTACAAACATTACAAAGTTCTTAAACAATGATATCCAGTTGAAAAATTATACACCAGAAGGGATGGAGGGAAAAACAAATACTTCTGTTGCCTAATAAAAAAATAAAACATAGAAATGGATTTATCATCATTAGACAGTACCAAGGTTTTAAATATCGGTTGTCGGAAATATATCAGACAGCCAAATTTCATATTGGATCCCGGTTATCAGGGATATATCGTGGATAAGTAGTAAAAATCGGAATGTCATATCAGATGGTGAGCATATATAATATAATGTCCTAAAATATAATCTAAGCACATCTAATGAAATATCGAGAGCGGGTCTTCGAGAGAGGTCATCGACAGAGGTCTTCGAGAGAGAAATTTGCGAGCAATTTGGGGGAGAGAACAGTGGAGGCGGAGAGAATTAGGGTTATATGATGAGCGGATGTGAAATAGAATAGGATAGCACAGTTTTTGTTTAGTGGATGCGGGTCGCGTATGAAAAAAGAGGGTTTTTTGTCTCCAAACCCGAATAGGTTCACTTAGAATATAAATTGTAGAAAATCGGGCGATTTTTAACCCACGAGAAATTGGCAGTTTTATCGGATTTACAACGATATATCGGGATAAATCGGTCAAAAACGATATGCGATAAATTTTTACAAAAATCGTATCGGCCATGGCCCAAACCCTATATATTGGCTTTAAATCGATAAAATCGGCCTATTTTTAAAACACTGGACAGTACATGAGAAGCAAGCAGTACTTGACTGCATCTTCTCATGCAACTTGCAAAAACAGCTCCTTGGCATAAATTGGTGTCAGTTACTTGAGAAATAAATATTTCCACCGTACATAGGCCAACAGAATAGGCTTAAGAAAGGAAATTTTAGAGGAATGTATGTCATATATCAAAGTATAGTAACTTTTCTAGCTCAAACAAACAGTAATGAGTCCAAAAAGAGGGCAGATCCACATTTAAATGCAACGTGACACAATCAGGAGACAAAAAGTGTCATAGTGCACGACAAATCTGCCAAGGGACATTCCAAAATTTTGACATGGGGAGATCTATGTACCATAGAAATCTATAAAGTAAAATTGAAAATGTACAATAGTAGAAAGTAATAAAAAAAACTCAGTCAATGGGCCCATTGTTTGACAAAACTGATTCAGATCTTTTAATGACATTCCTTGGACATGAGATATTTCATATAAACTGTTAATGTGATTGAAATGACAACATCATCTTGATTTGAAGACTTTATTTGTAATCGGAATGCCCTTAGACTTCCATACAGTGTCCCTAGGTTGAGTTCCAAGTGATCTGGGTTTGACACCTCAAAAATTGATATTATTGAGTTGGGATTGCTTGCTTGTAAATGCTATATGTTTGGACAAGGTGACAGAAAGCGCAAGGCGGGCTAGGCGTTGGACCAGCGACCCTGAAACTAAGGCCTAATGGGGACTAAGCGTTTTCTATTTTTAGTTTTCAATTATAATTACTGATAGTAAATGCCAGTGTTATAGAAAGTTTAGGCGCTGGACTGACACATAGACGGATTTCTTAAGTGGTGGTGGAGGAGGTTTTGCTGAAGGTCGGGAGAGATAGAGGTGTTCATATTTAAGAGTTTGGAGGAGGTTGGAGGACGTGGAGGTTGCAATGAAGGAAATCACAATCAATGCCTAAATGGTGCAGTCCATGTAGGCATACCATACTCCCCTACGCGCTCCCAAAATCTAGGTGGGCAGCCTAGATACCACCTAGGCGCTAGGCGCTAGGTAGGCGGCCAAGGTACGGCTTAGGCCTAGGCGTACGCCTAGGCGGGCTAGGCAGAGGCTTTTTAAAACATTGTGTTTGGATGTGTGTGTCCAATGTCCATGTAAGTGTGTGATTATGTAATGCCTATAAGAATGAGAATAGAATACAGAAAATGAAAATACTACTGTCTAGGTCAATTCTGCACAAGTTGTAGCATACGGGTGAGCAAGTTTAACTATAGGACTATTTACAACTGTTTACAACTTTACACAAAAGTAAAGTTTATGGTCTATCCCAAGCCAAGAGACAACAGGATGTAAAAGAACCTGTGCAGAAAGTGGCTTATCTTTTGTGATGATTGAACAACATATGATGGATGGACAATTTGTCCATCCACTTGGATCCTCCCTGATTTGACTGCATCAACCTGAAAATTAAGCATGATATGTTCAGATTATATAAAGTGGAAACTTAATCAAATTAGTGATGGAGGTTAACAGGTTCAGCCTCCCAGCATAATGCAACAAATGACAAACTGAAAGCTTGACCAATCAAAATTTTAAAGAACTAAATTCAACTCAGAAAGAAATTATTAGATTTCACTAGAGAAATCAAGATACTTCATAGTAATTTCTTAAGTTTAAACTTAATGTGAGACAAGAGACATATTTTATAAAATAGTAAGGAAAACCCCAACCAAAAAATATTGTACTTACTGAAACTAATCTAACCAGAGACCTCAAAAACCATTGAAACTTGAAATAGCAGGAAAAATTAGCATAGGCCAATGTTCAGGTTACAGAGGGCCCTAGAAGATCTACTTGCAGATCCGTTATAAATTCATTGGATTGGCTTGGAGAACCAACACACCAACATAACTAGAAGTCACCAGAGATCTAAGTTCAATAACTTACGGTACTAAGATAAAATGATTGGTGGATTCATATTCTTGGAAATAACACTAGGGTCCAAAGACAAATATTTTGAATGGTATTGAATTGGTTTATTGGAAAATCATACAGTTTCCAAAAGAGAAATACCCATATCAAGCTCCACTCCTGACTCTGGTTAAGATGTTTATATTCGAACAATGGCCTAAAAATGAAGGATGAAGTAGAAGCAGCAAATATAACACAAGTGATTACAACTCACTCTAATATGAATGCAGCTAAGTCTTCTAACATATGTAGTTTTAAAGCTAATTCATGAAATAGATATATGTATAACATGGGTAGCATATGCTCCACAGGTTTGAGCCCCTTCTCTTTTCCTCTCGTTCTCAGTCCCGTTCCTGCTTGCCTACTTTTGCAATTTCTTCATCTTATGGTTTTCGTAGCTACCATTGGTCTTGAGGGCTTTGCCTAGGCCCTCACTCTACATATCTCTGTTGGTAGTTGGGATCTGGTCAGAACTCTTCAACGTAGATGGTTTTCTTAGCCTTGCTAAGCTTTTCGGCTTTGGATCTTAGCATAATTTATCTCACAATGACCAGATTTCTTCCCTCCAATCTTGGCCCCTTCATTTTCTTAACAAGTTTCATTCAACTCCCTTCACCGCACGCCTCTCACTTCTGATCCTATATATGCCAAACAATAATGAGGAAAATGATCTATAAACCAAATACACAAAATGGTTGTGACAAGTGCTTGGAGGGGCTCTGTGACAGACTATGTGGAATAATGCTACGAGTACCATTATTGGACTCTAGTTCATTTATCTGCATCCATATCATGCTCATATTCACATTAATTTTCATATTGCTTGACTTGCTTGCTTCCATTTGAAATATACTATTACACATAATAATTACTTTTACATATTAACAACTCTAAATATTTATTAAATAATTAAAAATATAGCATAAAAATGTTATTGCTTTAGAAATTATTCTATTTAATCATTAAATACTGGTAATTTTACTATACAGTATTAATAACAATATTAAGAAATATCTTGGCAAAACTAATTAAAACCAAGTGTAAAAGCCATTGCAATACCCTACAAATCTTAGCTGACATCTTTATCTACTTATCCTTAGCTTTTCAAGACCAAGACTTAGCCAGAATTCACTAAAGAAAGGACAAATTCTCCATTTCTGTGGAGGATTCTCCAGTCCTCGTAGACTAACTCACACTAATATTAAGGATTAAGGACAGATGATATAATTGGAAAAAGAAAGTTCTCCACATTCCAACTGCAATCAGTATGACTCCACTATAAAATTTTCGATTTTAAATGCTCAATGCAACTTCAAACTTCTTCGGCTTGCAGATTAATTACGACAAACTCAATTAGTCAACCCAAATGGCTTCTATCATTCTCCTAAAAGGGTGCATGCTGATGTTCACGATTCACCAAAAAAAAATAAAAACTTTGAATCAACTGTAAACCACCGTCTCAAGTTATATAAATTTAAGATTCACTCCAACTGCAATCCAATTTTTTTTTTTATTAAGTAAAAAATCGAGAAAGACGTACATAGTAATCATAAGGGCGGCCCTTAAATTCTTCAGCAAAGAGATCGACGATGGTTTTCCCTGCCCATCTATTCTTAGCCTGTGCCAAATATAAATAAAACAATTATTTTTAAATTGGCAAAAAAAAAATCCTCCAAATTTATAAGACTAGTGAAGGAATCTCACATGCGAGATGAACTCAAAGTAGTAGGGTCGAACGTATCGCCTCTCTGCAGAGAAATTCCCGCCAAAAGATTCATGAAAATGTTTGAGAAAGGGGGAAATTTGAAGGTTTTAGGGTTTATTTAGGGTTTTGGTTGAATACCTTTGCGAAAAATGTAGTCTTGAGCCTGAGGAGGATTTGCAGGGGACTCCCACACGATCTCCATTTTCCTCTCTCTCTCTCTCTCTCTCTCTCTCTCGATATGAGATGGAAGCAAACGGGTCCAATTATTTTGGTGTTTCCTCCATTTTCATGGGGTTTTTGTCAAAATAAAAATATCATGTGTTTGGGAACCAGGGTGTTTTTAGGACAAAATTTTAAAAACTATCGTTTTAAGAACTTAATTAGCAAAAAAGATCCCCTCCAAAAAAAATTAGCAAAATCGACCGTTTTTGATCGATTTTACTAAAAGGAGCTCTTTAATTATACGGGACCAGTAGTCCCGTGTAATTAGCCCCTGCTACACCCGTGAACCCCTCTTTCTCTCTCTCTTCCTTTACTTTTTTCTCTCTTCCGTTCCTAATTTCTCCCGTGACCCCTCTTTTCTCTCTCTCCCTTTACTCTTTCTCTCTGTTCATCCCTCTCGCTCATGAGGCCGCCCGCACGAAATCCGCCGACCGCCACCGCAGCCCACGCAGGTGCCGTAGCCGCTGCTGCCTCCGAGTCCACGAGCCGCCACCGAATCCACCACCCCGCCACAGCAGTCCCTCGCAGGGTCAGAGGCCACGCCCGAACCTTCACCACTTGATGAAGGTGAAGTTATTTTTGATTTTTGTTGCAATTTATTTTTTATTTTTTCTATTTGTGAAATTGATGAGCGATATGATGAAGTTGAGATTTGGAAAATGTAGTTTGGTGATGGATTAGGCAAACCACATTATTGGGATTTAATTTTGATATGGATGGATTAGGAGTTTTCAGTTTCGATGGGATTAGGGATTTAATCGGAGACTTTCGTCTCCTGCCCAGGAAATGGACGGGACTACTAGTCTAGTCCCGTCCATTTCCTGGGTCACTAACTGGGATTAGCAGGGGCTAATTACACAGGAGTACTAGTCCTGTATAATTAAAGAGCCCCTTTCAGCAAAATCGATCGAAAACGGTCGATTTTGCGGATTTTTTTTTGAGGGGATCGTTTTTGCTAATTAAGTTTTTAAAACGGTCGATTTTAAAAATTTGTCCGGTATTTTTATAGTAAAAAATTCTCAAAAATAACAAACACCACACTTATTTGAAAATACCTTTTAGGTGTTTTGAGTTTGGCATGGTGTTTTGAGTTTGGGTAGGATGTTAGTATAATAGCTAAATATAATCTATAATATTATAAGCGATAATTTGTTAATAATATGATGCTCAATATATTATATATTATTATATTGTATAAATAATAATATAGTATATTAAATTGTATTAAATATAATATAATATATTATATTATAAATAATATTTTAATTTTATAATATTTAAAATATGTTTAATATATTAATATGATATATTCAAACATGTATAATAAAATATTATAAAATTACTATAATATTATATATTTACTAAAATAGTATATAACTAATATATATTACTAAATATAATATAATATAATATAATTAACATATATTAAATCAAATTTGTATAATACATTAAAATTAATATTATGTTAAAGTTAAATATTATATTAAATTATAGAATATATTAAATTAAATTACGGAATATATACTATAATATAATATTTTTTATTATAATATATAAATAATTTAATTTAATATAACATTATAAATGATTATTTGTTAACAATATAATGCTCAATCTATTATATATTATTATATTGTAGAAATATTAATATAATACATTTTTAATCTAAATATTAATAAAATATATTAAATTA
Organism: Asparagus setaceus; assembly: GCA_012295165.1. Classification (NCBI taxonomy): domain Eukaryota; kingdom Viridiplantae; phylum Streptophyta; class Magnoliopsida; order Asparagales; family Asparagaceae; genus Asparagus; species Asparagus setaceus. The sequence goes on along the minus strand of CM022707.1, from coordinate 38,333,513 downwards.
TGTTAAATATAATACGTAATATTATAAATAATATTTTAAAATATGTTTCATGTATTAATAGAATATATTCAAATATGTTTAATAGATTAATTTAATATATTCGATAATATGATATATTATATTGATAAAAAATAAATTAATATAAAAATTTATAAAACAAAATATAATATATATTAGATTACTATATACTATATTAAATTAATATAATATAGTAAAATTACTGTTATGGTCATAACCACTAACCGTGATTAAAGAGAAAACAAAGTGCGACGTGGATAAACGCTTGCTTAACAAATGAGAACAGACACGAGCCTCCGCATTCACCACGTATGCCTCGCATTCACCGACCCGCCATGACCCAATGAGCGACTATCACCATAGCCGGCGTGAGAGGCGGTGCAAGTCGACCCATCGATAACTCCTTCCCTTGGGCGGCGAAAGCGGTGATGGTCGCCCGCCGATTAATCGCCGGAGCCGTTTCGCCGCCCGCCCCATCGGACGGCATAGAGACGACCGGCTATCACATTCCAACCGCAGTCCGCCGGACGACACGAAGCGGTGCTAGTCGTCCTCGGCCCGTCGCCCACTCTGACCCGTCCTACCAGTTGTCGGCCCTTTCCCAACGATGCGAAACAAATTTAGGCCCTCTTCTTAGCCACCGTCCTCGGGGGCGGCGAAGCGACCACGGTCGTCCATTCTAGTTGACTACCTCGAAAAAGCGTCAGGGGCCGGCGAGTCGGCCACGACCTCGGCTCCACCTACTTCATCTGCGTGGCTTCCTCCACTCAAGCGGCGGTTATCACGATTTTCGAGCCCATCAGCATCGCATTAAATGCGCTGACAGCCCCTTAACTCCTCCATCTCTCACAGTATTTAAGGCACCTCGGACCCATGCAGCTACAGGCGCCGTCAATCCCATCCCATTAATGGCGAATAGACCACACTAACCCTCAAACTACCCGCAATTTGACACCTGTAAAGGCCAGCCCCCATAGCAGACAAATAAAATGCTCGGCCAATCACGGGCTCACACGTGGAGGGAAAGGGCTGACTCATCAGTGGTTCCTCAACTGATGGAAAGACGGAAATACCCCCCAACCCTAGATATAAAGAGCAACGAGGACAGCGAACAAGGTAAGTGATCTCTTTTGAGTGAATTCCTGCTCTATTAGACTATCTCCTTCCCTACTAACTTGACCGTCGGAGGAACCACCGGAGATCCCAACTCCGCCCCTTCCACAGGTCTCTTTCTCCCTGCTGTGGGCACATCCCTTGACCGGAACCAGCGTCACTGGGCATTAGGAGAGAAGGCGGACTCCGCTCTCTTAAAAGCTAAACTCACCCGAGGATAGTGACTGTGATTATATACATCAACAATTACTATTATATTAAAGTTAAATATCATAGTAAATTATAAAATATAGTTAAATATATAAAATATTAAACAATAAATAATTTGCTATTTTATTTAATATAACATATTATATTAGTATATTTTTATTAAATTAATATAATATAATAAAAGTGTTAAAGTAAAATAAAATCAATTTATTATATTATATTATATTATAATATTAAACTAAAGTATGACATATATTGATGTAATATAATATAATATATATTATTTAGATAATATACAAAAAATATATTATACTATTAAAGATAATATAATAAAAATAATATAATATAATAAATAATTATTTAATTAATATAATATATCTTATATTAGTCTATATTATAATATATAATTAATATAATAGAATATAGTATATTAGTTAATATAAAATATATTATAACATATATGTTATATTTCATATATGATATTATTATAATATAATATATGTATGGAAATGGTCAAACTAGTATTGACCAAGAAACTCAAAATGGAGTTTTCAAAACACTTCGGAAAAAAAACACAATGGCATGGTGTTTCTTTAGAAAAACACCACAAAAAACTCACAATGGTATCCAAACGCATATAAAGTCCGATTGACATCCGACGAAAGCAAGATTGTGCGAACCGGCCCAGGAAGTGTGGCTCGTTGTGGGCTGCTTTCCTCTCTATTAGTAGAAATTTTCTTCCCTGCTCTTGCATATTTAGATGCTTCAAGCGGATTTATGTAGGATTTGTTTGATTTGCAACACTTTAATTAGGAAAGATAAATAAATTTGCAATTTGTAAACGAATGTTGTTTGGTGGGTGTAAAAATGCCTTTCGAAAAGGAAAAAAAATAGTAGAATAATTTTGCCTTGTCAAGAAATCTTTTTTACTCCAAATAAGAAATAGCTATGCCACGCATTAATTTATAGAGTTTTTTCCCCCTGGAATACACCTTACATTTAAGATCATCTTACATTTAAGGCCATTTTACACAGGTCACATTATATTTCTAATTTATACATAAACCACTACAAACTTAATTTTCGTTCCAATCAACCACCTGACCCCACTTTCCCCTTAATTTCCCCCTAAAATCCCAATAATGCCCTCACATTTTAGACATTAATGTGGTTAGGGGTTTGGTTAAGAGGGGATAGGTGAGGAATGTCAAGGAAAAGCTACATGTTTAGTGCCCGCATATTGAGCAAGTGGATGCTTATGATGACTATATCCATTGATTTGTTAGATGGCAACATACTTCTATTTTGTAGATAGATGGTGAATTCCACATGGACTAATATTTTCAATCTTATTCGTTTTAATCATTGAGTTTTTTCAATATATACCCCAAAGTTATAGATATTTTGCCCCTCGAATCTTTATAATTCTAAATTCACCCCTCAAATTACTTTCTTTACTTAAGTATATACCTTAATTAATGTTAAAATTTGACAGTCTTTAGATTTACCTATACACCCCTTTTTTGTGAATAATAGAACTTTCATTAATTAAAGGAAAAATCTTGCAGAGCACAATGAATGATAAAATAGGGGAGATGATGCCTCCAAGTAATAAGCTCGACAAGAGATAAACCCTTTTATGCTAGACAATGTGCTACAGAATTTCCTTGCCTCCTAATATGCTTGAAAATGTAGCTCCATTATCGAGTACTCTGTTCTTTAATCTCATTAATTGCAGTACCATATAGTGTCAGACATGGTGTATGACTGTTAAGCTCTTGAATAATCTCTAAAGCATCAATCTCCACCATGATGTCCTCAAAGCCAATCTCCTCAACTATGTCCATTCCCTTTAACACCGCCATTGCTTCCACCCATTGAATAGAAGCATTATTGTATGTCCTCCCTACATAAGCAGCTTGTACTAGCCAGTGATGATCGCGAAACACACATTCCACAGCTGCTCTCACATCCTCGCTTAATGCTCCATCACTGTTTATCTTTAATTCATCCATAGGAGGGGGCTCCCCAACTGTCTTGAGAATCACTTGTAAACACAACATTAATTTTATTTGCCAACAAGTGCACTCTCACCAAATTCTGAGTATTATAGATAATAACTTCTTCAGCCAACCCACTATCAACCAACTCTACAGCAATTATGATTATTCCAAATTCCCCCACATTAATCCAATCATAATCTCTATTTCATCTTCATTTAGCAAGAGGAAGCATTGTGACAATTAATCCACCATATTAAAGCAAGTCAGTCAAAAATATCTATGGACATACCGGCTTTCTCCCATATTTTCCTAGTAAACGAGCACTGTAAAAATATATGATTTATGGATTCTGTAATATGTCCTCCACAATTAAAGCAACCACTTCCAATGACAATGTATTTTCTCTCTAATGCTTCTTTTGTAGGTAGAATTTCATGAGCAACTCTCCAAATAAAATTGTGGTAGCGGTTCGGTAGAGATATGGACCACAACCTCTTCCAAAAATCCCTCAATCATATAATTGAAATGACGGTGGCGAGACAAATCAGTGGAGACTCGAGATTCACATTCTAACTAGTAGGCTGAACTTACTGAAAATGTCCCTTTCTTCTGCACAGACCAGATAGCTTTTTCCTCGAGCTTCGACAGTAAAAGCGATATTTTGATAATTTTTTATACTTCCTCCCTATCAAAAATATCCATCACCATATCATAATCCCATTATCGTGTTTCCTCATCCATGAGAACCATAACACGTACATCTTGGTAACCCAGTGACATTGGAGTTTTAATTAATTCATGACCAATCCATTGATCACCCCATACTCTAATTGATTTTCCATTCCCAACCCGCCATTGCAATCCACTCTTCAATAAATTTAGAGCACCACATATGCTCTTCCAAGTTGCTGACGCATTCGTTGGACATTTTGCTTCAAGGATTGTAACATTATGGAAATATTTTGCTTCAAAACTTTTCCAGCAATAGAGTTAGGATTTTGGAGGAGCCTTCATCCTTGCTTGCCGAGCATAGCACGGTTAAAAGCTTCAAAATCTCTGAATCCCATACCCCCACTTTGTTTTGATCGGCACAAGAACCTCCAATTTATCCAGTGAATTCTTCGTTCATTCTCTTTCTAGCCCCACCAAAATCTATTAATCATTGAATTTAACTCTCGGAGGAGATTGAGAGGCAACTAAAAATAACTCATTATATATGTAGGGATAGCTTGTGCAATGGATTTTATTAGGACCTCCCTTTCAACTTGTGACAATATTTTCTCTTTCCATCCCTTAATTTTTACCCCAAACACGATCCTTGATACTCTGAATGAAGCCTCCTTATTTCTCCCTAATAGCAATGGCACGCCAAGGTATTTTTTAGTTTTCAAAATTGATTGAATGCCCATACAATTCATAATTTCACTACGTGCTGTTGCGAATACATTAGTACTAAAGAACAATGATGATTTTGCCATATTCACTTGCTGTTCGGATGCCGCTTCATAATATTTTAAAATTGCTTTTAAATTGTCACACTCCTCGATAGTAGCTTCCATCAAAAATAGGCTACCATCTGCAAATAATAAGTGAGATACACAGGGACTACGGCGACAGACATAAATTCCATGCAAATAGCCATTCTGCTCAGCTTTAGTTAATAATGATGTTAGGCCCTCCGCACAAATGAGAAAATGATATGGGGATAAGGGGTCCCCTTAACTAATGCCTCTTGAAGGGGTGATATTACCACGAGGGTTCCTAATAATCATTACTGAATATGACATTGTAGAGATACATTGCATGATCCATGCGATCCATATTGGACAAAAACCCAAGCAAAGCATCATTTCTTCCAAAAAGCGACGTTCAACCCGATTATATGCTTTGCTCATATCAATATTTACAGCCATGGATCTTCTAGCTCCATATCTTTTGTTCTTTAAGGAGTGGAAAAGATTCATGATCCACAAGAATATTATCAATAATAAGCCGTCCCGGGACAAAGCCACTTTGAGTCGGAGAGATAATGATTAATGGCTTTATAAATCTAACTTTAAGTCTATACACCCTTATTTTAATTTCTTTTTAAAAAGAAATTAGAAAATTAAAAATAAGCCTATTATAATTCTGAAAGCCAACCCAATATAAACTACAAAACTAAACCCGTTAACAAACAAAGTTTTCTCTGTTGTTGGCTGATTTCTACGGGGAAAATTTTTGATCCTAACTTCACTTCGCCGACTCCAAGATTGATACTGTTTATTTTTCTCTTAAATCCTTTAAGCAAACAAGATTATATCATACTAGAACCAAAACAAGACCTACGATATCAAAGTTGTGGAGCTTGCCCTTACTTCCCCACAAAATTGCAGGAGAGCACGACTTTCTTTCATGTAGAATCATCATGGATAACCTCACTTTGAGTCGTATGGATATGACAATAACGTATATACATCTCTAGTAAAAAGAAACTCTTAGGGTATGTCTGGATTTCGTTGGGGATAGGACAAGTTAAGTAAAAATAGAGAAGGTAAGAAAATTTACTTCCTCTAGATTCCATTCCAATTTTGGAGGAACTTAGAGGAACTAGGGGGAACATTGCACTTCTTAAAAGCTATCCAAATATAGTGAATGATGTTGACAGGCTTATCTTCTCTTCTGCCCTATTCCTCTCAATCCAAAAATGGCCTTAAGTGCTAAAATGCAAAAAACAAAAAGGTAAAAAATTCTTTGGGTTTTGCCAAGAAACTTAATCTTTTTCATGTTTCAGAGAAAATTCTTTTGTTTGTGGCTTTTTTGTTACTCATCATGAATGAAAAGCGAAACTCCGTAGGCAATTTTTTGTCTATAGACTTTACCCCCTTATCGACAAAATTAAAATTTATTATTCTTTTCCTTTAATCATCGAGTTTAAAATATGAACCAAAATACATGATATGTGTTTTTTTTTTGTGATTTATGAACAATATTGTCTATATGATGTATAAAGTAGGGGTTTTAGGGGTTCTTGCTATATATAGCATAATTACCCTCTGAATCTGGTATTTATAAAATTATCCCTCAATTCTCTTACATTGATTTTTTCGCTCTTTTCACTTAACAAATTTAGTTTTTAAATAGGAAATTGTTGCAAATCTATTGAAAATTATTGGAAAATTTAACAGTGCCTTGTTTAAAAACCAATATTTTTAAGTTGGAGCGGTAGCAAGACCCAGTGTGCTAGTTTTGAGGGATGGTAGTTTTGCAAATACCAAGATTTGAGGGGTAATTTTGAAAATATTAAAGATTTGAGGGGTATATATGTAAAAACCCCTTTTAAATCATGTTAAGCCCTCAAATCATTCTATATTAGACCTTGAAGTCTTCATATTTATAAATTATCAATCACATTGTTTCAAAATAACATTCCCATATTTTTAATTTACACTCTCAAATCTCTTAACTTGACCTAAATGAGATCTCATTTTGAACAAATATGAAAATTTTGAGGTTTACTTTAGAAATATAATGAGCAAAATTGATCCGCGCGATGTCATGACACTAGTATGAGAAAATTAAAAAAAAATAATTTAAGTATTTTTAAAATAGACTATATATAGCTAATCTTTTGAACTTGCATTATATACCAAATTGCTAAAGTGAAATTTAAAAATATTTCATCAGGTCTTAGAGTGATTGTGGAAGTAGGTGGTTCAAATAACAGACGGGTAAACTTTGAATTTATTTGCTTAAAAACACTTTTGGAAGATGAATGGGCTTAAAAATAAGGGTTTTTTTAGACATTAGTGCTTTAAATTCTCAATAATTCCATATTAATACCTCAAATCTTGGGAACTGTATTTTAGTCCCTAGAACCCTATTAGTCCCGCAAAATAGTTCTTTTGATAGACTACATTCCCTCAGATCCAACCGCTAGATGCAAATTGATGATTTTTTTCCTTTGTTAAGTTTTCTAACCTATTTCTTAACAGGTTTAAATCATATAACCGCTTTAAAAAACTCAAAGTCACTTATAAATCTTCTCCAATTGTCGAAAAGAATTTTAACCAAAAGCTAAGCTTCACAATGGTTATATTTCTCTAAAATCTATATAATGCTCGAAGTTTCTCTTCAAACCTATCTATCATCTTCCTCTCCAACGCTTGAAATATCAAAAGAGATATTTTTATCTCTTTCATTATGGTTTAATGTTTCAAGAACATTTAGGCGTTTTACACTTTTTTGGGGAAACTAATGGAGAGTTGTTTGGCAGTTGTGGATGTTGAATTCGGGGTTAATCCAATAATGATTAATTTTTTTAAAACTAAAAACTAACTTAGGGACCTTTTGCAAAACTCTATAGCATTTTAGGAATTGACAAGCAATTTCCAAGATTTAAGGGGCTAATATGGAATTATTGAAGATTTAAGGGACTAATATCTAAATCTAGAGTAAAACTTTGACTGATATATTCTAGGGCTAAGCGACAGTTTGGAAGAGGGTGAATTTAAAAATACATGGAGTAAAACTTTGAGTTTATATGCAAAAACTAGCTTTTCTCCGTAGTGAATTGGTTTAAAAATAAATGGGAATAAAAATTGGGATAATATGCAAAAAAGAAAACGTCCTTCTAAAAATGTCATAAAGAGTTCTTGAACGCGTGACTTTGGTGTCAAGAGGTCAATATTCTAACCAAGTGAACTAGCAATCTGTTTGTAATTCTTTGCAAACATATAATAATTATATATATTAGTAATTATATATGTAAATGATAAAATGAGATGGTGAGATCAGATTCTTATCGTGCGCTAGCCCAATAGGCTACTGAAAATGATGATCGGCACCGCCCAACGTGATTTGCACTCACCATGATCTATATGTAGAAAAAATTATATTATTTTGAAAATTTTAATCATTATTTTAGCAATGTGTAGAAAAGACAACTATTAAGCTGTTTGAAAAATCAACATATCAAACTAGTTGATTCATATTCTAGAAGACACCAAATTATGTGAAAGTTTTACTATATACATTTGATGACGTGTTGAACGAGATGTACGGTGCCGATCATGAATTTGATGAACTGATTCGTCTAGCTCATGATAAGATTTGAGCTCACCATCTCACAATATCATTACTATATATATATATATATATATATATATATATATATATATATATATATATATTTGATTTTCACATTTTAATTATAATTTTATACCCTCATTATCTATTTTATATGAATAAAGATATCACTAATAATTGTTTTATCTTAAATTGTAGGTTAATGAAGAAAATATGAATAAAAGCCAAAATGACTCAACTCTCCTATTTTTTACCTTTTATTGAAGTCCAAATACGAAGTCAAAGGAAGGCCCAAGACTACACAAGGATCTAAGAGAAATTCGTGAAGAAAAACTAAGAAAAAGATAAATTCGGTTGTAAACCAATCGGTCGGCCAATCGGTCGACCAATCAGTTGGCCAACCGATTGGCCAACCGATTGGTCTGCAACAGAATTTGATCAATGGTTGATTTCTTCTCCTTGGAGCCCAAGTTTGATCCAAAAGTCTTCATTCATCACGTAGGGCTATAAATAGGGGTAGAGGGGGAGAAGTTTGTGTGTGAAAAATTTTATAAAAACTCCATTTGGAGAGGAGGGTTACTCTTAATTGAGAAGACCTTCCAAAATTATAACTTTTATTGCAATAAATAAAAATTATTTTTCACCCTCCATATTTTTTCTTCTCTTTGTTCAATGATGAAAAGAGGATGAAGATGAAGAGATCAATATGTGGGTTTATCTTTTCTTTTATTTTCTTGTTCATAGAATAATATTTACTTTCATGCAATTTACTTCCTTGCAATGTCTTCCTCAATGTCTTTATATTTATAGTGTAGATTTATTTTCTTACAATTAGTATAGATTTTCTTTATTTCTTTTCTCTTTTGTTCATCTTTCATTCTTGTTCTTATTTCCTTGTAATTATTTCTTTCTTCATTTTTCCTAGTCTCTTTCATTTCTTTAATTTGTAAATATGTGGAACTAAATTATTGTAGGAATTCTAGGATTGCATGAAACTAGTCTAATTTCTATTTGAAAATTATGGCTTATTCTCTTGTACTTAAAATGATCTTGTTTAGGATAATCAACTAGAAAACTAATCGGTAGAAGAAGAATTTGATAATCTATGCTTATCTTGAATAGTTTGATAGGTTACGCTTATGAATTCTAGGATTACTATCTAGTTATTGCTCTTCTCATGAGTTTGAATTTTGCTTAGATGATAATTTGATAGGTTATGCTTTCTTTGAGTGGTTTGATAATCTATGCTTAATAAATCTAAAGTAGAATGTGAAAAGAGAATGATTCATGAATTTATGAATGAGATTAGTTAGTGGATTCAGTTCTAGATTCCTCATATCTCCAATTGAATCCTCCATCATTTACTTCGTGAGTTTCCTTTTGTTTGAATTTTTTGTTTTCCTTCTTTGTTTTCATCATTCTCTCCTCTCTCTATCTTATTTTCATTTTATTTGCACATACCGCTTTACTTCTCTCTTGCTTTTCTTTCATTTGCACATATTCACATTTACTCCTTCTAATATTATCATTCTCATCATTTGCACATAAACACAATCACTCTCTTAAACTCTCACAATCCACTTTCACTTTGCTTTAATCCTAATTGTCTTGCACATATTAAGAACCGAATTTGATTAAACTTACAACGCCTTCCTCTTGGGATTCGACAATCTTATATACTATAACTTGATAAGTTGTGCACTTACAACTTTAGGTACACCATTATTTCGCCATCAATATATATATATATATATATATATATATATATAGAGCAAATCTCTATAAACTTAAGTTTATAGGAATATCATACACCAACTTTTCTATCCATTGATGTTGCCTTGGGATCCATGAAAGATATGAAGTCCATTTTGATATTTGTGCATCTCTTGATGGTACAAATCTAAAGGCAACATCAATGGATAAAAAAGTTGGTGTATACTATTCCCTATAAACTTAAGTTTATAAGATATATATATATATATATATATATATATATATATATATATATATATATATATATATATATATATATATATATATATATATATATATATATATATATATATATATATATATATATATATATATATATATATAGAGCAAATCTCTATAAACTTAAGTTTATAGGGAATAGTCATACACCAACTTTTCTATCCATTGATGTTGCCTTGGGATCCATGAAAGATATGAAGTCCATTTTGATATTTGTGCATCTCTTGATGGTACAAATCTAAAGGCAACATCAATGGATAAAAAAGTTGGTGTATACTATTCCCTATAAACTTAAGTTTATAGATATTTATATATATATATATATATATATATATATATATATATATATATATATATATATATATATATATATATATATATATATATATATATATATATATATATATATGTGAAAAATGGAAAAACTTGGTACCAAGTTCCTCAAAGGAACTTGGTAGTGATGTGGACAATTCTAGCCCACACATGTAACTTTAAAAAATAATTCTCTCTCTCTCCTCCCTTGAATGTGTGGGCTAGAATTGTGCCACATCACTACCAAGTAACTTGGTACCAAGTTTCTCCATATTCTCTATATATATATATATATATATATATATATATATATATATATATATATATATATATATATATATATATATATAGTAAAGGAATGATGTATATGAGGTGGTGACTCATTTTGCTAAATGAGCTACCAAGAGATAGAGTGGTGAGGTCCATACCTTTTGATGTGACTAGCAAAGTGGGCCTCATCACATGGCTATCTCTTGGTAGCTCATTTAGAAAATGAGCCACCTCATATATATTATTTCCATATAGTAAAGCTCCTATAAACTTAAGTGGATAGAAGCACTTGTCCATTAACTTTTTATCAATTAGATTTGCTTTGAGATTTGTACTAGCATATAATACAAATCAATGCACACATCTCAAAGATACACTTCATGTCTTGCACAAATCTCAAAGCAAATCTAATGGATAAAGAAATTAATGGACAATTATTTTATTCACTTAAGTTTATAGGGCTTTACTATATATATATATATATATATATATATATATATATATATATATATATATATGGACAAATTTTGAAAATCGACCCTTTTTCAAACTTTAATAGCAAAATCGATCGTTTCAGAAAAAAAGGGCAAAATCGACCGTTTTCTGCCCACATGAGCAGAAAACGGTCAATTATGCTGGAAAAATTTTTGTGATACACGGGACTACTAGTCCCGTGTATTTACAAGCCCCTAATTACCCGCCCATTAAACCCCCAACTACCCAACCCGTGACCCCTCTCCCTATTTCCCCGTGACCCCCCTCCCCAAAGCCCTAAAACCAGATCCAGCTCCAGCTTCCTCATAGCTGCCGCCGCAACACTCTCGACCTCGACACTCTTCCACCACCGCCGCGCCTCTCGGCGAGCTCGCGACCAAAACCGCCGCCGCTCCGCCGCGTCCCCTCTCGACGATATTATTTCCAGATCCGCCGCCTCGCCGCTCGACGAAGCTCGCAATCACAGCCGCTGCCTCGCCTCCGACGAAGCTCCCAACGAACTCTCGACCACAGCCGCCTCCGACCACTACCACCTTGCCTCCGACTACTGCTTCCTTGCCTCCGACGAAGCTCCCAATCACAGCTGCCTCCGACCACATCCTCCAAGCTCCAATCAAGGTGAAAACTTTCTTTTTTGTAAATTTTGATGAATGGTATGGACTGAACATGCTAGGGGTTTAACTGTAAATTTGATTTAGGGTTTAATTATATTTGTGAATTTGATTAATGCTATTGATGGATTAGGCTAGGGTTAAATTTTCTTATGTATGATATGGTTTTGATTTAGGGTTTTATTATAATTGGGATATGAAAATTGTGGTGTGATTTGTAATTTTTTTTGAGAATTTTGATGAATGATATGGATTGATTAGGGTTTTGTGAAATATGATGAATAATGTGATTTGAATGTTGATTTTCGCCATGGCTAACTCTATCCCCATTATTTGCTTCTTTAATGGAAGTCTTGGCGTTGGAGTGAATAGTATGCCCATGTATGAGGGAGGTACTAGGAAATTGTTTATGCTATCGAAGTCATGCAATTTTGATGAAATGATGACGGAAATACATAGAGTTACTAAAATTAATAAAGAAGAGTATGCAACTAAGGTGTACTTCAACTGTCCGATAAATAAGAATAGAACAATTGCCGTAGAGATCACCGACGATGAGGAGTTGAATGACATGAAACAATTAGTCCAGAAGCAAGTGTCAATTGAGTTGTTCATTGAGAAGTATCCGATTGTCGAATTTGACCAAGTTTCAAGACCTCAAGGAGAGTTCTCCCACATGCTTGACTTAGACAATGAATCGAGTGGTTTTATGACATCTCCAAGTCAAGAGCCGTGGTCTCAACTACAACATTTAAGCGGACCTTCTCTTGGTGGGACGTCAAGTACTATATTTAACGACGCTTCGGGCCACGTTACGAGTAACTTACCAGCCGGATCAATTGTAGAAGAAGAAGAAGCAAATAATGACTCAAAAGATATTGAAGAAGATGGCGTGCAAATTGATAGTATGCATGTTGCTATTGGAATCGATGATGACTCCCGTTGGATGGATCAATTTTACGTTAACAATGATTATGTGGAAGCTGAAGATCCGTTGCCTGACGAGTTTCATAATGAGGATTGGATAAATACCTCTCAAGCTGAATTTGTTGATGTTGGTCCAAATGTTCAACGACATGAGGACTTCACTTTTAAAAAAAGGGATCTATTTGAGAATAAGGAAGCATTGATCTATGCAATCCGAGAATGGTCCATCAAGAATCGGGTCAAATTCAAGCCGGTAAAAACTAATGCAACAAGCTACCACGTAAAATGTTACTTTAACGACAAAATTGAAGTAGAGTATGCAAGTGAGCAAGATGAGAGAAATGTGAAATGTCCTTGGTTGCTAAATGCAGCTGTGAGAAAATCATCAAATGGGCAATTTGTAATCTCTAGATATTGCGGTCTTCATACATGTTGCAATCTGTCGGTGGATGTTGATCATTACTCTGCATCTTTCTCTTCTATATGAAAGCTGATTATGCCTGAAGTGAGGGCTGAACTTGATCTAAATCCAGGTCAGATATTTCAAAGGGTATATGACATGCGGGGCATTAAGATATCTAAATTTAAGGTATATGACGCAAGGAGGAAAGCGTTGTCTAAAATATTTAGAGATTGGGAGAAATCTTATGAATTATTTCCACAATATCTTGAAGCTATCAAGCGAAAAAATCCGGGTACTGAATATGAAATAATGTCTGAAGAGATCGCACCGGGGATGGAGAGGTTCACTCGAGTATTTTGGGCGTTTGGTCCTGCTATCAAGGGTTTTACTTTTTATCGTCCATTATTGAGCATCGATGGCACACATTTATATGGCAAGTACAAAGGCGTGCTTCTTGTGGCGACCGGTGTAGATGCAAATGGCGGTTTATTTCCTTTAGCATTTGCAGTTGTGGAGGTAGAGGATACTTCTAGTTGGAAGTGGTTTTTTGAACTTATATACAAGTTTATTCCAAGTGTCCATACGCCAAGAACAATTACTTTTATCTCAGACAGGATGAAAGGAATTATAAGGGCGTTGCATGAGGGTTTTGGTGCACCACATCACCAACGCTATTGCTTAAGGCATATAAGAGATAATTTTAAGAAAAAACATGGTGAGGTTAATTTGCAAAATCTTTTGTGGCAAGCTGGGTGTGCAACCGACATATTAGTGTATGAACATTGTAGGGAGAAACTCAAGTCTTTGTCAATAGATGCACATAACTGGATTGAAAATAACTTGAAGCCTCAATTCGAGCATCGATGGGCATTATGTAAGGATGGCGGGGTGCGGTTTTGCATGATGACAACTAATTGCTCCGAAAGCTTTAACGGCGTACTAAAGGGAGCCCGAGCTATGCCAATACAAGCCTTGGTTGCGAGAACGTTCTATAGGCTAAACACATACTTCAACAAAAGGCGTGGTGATGGCGTAGACTGGACAACACATTACACACCGAAAAATGAGTCCATTTTGCATAAAAGAATTGTGGCAGCTCGATTATGTGAAATTACTGTATTCAATGACAACGAATGGCAGGTACAGGATTGTGACGGTATCTACACCGTTAACCTATTTGATATTGATTGCACTTGCACTTGTAACATACCACAACTCCAAAAAATGCCTTGTGCACATGTTCTAGCGGCTTCTTCCAATCAGCAAGGAGGTGCTAGAATTCCCTACAATCAGTATTGTTCGCCATGGCATTCAACAATTCACCACCGAAATGCATATAAGGAGAGTTTTCATCCTCCCGATGATAGTCGGTATTGGCCTGAATATAATGGACCACGTCTAATTCCACCTCAGTACAAGAGACAAGTAGGTCGATCGCGATCTGCACGAATTAGGGGAACCATGGATCAAGGACGAGAAGGAGTTGTCAAGCATAATAAATGTAGTCTTTGCAAACAACCGGGACATACTCGACCTCGTTGTCCATCTAGACCCAATAGATAGCAATTAATCGGTAATAATTGAGAGTTCAAATATGAAATATATGTTAATAAATGAATGTAATTAATATATTGTGTTATTGATATGTGTAATTGTATGTGTAGGTGCTGAGACTATGCTACCTGGGCCGGTTAGTGATGAGGTACTATATGACCAGTCTCGACACCGTCTAGATATTATATCATTTACAGAGGTAATTAATTTGTTCAATACATATTAAATCTTATGAATTTCTTTTTTATTGCATATTGTTATTATTGCAATATTGTATTCTTATACTCTATTTCGTTGCTCTATAGAGAGGCCCGGATCTCGTCATGATTGATCATAGCCTCGGCCATAGCCGTTGGCGACTAGAGGATGAGCGTATCATTACAGCTGTAGGACGTGCCGGTTTCTTGACATGTTCAAAGCTCCGTTGGATGAAGTTAGATTGGCCCCTACTCACCGCCTTGATAGATAGATGGAGACCGGAGACCAATACTTTTCACTTACGAATGGGAGAGGCGACCATTACTCTACAAGATGTATCTATCATACTCGGTCTCCGCGTAGATGGTCCTTGTGTTACTGGCAGTGATAGAGCTGTATGGCGGACCAAATGTGAATCGTTGTTGGGGGTAGCTCCGGAGTCAATGTCCGGAGGGAATATTAGATTGAAGTGGTTGAAAGAGGCCTTCTCAGAGCCATTGCCTATTGATGCGCCATAGATATTGATTGAGCAACATGCACGTGCATATATTATGCACGTGATCGGTTCGATATTATTTCCAGATTCGAGTAAAGATAAAGTGCATGCGAGGTATGTGTATAATTGTATTTTGAATCTGTATTTAATTGACTTGAACTTCTTTTAATAAATTGCAATGTTGTGAATATGCTAAGTGGTTACCACTCCTCGAGGACTTGGACGCATGCGGTGCGTTATCGTGGGGTAGTGCCGTTTTGGCGTATCTTTACAGAGAGATGTCCAAGGTGGCATTCATGCAAAACCGTGACTTCAAAGGGTGTCTAACCTTACTTCAAGTTTGGGCATGGGAGAGACTTCATTTGAAGCCGAGACTATGCGTGCATATACAATTAGATGGACACATTCCACTGGGATGCAGGTATCTATTTTTTGATGTAGCAAATATAATTGTAGTTATCGTTGTTGATACTAAATTTTAAAAACAACACAGATGGAATGTCCAAAAAGGTTATGACCAGACCCCGGCTAGACAATTAGATTTTTACCGAAATGAGCTTGACCGTATGAAGGTTTTTCAGGTATCTTTTCTACAAAAATGAGCTTTTTCTTTTATATGTCTTTTAATTTTAATGATTTGCAAAAAAAAAAATTGTGTAATATTCTATAGATGGAATGGGAGCCGTACACTTCATTTCTCAATCGCCTACCACCGGTATGCACAGAATACCCAGCAACATGGAGAGCCAGAGTTCCTCTTATATGTTTTGAGATAGTAGAGATGCATGTACCGGACCACGTGCTTCGACAATTTCATCGTGCACATGTTCCACAATTTGTTGAAAGAATAGAGAGGAAGACAAAGAAAGGAGCCCATCAACAGGACTGGGCAGCTGAGCATCAGGGTTACATAGAGTGTTGGAACGGGAGACATTTTTATCTTGTTGAGAAAATTGAGCCAACTCCCCGTGAATCGGATTACTACACTTGGTATTGGGGGATAACTCGAAGATGGATAATCCATGCGACCACAGCACCGGTTGAGTTACAAAAAGGTTACGTGCCCCGGGGTATAGATGAGAGAGAATTTGTAAGTATTTTCATATTTTGATTTAATGTCCATTTTTGATTGGTATTCTCGATATTGCTAACATGTATTTTTTTGGAATAATTGAAGATAGCAGCAATAGATGATGTTGAAACCATTGCAAATCATGGCTTAGAATTGGCTCAAGCAGGTAATATAAAATTAATTTTCAAATTTTAAATTTTTTAAAATTTGTATAGGTGATACCGAGTTCAATTCCTATCACAGGTACATATCCCGAAGCACAACAACATGTATCGATATATCAGTCGATAGTGCGGAGGCTTCGCCAAGCCTTAAGCCTAACTCATGAAGACCTTCATGATGGACGAGAGGTCATGCAACAGGACACTCTCGATACCATAGACGCACGTCAACCACGATGATGAAGACGAGGACGATGCAGAAACGACGATGAAGCTGGACCTTCCCAACAAGTAGACGATGAAGCTAGACCGTCACAACCACAAACTCAACCGGATAACGATCTCGTCCAAGCTCGGGATGGAGGAGGACGAAGACTGAGGAGGAGCAGAAGAGTTCTTGGATGTATGTAAACTAATCATTATCGTTATATACATTACAAACCTATTTTGGTATGTTATTTGTGTTTTGACTTTGTTCCAATATGTACTGACGTAGTATGTGAAACATATTTGAATTTTCAATGTGTGGTGTGATGATCTCATGGGTAAATTATGGTATGTATCGATGTGATGATTTTTGGATTTGTAAATGAGTTTGTGGTGGGAATTTGTTAGATTTATTACGATATGATTCGATGTGAGTTCGTTTTTAGATTTGTACAGGTAATACATAAAAATGGAGATGATTGTAAAATTTTTACAGGAAATGACAAAAAAAGTGCACAAGGGAGTGCCCAGGAAATGGACGGGACTAGTAGTCCCGTCTATTTCTGAACTGCTGAGTCTCATTTAAAACTTCGGGACTAGCGGTCGAGTTTTAACGAACTACCGAGAAATGGACGGGACTACTAGTCCCGTCCATTTCCTGGGCACGCAGGATTTGGGCGTGACTAATGGCGGGATTAGCGTGGCTAATGGCGGGATTAGATGGCTTAATTACACGGGATTACTAGTCCCGTGTAATTCAAAATCCCTTTCCAGCAAAATCAACCGCTTACGGTCGATTTTGCCCATTTTTTTCTGAAACGATCGTTTTTGCTATTAAAGTTTGAAAACGGTCGATTTTCAAAATTTGTCCATATATATATATATATATATATAAAGAGAGAGAGAGAGCAAATCTCCTATAAACTTAAGTTTATAGGGAATAATATACACCAACTTTTTTATCCATTGATGTTGCCTTTAGATTTGTGCCATCAAGAGATGCACAAATCTCAAAATGGGCTTCATATCTTTCATGGATCCCAAGGCAACATCAATGGATAGAAAAGTTGGTGTATGACTATTCCCTATAAACTTAAGTTTATAGGAGATTTGCTCTATACATATATAGGGAATAATGTGTATGAGGTGGCAGCTCATTTTGCTAAGTGAGCTACTATGAGATAGAGTGATAAGGTCCACAATTATTGATGTGATTAGCAAGGGGGCCTCACCACATGGCTATTTATTGGTAGCTCATTTAACAAAATGAGCCACCTCATACACAATATATATATATATATATATATATATATATATATATATATATATATATATATATATATATATATATATATATATATATATATATATATATATATATATATATATATATATATATATATATATA
>CM022707.1:36792496-36999996 GCA_012295165.1 Asparagus setaceus | reverse complement strand
GACCCGACCCGGCCCGGCCCGACCCGGGTGTTTAAATTTTACTTTTTTTTTTGGCCTGTAGGCTAGTTTCTAGCCTGGAGCATTGGCCAGCGAGCCGGTTCTGGCGGCGGTTGCGGCAAGTATAAAGCGGCATCTTGGCCGGTTCAAAATTGGCCTGTGACCCGGTTTAAAGCCGGTGGCCAGCTGACAGTTACCTTTAGTCGGTTTAATGACGACCAGAAAAAGATGCTCCTTTTAGGAGCATCATTTTAGCCTCAGCCAGTGAGCCTATGCTCATTTTAAACTGGCATTAGGACAAGCTATGCTCATTTTAAACTGGCATTAGGACAGGCTATGAATTAAAATTTAATAGATACAAAGTTAATATAGTTTATAAATTAAAAATTTTTTAAAAATTAAAAAACCCACGAGCCGACCCACGACCCATGGATCGTGGGCCGGGCCCAACCCGACCCACCCCTAGGCTGGTCGTGGGTCGGGCTGGGTCCAGTCCCAAACCCAGGACGAGAGAAATGGGCACGGCCCACTCTGACCCGGCCGGGCCCGGGTCGGACCCTCCCTGGCCTTGAACCCTGCGGGCCGGGTCATGGGCCCGAACCGGCCTGGCCCATGCCCACCCTACCGGAGCCTTGCTCGAGGCCCGCCTGATGTCATCCACTTAAACTTGGTCCATAACTTAACCTAAAAATTCTTTACAATTAGGCTCATAGATCTAACACCGTTAAACAACGGTAGTAATCAGTGGCAGTTTTATAATAATAAAATAGACTAATAAAAAATAAATCCCGGTTTAGATAAACGTGCAATGCAACAATATAAAAAACGTGTGCGAACAAAATGTTAAATTCGTGCAATCATCAACTCTATAATCGGTGATTGGGACAAGCATAAGTTCCCTTACTCTCTACGCTTATCTGCACGTGGCCCTTAGGATACAAGAAAGAACAATCAAGATAACACATAAAATATGTGAGAAATGGTTTCGTTCGGAAGGAAGAAAAAAAAAAAGTAAAGAAAGAAAGAACGCATGTCATTGACTTTGGGCCTTCTATGCATCTAGATATTTTACTTTGTTTGAGCCTTGTGCATACCAATCTGCATACATAGGCATCTTGTTTATGCACTTGGTACATGCAAGAGGAATAAATTTTCCTTTGATTTAGGTCACAAGGACACCGTAATTTCCAAGCAGGATATATACATATAAAAGTGAACAATAAGAAATTATTATGTAACTAAGGATGTTGTTCTTTTTTGCAAGTTTTTGCAAACTCATATCAGTAAGTATTCAATGACCTTGTTTGCTGACTAAATACAGAAAGAAATCACCAAAAACATGCGGAAAAAAAAAAGTCATTTGCAATCATCTCCGTTTGATCATATGAATATCACAACATAACAATGATTGTAATGTATAGCAGAGCAATCTTTATTTTTCTAAACATTTAGAGACATCATATCTGTTCTCTTGCACCTATATAACATAGAACAAAACATTCAGAAACAATCGCAAAAAGAATCATCAACTACAACACTACGAAAACATTGATCAAGAAACCCTATCTATTAAACCTCAATTCCAGGTAGAAGCAAGCCGATAACTCCTCTTAATCTTCCATCATATCATCAAAATTGTCTATGCAGAGCTAGGACTGATCTTTCTTTTGACAACTCTTTTTCTTCGAGCTTTAGGTGCTGAGGTCTCAGATTCTCCACTTCCTTGTTTGATGCCAAGTAAGCCAAGGCCAGAGATGATCGCATTCTTGGAGATGAACCAGTTTGAGGATGATCGGTCGGTGGCAATAGTGTCTGGATTTCTGTTGTAAGCATTTAGCAGGTTGTCTGATTGAAGAAGAGGGTCTGCTTCTATCCCGAGCCAAGCAAGTCTTGATCTTTCACCAACTTCAACATTCAATATTCTACAAGTAGATAGAAAATGATAACGATTTAGGTTAGGGTTAGGATTAGAGGTTCCATTTCCCTATAGTTCATGTTACTAGAGGAAATGGAATTTGAGTGTCATGCCTTTGTGTTTATATTGTTACATCGACCGGATGTCAGGCAGGAACATGGGTGTGCTATTATAGGTGTGCGTACAAATGTGTAAGCACTTGAACATACACATTATGAATCAGTCTATAGTTGAAAACAGTAGGTTAATTGCAGATACACCCCTATGTTATGAGGGTGTAGTCGGTTGATACACCACTATGCTATGAGGGTGTAGTCAGTTATAGCCTTAAACCATTTTGTTAGCACTTGCACCCCCTGAATTTTTGACGGTATTATTTTCCATGTAAGGTTTAGATGTCATTTGGGAATCATAAGACAACAAATTACCTTTGTCCTCGAGTTAACTGTGATAATGACTAAATTGCCTCTAAATTGAGGGCAGAAAACTAATGTTGTCTGAGGTTCAAGGGATGTAGGTGCTAATAAAAAAGTTCAAGGGATATAAGTGGCTGCCACCGTAGTACAGGGAGTGTATAAAAGTTTGGTTGTACTTTAGCTGACATGTACGTGATCTGGGATTTATCATCACATGAAGTCTTGATGTGGAAGTGGAAAAACAATGCGCTCTTGATATGATGGCTAGATATGCTGGCTAAACTATTTTTTTAAAATCTCCTCAGTGTGGTTGAGGTAGTAGCATAACATGAGCATATCAAAATAGACAAAGATCATCCAGACATTTATCAGTTATGATTCACTAGAATCAGCAATTATTGATGATAATGATCCAATATCAAGGGAATACACGGCAATTTGTCTGCACAATGTGATTAATAATAAAACATTCAATCGAAAAAATCATTCAAAATCTCAAGTCTTCAAATTTCCATTTACTACTACTGCTAAAAGTAGTGCTAGCTTATTTTCTTTGCATGTACCTTATAAATTACACAATAACATAACTCAAATGAACATGAAAATCGATACATTCCAAATCACCTGTTATGCTTAATCTTGAGCAAGTCACAATTTTCCAACAGATAAACATAAAATGCCAACAAACAATATATGGATAGTAGCTTTCCACTATGCTAAGTAAGAGAGAATAATTATAGATAAGTTTCAAAATAAATAATACATTAGCAGCATATGAAGGTAGAGGAACTTGCCTCAGTGCTATCCTGAAAGCTGTCACCACGCCAAGAACATCAAAGTGATTAAACATAGCCCTGTCAAACCCACATAACAGCTGATATCGCATGTTTGCATAAAGCCCTAAGAAGGCCCCATAGCCAAGAGCATTGGTACTCACAGATGGAATGGTCACTGATAACCTGCAAAACATTACCATTATGGTACAGGATGACGGTGAAAGCTTTAAATAGATTTGAAGAAAGGGGTAAATTTCACCAAACCCCCACTGATCTTCGGGCACAACCTCCCATCCCATCCAAAAAAAAAAAAAATTATAATTAGAGAAAAACCCCTTGAACTTTCAAAATTATACAAAATCTCCCTGAACTATTGGAAATTGTCATAAACTGATATCAATCATTAAAAAAAAAAAGAACTCTCTAAGTAAAAGTAAAAAGGGGCATCAGGCCAAAATTAAGTGAAACAAATTCAAAGGAGTGCTCTCTAATTTATAAAATTTAGGGGGTTTTGTAAAATTTACCCTTAAAAAAACAAAACTATATCCTTGAGAGAAAATTAAGATCTTTGGCATGCTAACCTTCCCTCCTTTTTGGCAGCTAGTGATTTTGTTAGAGCACCTTGAACTGCTCCTGCACTCATTCCTAGTAGACAAAACTCTGCAGCCTTGTAGAAGAATGAGTGTACTCTTTTTTGCAAATCAAATTCTCTCATTGGATAACTTTTTTCAAAAATATTATTCGGAAGCTTTTGTATTGTATTTTGCAAGTCGAAACGGAATGTGTTCCCATAGGAACGACAAGGTGCAAGGGACCAAACAACAATGGCATTGCATGCTGTTACAGTCAGGACATTTACTAGAGCCAAATCCCATTCTTGTTTGATCCTGAAAACAGAACAAATAATTATAACATGAGAAAATTTCTGTATGTAGTATGAATTTTCTACTTTTATTGTAATTAGATGAATACCTCTCCTTCCGATTCTTCACCTCCCAATGTACAGCACAACCAATAGTGGCTGCCTGTTCTAGGAGTAGTTGGTATAAGAAAGAAGGATCAGCAATCATCCTGCATAGAAGATCAAATAAAATGAGTTCAAGAGATGGTTATCTACAGATGTTAATGAGCATGGGAATACTTACTTCATAGGAATCGCGATACAAGAATTATGATCAGTAGCAGACCGACCACAAAAATAACCCCATTGATGAAGAAAATAATTTAAACACCATCTATTGGCTAATACTTACTGTGATTAAGATTTCTGATGGGTTATTAAAGTAGTTTTACAGATAAATTTACTTTTGCCAGGGAAAACATACTTAAAGTCTTCTTGTTAGAACAATTTATGTTTAATAATGCAATCCCTCTTTTAGTTTATCACTCAGATTTACACAGCTTTACACCTTTAGCTGGCTTTGGGCTTAAGCCTTTTTAAGTTACTTTAGTTATGCAGCTGTTTTTTCATTTTCTTTTTTTGGGTTCCATCTCTATTCATGAGAATGGGATTCAGATAGATACCCAAAAACTTCGGGATAAAGGCTTTGATGTTATCGTTTTTGTTCTTGTTATTGTTATTCTTGTTGCAGTTAGTCCCATCTCTTTTTCATTAGTTTTCTTTGAAAATCAGAGTTAACGCTTCTTTCAATATCAATTAAATGATTACCTGAGATTTGTTCATATTCTAAGAGCATGTTTGGCAACTTTGAATGATAATCCACAAATGGATTATAAGTCAAATGAATTATAAACCAAAGTGTTTGGTAAACTTACTGAATTATAATCAATTTTCAATAGGAGAGTGTTTGGCAAATGGGTGGCTTATAAGGCATCATTGTTGTCAAAATGACCAAAAAAATAAAAAATAAAGGAGTTGGAGAGAGATACATGGGGTTTGGACTTTTCTGAAATGATGAGGGGTATATTGATCTTTACACGGTCAAACCTTGTGGCCAAGCCACTTTGACATGTTTGGAAAATGGCTTATTTTGGCTTATAAGCCACAGAATATAAGCTATAGTACTCGAGCTTATTTTTTGGTGGCTTACAAGCTAAAATAAACCATTTACCAAACCTATCAAAGTGGCTTATACCACAAAAGTGTTGTGGCTTATAAGCCACTGAGCACTTGCCAAACATGCTCTAAAGGTGTTTTGTTTCCCATCATTTGCTGTGGTGTTTTCCCATCATTTGCTGTGGTGTCTAATGTATGTGTCCCAGCACCTCTTGCGACGTACATAAGCGAGCCTTGTATCCATGCAATATAAGAGAAGAAAGAAACAAACACAACCACCCACTCACCCAGCAATACAGTCATGCACGCTAAGACACGCACAGAGATACGCATACACAATAGACACAACAAACACAAGCAAAAGGAGGGGGAAAACTGTACAAACATATACACAAACACTAATATGGCAGCCCCTTTAACTCGCTTTAAACTGAACGCAAGTCCATCTACTAGGAAGATACTTATGCTTGAATACCGCTTTAATTGGTAAAACAAAGAGTCATGCATGTTGACTCTCTACATGAATGTTGACTTCTAAGTCCTATATTATAATGTATTATCTTCTGATTCTCCTCTCTATAAACCCAATCATGGGCATCTTCTAGGAGTAGTTGGTATAAGAAAGAAGGATCAGCAATCATCCTGCATAGAAGATCAAATAAAATGAGTTCAAGAGATGGTTATCTACAGATGTTAATGAGCATGGGAATACTTACTTCATAGGAATCGCGATACAAGAATTATGATCAGTAGCAGACCGACCACAAAAATAACCCCATTGATGAAGAAAATAATTTAAACACCATCTATTGGCTAATACTTACTGTGATTAAGATTTCTGATGGGTTATTAAAGTAGTTTTACAGATAAATTTACTTTTGCCAGGGAAAACATACTTAAAGTCTTCTTGTTAGAACAATTTATGTTTAATAATGCAATCCCTCTTTTAGTTTATCACTCAGATTTACACAGCTTTACACCTTTAGCTGGCTTTGGGCTTAAGCCTTTTTAAGTTACTTTAGTTATGCAGCTGTTTTTCATTTTCTTTTTGGGTTCCATCTCTATTCATGAGAATGGGATTCAGATAGATACCAAAACCGGGATAAAGGCTTTGATGTTATCGTTTTTGTTCTTGTTATTGTTATTCTTGTTGCAGTTAGTCCCATCTCTTTTTCATTAGTTTTCTTTGAAAATCAGAGTTAACGCTTCTTTCAATATCAATTAAATGATTACCTGAGATTTGTTCATATTCTAAGAGCATGTTTGGCAACTTTGAATGATAATCCACAAATGGATTATAAGTCAAATGAATTATAAACCAAAGTGTTTGGTAAACTTACTGAATTATAATCAATTTTCAATAGGAGAGTGTTTGGCAAATGGGTGGCTTATAAGGCATCATTGTTGTCAAAATGACCAAAAATAAAAATAAAGGAGTTGGAGAGAGATACATGGGGTTTGGACTTTTCTGAAATGATGAGGGGTATATTGATCTTTACACGGTCAAACCTTGTGGCCAAGCCACTTTGACATGTTTGGAAAATGGCTTATTTTGGCTTATAAGCCACAGAATATAAGCTATAGTACTCGAGCTTATTTTTTGGTGGCTTACAAGCTAAAATAAACCATTTACCAAACCTATCAAAGTGGCTTATACCACAAAAGTGTTGTGGCTTATAAGCCACTGAGCACTTGCCAAACATGCTCTAAAGGTGTTTTGTTTCCCATCATTTGCTGTGGTGTTTTCCCATCATTTGCTGTGGTGTCTAATGTATGTGTCCCAGCACCTCTTGCGACGTACATAAGCGAGCCTTGTATCCATGCAATATAAGAGAAGAAAGAAACAAACACAACCACCCACTCACCCAGCAATACAGTCATGCACGCTAAGACACGCACAGAGATACGCATACACAATAGACACAACAAACACAAGCAAAAGGAGGGGGAAAACTGTACAAACATATACACAAACACTAATATGGCAGCCCCTTTAACTCGCTTTAAACTGAACGCAAGTCCATCTACTAGGAAGATACTTATGCTTGAATACCGCTTTAATTGGTAAAACAAAGAGTCATGCATGTTGACTCTCTACATGAATGTTGACTTCTAAGTCCTATATTATAATGTATTATCTTCTGATTCTCCTCTCTATAAACCCAATCATGGGCATCTTCATTTATCAGTCAGGTTGTACCCACTTTAAGTCATATACTGGAATATGACAAAAGTTAGTAGCAAAAATTTAACATATCTATTTCCATATGGTGTTCAAAAGTAAATCAACAGGAATTTGAGGAGAATCCTAAAATATAGGATGTTTGACAAGGAGGCTAGAAGTAAGTGTCTTTATAAGTAGGTAAGAACCTTATAAGGAAAATAATGAAAAGTTAATACACCTACCTTTCAAGAATGCAAAATTTCTTACCAACTTAAGGTTTAGTACTATTATGCTGTAAAATTAACTAAACTAAATCTAGCGTTTGATGCTAGTAAGCTATTGTAATAACAAATAAGCTAGGAGTTGATCCATTTCAACAGGAATCCCACTCATGCCAGGCTATGTCCTTTCATTCAGAAGTATAAATTAAAATAAGTGTTTATAAATAAGTAATGTCTTTATAAATTAAAAAAAAGTGTTTATAAATAAATAAATAGATTGACTTCATATTTGAATGTTTTCCATAATACAATGTTCAACTAGCAAAGAGTCCCCATTCCTATTTTTAAAATGAATAAATAAGTAATGTAGAAACATATTTAAGTTCACTTTATACATATAATAAATGCACCTAGACTATGGAAAATCTACTACTCTCAAATATGTGAAAAGTATGACCTCTTATCTGTGGATGTTACCTTCCAATGAAACCTCTGGATAAAGATTGTGGAAGAGCTCGAGAGATGGCCCTAGATACTGTGGGTCTTGCATTCACTGACAAGAAGCGGACCATTTGTGCAGAGCTCACCAAACCCTGTCAATTAGGTTAAACCTTAATCAACATGCAGACTTTAGATTCATTTATAACAATGGGGACAAATGTATTACCATTTCATAAGCTTGGCGAAGCCCAGCAGGCAGATCCGCCATGGTCTTGTACCACTCCTGTAGAACTGCATCTACAAACTTCTTGTCAAAAAGCTGTCAAAAAGTGTAAAAAGGTTAGTACATTTCTTAACTTTGCAAAGAAAAGTAAACATTAGCAAGTTGTCAACCTCCTGTAGGACAAGACGCCGTCTAAACAATCCACCTTCATCTCCTTCATCACCTTCATCGAAATCACCAAAGTAGTCATCATCATCACCTCCGTCATCACCACCATCACCCCCACCATGGAAATTTTTCTTTCCAATATCTCCACCTCCTCCACCAGTTGCTAGCTGAAAATTTCCAGAACCATTAATGAAAAGATAGGCTTATAACTTCCAAGAATAGAAACATATATAATTATCTCATCTTAAATTAGTTAAGTATGCAACACTTGGAGAAACCAGGCTTGGTTTTCTATGACTCTAGATTAAAATGTAACATACACTACAAAAATCGCACAATGGCCATTTTAGGGTTCAAAGTTTAAGTCCTGTAATTTACACCCTTTAAGCCAGTAAGCTCAGTGACTCCCAAATATTGAGGTGCTACCAAACAGCTCCTAAGGCTAAGTTTGGAAAGTGGTAGCATAGCGACTTATAACTTCATTATAACTGCTAAAAACACTCAAAATATTTATGATCCTTTTACTCAACAAATCTTATACCGATATTGGGGTTATAAGCAATATCTTGTCAAATATGGTACAATTAACATCCAACTGTTTGTTCCCTCACTACTACTAATTCAGTTTTCAAAATAGAACCTAAGAACGCCGAGTAATATGGAGTTAAAAGGCACAAAAAACAGCTAACTTATATACTCTCATGCTGATCACTCGAATTGGTGGACATTCTAAATTTTCTTGAAAGTCTTTGAAAATCGACTTTTTGGATTTAACTTTAAAATTATCTTTCAGCTTTACATATTATATGATCCTTGAAGTAATGACAAGAAACAAATCCCTCTACCAATGATTTAGGCAAGAACTGGTTTTAGCTAGTATACTAGCCACATCCAAAGCATAGAAAACATGTTCTATAGTGCAACATACTGTGTTACGGAACGAAATGCTGCCCTCCAGTTCAATAACGTGAGGAAAAAATGTTGCTTCGTGAAGTCATGTTCTTTCCAAGAAACATACAATACGAAATGTGTTTTTGTAATTTGCGTCACAGAAAACACCCCCGCCACGGATTTAATTTGCTGTTATGGGTAAGTCTCACCGTCCAAAGAAACATAAAGGCCTTCTACCATGCGGGAAAACCCTAGTCCCTAATTTTCGTCAAGTACTTCGACTTCTCACCTCCACACAACTGCTCAAGAAAACCCTAGACCCTCATGATGCTGAAGGAAGACCGAATGACGCCAACCACATTCCCAACAACAACAGTGACAGTTCTCACCCGACAAGTCCTTTCCACAAGGAATCTTTTCCCAATGACGAGTTGACAATGACATTCCCACGTGTTTCGTCCCTCTCCATCAATCTTGATCTCTCTGGGTGAGATCTATCTATTCATTACTGCTATTTGTACTATTTTTCTTCAATTAGAAGCTATTTTCTGCATTAATATGTTTATCACAACATTTTTTTTTTTTTTGCATTAATCTGTTCATTTCAGGTTGTCTCTCGTATATTATGTTAGAAATTCCAAGCAATACTTTCACTAATACAACACCAAAGTATCATTAACGATTAACCTATGCATTTTTTAAGTTGAGATTGAGTAGACTGCTATTTAACAGTTTAAGCTTAATATAGTTTTGTGCAAATCCTAATTTCTTATATAGGTTTGAAGCGTCTTCTATTGTGAAAAGTGTAATGAAATATTTGAAATTTTGATTGTAGTGTAGGTTGATACCATGTTACTATTTATTACAATCGTTGTGAATTTTTTCTATTTATTTAAAACTAAAAATAATAAAACACGTACCTATGTTGTGGCGTTATGTCGTATCGTGTTTTTACACCATCAGGAGACGAGCGTTACATTGTGTGTTATCATTATATTCAACATTGCCTACATCAACCTCTCCTAACCAAATTTAAATTGCATTGTTACTCTTGTCAAGAACCATGAAACTATTAACATAAGAACATAATCTGATCAATTTTCAATACACATAAAAAGGCACTGTAAGAAAAACCCTGCAAAAAATACCACAAGTACATACACTTTTACTTCCAAAATGGTACATAGATGTCAAATTTCCACCTTCATCTAATTTGATGATCCTTATCCCCAAAAACTTCCTCATATCCAAAATTCTGGATAAAAAACGTTGCCTTGTGAAACCCAACACTAAACAAAACGCCATTTCTGAAGCCCTAAGTACTACCAATTTGCATATGCACCTAGGAGCTGGATCTCTGCAATCTTCCTCGTTTGAGTAAAATTAAGTTCAATGACAACAACAAAAAAATAAAAATTATATCCATTCACTTGGGGAAAAAGAAAACTAGGGTTTCATAAAAATTAAAAAAAAACCCAGGATACCCATTTAAATCTATACCAAAAAACATTAAGTCATAACCTTATCCAAGTCAAGTTGAGCTAAACCCACATAAAATTTCAACCCAATCAACTCACTTGAGTGCCAAAAAAAGAAAGGAAAAAAAAAAACTAGGGTTTCCTGAAATTCTCCAAAAATAAACTAACCTCGGGACTAGTCCTGGTGGTCTTCTGCGTCAAATCAAGCTTGGACTTCTCGAGCGTCACCGCCCCAAACGCCCCATAATCCTTCTTCATCACCGGCCCCACCATCGCCGCCGACGAGGTGGAGGGGCCCGCATCGGTCACCGAGCCCAAACATCGTTCTAGAAAGTGGGTGGTCCCCGAGGACTCCGCCGGAGAGTGATCGGGGCCCACGGCGGCGGAAGAGGAGGCGGCGACGGTCAGGCGACAGCGAGGGCGGGGGCGGTTAGGGTTTCTGAAAGCTGGGAGAGAGGTTTTGGGGGCGTGGTTGGGTTTTGGGCGGCGGATGGGGGAGGAGGAGGCGGCGGAGGCGGTGGCGGATTGGAAGACGGCGGCGGCGGCGGAAGCCATTAGGGCTTTGTTCTGCTGCCGGCGGTTTCTGCCTTTGATGACCAACCGCGCTTGTTGCGAGAGAGGAAGGAAGATGATAGAGTGAAGGGGTAGTTTTGTTGACTCGAAAGGATGATGATAACACCATGGAAGGCCCAGAATATCATGATTGGGCTGGATGGAGATATGGGCCTTGTACCTTGGAATGCTATGGGCCTTTAAAATGGGTTCTTTGCATATATATATATATGTACCCCTTAAATCAGGGTTATTTGCAAAAATACCCTCCAAATCTCAGTATTTGCATATGTATACCCCTCAAATCATCAATTTTGAAAAAATTACCCCTGAAAGAAATTATTCATCAACTTTTGTAAGCTATTTTGTAATCACAAGGTAAAAATTATCAACATAGTAGTCAAATTTTTAGCGCCAAGATGATTCGTTGATTCAAGGGGTATTTTTTTTACAAAGTTGATGATTTGAGGGGTAGTTTTGTAAATACTAAGATTTGAAGGGTATTTTCATAAATACTCATGATTTTAAGGGGTATATATGCAAATAACCCTTTTCAAATAAAGTTAAGTTTCTACTTTCACAGAAACACTTAACCTTTGGGCGGTTCACCACGTAACCGCCCCAAAACTTTTTTTGTTTCCTGAACTTGTGGGTGTACTCACAAAATCCACCTGAACTTTAAAGTTGATGTACCAAAATTTTCGTGGCAAATAACTAAAATGTCCTTAAGAGAAAAGACCCTCAATCGGGTGCATTGCCAGTAAATGGCAAATAACTATTTGCAACATTTTTATTAAAAAAAAAACACTTTAGTTATTCAAATTATAGGTAGGTTGGTTTGGTGAGAGAATTTTAAAGTTTAGGGGAGTTTTTGGAGATGCCCCAAAGTTTGGGGGATAAGAATAAGTTCAGAGGGTTTTGTGAAATTAACCTATGAAAGTATCATGAACAGTTTAGAGAATTTGTGCAAAAATATCATTAATTTATTTTTATTAGAGAAGAATATCATTGGCTTCCAAATTAACAGAAAAATGTAGTTTTACTGTCATAAAACTGTATTATCATTTTATGATAAATAGGTGAAAGTTCATGATAGTTAGCTAATAACCATGTATCGCTCCTTTATATATAAAGAGAAATTGGTGAAACTTGACACAAAAAATTGATATGTGTCATATCACAAAGGTAAAAAAATTCATGTGTCATATCATAAGTACCCACATGTCCCTTTATCCTATTATAAGATGACATGTGAACATTTAATTTTATACTCATCTAAGAATCCTCATTAAATTAAGACTTTTCATAATAAAAATTTCTAATAATCAAATATTTGTAATCCTTATCAGCTTATAGCAGTCCATAATTAAAAAATCTCATTATATATATATATATATATATATATATATATATATATATATATATATATATATATAGAGCAAGACTCTATGAACTTAAGTTCATAATGAATAGTGGTGCACCAACTTTTCTAACCACTCATCTTGCTTTGGGATCCGTGAAAGATATAAAGTCCACTTTGAGATTTGTGCATCACAAATCTCAAGGCAAGATGAGTGGATAAAAAGTTGGTGCACCACTATTCATTATGAACTTAAGTTCATAGAGCCTTGCTCTATATATATATATATATATATATATATATATATATATATATATATATATATATATATATATATATATATATATATATATATATATATAAAGAGAGAGAGAGAGAATCCCCACAACTATGGGGTGTCTCTGAAAACACCCTGATAATCATATTTTTATTGCATATTATACCCTCATTATCTATTTCATTTAAATAAAAATATCACTAATAAATGTGTTTTATTTTAATTTACAGGTTAATAAAAAAATAATGAATAAAAACCGAAAAGACTCAAACTCCCTGATTTTCTACCATTTATTGAAGCCCAAATATGAAGACAAAAGAAGGCCGAAGAAGAGACAAGGATCCATGAAGAAATAGGGTCAAGAAATCAACAAAAAAACTAATCTGCCGCTAACCAATCGGTCGGCCGGCCGATTGGCCAATTGATTGGTCAACCGATTGGTGAACGGCAATTACAGATTTGTGGCTGGATTTTAATTTCTTTGTTGCCAAGTTTCATCCAAGGGTTCTCCTTCATTGTTGTAGGCTATAAATAGAGGGATAGAGTGAGGGGTTTGAGTGTGAAAAATTTTATAAAAACTCTATTTGGAGAGGAGGGTTACTCTTAATTGAGAAGACTATCCAAATTTATAACTTTTATTGCAATTAATAAAAGAATTTTTTCACCTCTTCATATTTTTCTTTTCTTCGTTATTTGATCATGAAGATGAAGATGAGATGAAGATGAAGATAAAGATGAAGATAAAGATGAAGATTTGCCTTCATCAAGAGGCTAGAACCCTCTTGGAATGTAAGTTTTCTCTTTTATCTTTTATTTTCTTGTAGTATTTTCTTTTCTTTTCTTTTAGTAGATTAGATTTATTTTGATGCATTGTAGAGTAGATTTACTTTCATGTCTTTATTTTCTTGCATTACTTTCTTGTATTTTTATTTTGTAGTATAGATTTATTTTCTTGCATAGTTAAATTTACTTTTATGCTCTTTTACTTTTGTAATTTAGAGTTATTTTAAAAAATTCTTCTTTATTTTTATTTTTCTTTTTGTAGTTAATTTTTCTTTCATACTCACTAGTTTTTATTTTGCTTTTAATTCAATAATCTTGAACTAAAATCTTGTAGGAATTTTAGAATTGTATGAAACTAGTTTAATTTCTTTTATATTTTGTGAATCATTCTCTTGTACTTAAAATGATCACGTTTAGGATAATCAACTAGAGAACTAATTGGTAGAAGAAGAATTTGATAATCTATGCTTATCTTAAGTGGTTTGATAGGTTATGCTTATGAATTCTAGAATTACTATTTAGTTGTTGATCTTTTCATGAGTATTAATTTTAGTTGGATAATAACTTGATAGGTTATGCTTTCCTTAAGTGATTTGATAATCTATGCTTAATAAATATAAAGTTGAATGTGATAAAAGAGAATAGTTCATATTTTATATGTGAGATTAGCTAGTGGATTCAATTCTAGATTCATCATATCTTTAATTGAATCCTCCATTTTTACTTTCTTGATTTTCCTCTTTATTCTTGATTTTTCTTTCATTTGTTTGTTTTATTTTACTTCATTTTATTCATCATTCTTTCTCCTCTCTTAATCTTGTTTTGATTTTATTTGCACATATTCACAAACACTCTCTTAATCACTCCACAATCAACCATTTTTTTATCACACTCCTAATTGTCACACACACAACATAAGAACCAATTTTAATTAATTCCTACAACACCTTCCTCGTGGGATCGATAACTTTTTATACTATAATTTGATAGTTGTATACTTGCAACTCAGGTTCATACATATTATTTTCCTACCACCCCCTCAAGTATTTTAATTTGAGAATAACCCCCTCAAGTTTGAGCATATTGTAAATTACTCCCCTTGGCTATTTTAATTTGAGAGCACCCCCCTCAAGTTTGAGCATATTGTAAATTACTCCCCTTGGCTATTTTAATTTGAGAGCACCCCCCTCAAGTTTGAGCATATTGTAAATTACCCCACCTCAACCATGAAAATTTTGAGATAACCCCCAGAACTTTTCTTACTTAACCCCCCTCAAATAGGGTGTGTCTCAAAAACTCCCCTCAACTATTTTAATTTGAGAAACTCCCTCAAGTATAAGCATGTTGCTGCTAACCCCCCTCAAGTTTAAAGATTCGAGAAATTCCCATGAACTCTTCTCACTTTACACCTTGAAAGCTAACACCATTAGGTCTAGCATGTCACATGAAAATTATGTGACTAAGAAAAGACCAAAATATCCCTCAATCTTAAAAAACTACTTTGATTTTTTTAGAATAAGAGAAAGAGAGGAGAAAGAGGGAAAAAGCATCTTTTTTACTAGTTGGGGGTTTCTTTGCAACTACATGGGTTAATTTTTAAAAGGACATTTCAGTTATTTTATATTTTGAAATAACGTCAGGGAGGTTTGGTGAGAAAAGTGTGAAAGATTTGGAGGGTGAGGGTTGGCAACACCCCGTAGTTGAGAGGGGTTTCTCTAATTTTTAAAGTTGAGTGGTGTTGTCTATAATATGCTAAACCTGGGGAGGAGGAGGGGTTGGTTTTTCAAATTAAAATAGTTGAGAGGAGTTTCCTGAGGCATCCACCTTAGTTGAGGGGGGGGTTTTTTTTCCTTCTTCTTCTAAAGTTAATCCTAAAAACATATATGCAAAATTATACATGCATCAAATTATATTTAAAGTTGATGGATTAGGTTTACTCTTAAAATATTATTGATGAATTGGTTACTTTTTATTTTTATTGATTTTTATATATTGTCTTTCTGATTTTTATAAAGAGGGATTATTAGTTCATCCCCTCTCTCTTTAAAACATTAATAGAACACAAGACACCATAAAATATATATATATATAACATGCAAAGATCTATAAAATTAAAAGCTTTTCTATCACAAAATATCCTCGTGATCTGCAAAAGTAATAAATTATTTATGCAAATTCTTGGAAATACTATCTCTAATTCCCCTACTTTATCTGATTTTTCTAATGATTAGATTAAAATTCTAATGGGTTTTAAGATTATTCTAAGAATAAATATTTGAATTCTTAAAATTATTTTATAGATATTTTAAAATCATATATACTTTTCTAATTAAATTAAAATTCTAATGCAAGCATCACAAGATTAAGGTTTAATTGTGAGATTGCTTTAGATTATATCAATATGTGAATGCATTATATCTCATCATTGTGATGTTTTATTTTATTGTTTCATGTTGTAGGGTTTAACTCAATGTACTCTTTAGTTCACACCAAACCTCAGAAGTTTTTTATAATAAAACATCAACGTAAGATGACCTTCTTGGCTAGCGAAATCTCCATGATTCTTTAAATTGAAGAGATATTTTCGGTGTTGAGATCATTAAGGAGTGTCAACTTTTTATATAGTTTTATTTTTTTATATATTATAAAAAGAAGGACATTACAAAGGAGAGTTTGATGGTTAGGCTATCTAATTTTGAATTAAAAATTTAAAATAAAACTATCCATGCACTCTTTTGGCAAGTGGATTTTTCCTTTTCTCTTTTATCTAAGAATATTATAAATAAAGAGGAATATTACAAGTGATAGTATGGTGGTTAAACTATTTAATTCTAAATTTTAAATTTTAAAATAAAAATCACCCACCCTTATTTTACATTTCTTTTAAGTTGCAACTATTTAAAGAAAAGGTCCATCTCAAATTATCTAATTTTCAATAATCCATATGCTATAAGTCATTTGTATGCTCATATCCATAAAAAATAGAGTATATATAAAAATAGAAAAGAAGAAGCAACAGTTTAAATTTATTCAATTCAATTTAGAAGTAGATGCATGATTATCACATTTTAATTACATTTTATACCCTTATTACCTATGTTATATGAATAACGATATTACTAATAATCATTTTATCTTATTTTGCGGGCTAATAAAGAAATAATGAATAAAAGCCCAAATGACTCAAATTCTCGAATTTCTACCAATATTTGAAGCCCAAATCGAAGACAAACCAAGGCCCAAGATACCAAATTGATCCAAGAGAAATTCGTGAAGAAAAATCAAGAAAAGACAAATTAGGTTGGGAACCAATCGGTTGACCAACCGGTTGGCCAACCGGTTGGCTAACGGTTGGCTAACCGATCGACCAACCGTCGGTTCCCAACAATTCAGTTAATGGTGGATTTCTCTCCCTTTTAGCTAGGTTTGATCCAATGGTTCACATCAACTCCGTTGGGCTATAAATAGGGGTGAAGGTGAGTGTTTTGAGTGTGAAATATTTTGTAAAACTCCATTTGGAGAGGAGGGTCACTCTTAATTGAGGAGACCTTCCAAAATTATAACTTTTGTTACACAATAAATGAAATTTTTCACCCTTCAATTTCCTTTCTCTTCTTCTAATCCAAGGACCAAAAGGAGGATTAGATTAAGATCAGGAGTTGTTGGTTTTCCTTTTATTTCTTTTTCCTTTTCTTTCTTGTTCATTTATTGCTTTGTAGCTTAGATTTACTTTCATGCAATTTAATTTCATGCAATTTACTTTCATGCAATTTACTTTCATGCAATGTATTTAATTCTTGTATTTACTTTCTAGAATAGATTTTTTCTTTTCTTTAATTCACCTTGAGGCTAGAACCCTCTTGGGAATTACCCTTTTCTAAGTGTGGAGCCAATATTTGTGGGATCCCTAGAGATTGTTTGAAACTAGCTAACAAATCCAACTCATTTTCATGAGATTGAGATAAGCTAAGTGGATCTACTCTAGATTCCTCATATCTTTAATTAACCCTCCATACTTTACCTTCTTGATTTTGCACTTATCCTTATTTTTCATTTGTTTGTTATTTTCCTTTATTCTTGATTTTGATTTTCTCTCCTCTCTCTCAATCTTGCTTTCTTTTATTTTGCACTTATTTTCTCTCAATCTCATTTTCCCTCCATGTGCATATAATCTCAAACTTAGTTTTGTTATTATGTGCATATAACCACCACCACACTCTCAACTTTATTTTCTTCTCTTTTACCTCTCCACATCCACACTCACCATTTTCTCACTTTCATTTTATTTGTACAATAACTCCTAATTGTCGCGCGCATAATTTGAGAACCAAAACTTGAGCAAAACTCCTCCTACTTTCCCGTTCCTCGTGGGATCGATAATCTTTTATACTATAACTTGATAAAGGTTGTATACTTGCAACCTAGGAGGTAATCATTTATTTCCCATCAAGTTTTTGGCGCCGTTGCCGGGGAACGGTGCATAAGTAGGATTTTCATTAAGTTTGGTTTTTATTTTGTGTGTTTTCTTTTGTGTAGGAACTTGGAGCTTGAAGATCAAGAGTTGAAGATTCAAGATTGAAGAATTGCCTCCAACGAGGCTTTGCATTGCTTTTGTGTGGGTAACTTCTCCATCTAGTATTTTCAATTCCACCCTTTAGATAGTTCATATACATTAGAGACAATTAGGATAAAAAAATTAAAAAAAAAAAAAAATTCCCCTTTGTCGACCCTAATAAACTTCATTTTTTTTTATTGTCGACCATAATAAAAAATAAAAAAATTTTCATTTTTGCATCCTTTTTAGTTGCTTTTAATTCCTAGGGTTGCATTTCATATAATAGTAGGAATTCACCAAGTGATTTGAGCATCTTGATTTGGCACACACTTGAAAATATCTTAAGGGCAAAACCCATTAATCAAGATAAGGTGAGGGATTTCATCACCCTTTCCTTAGCCCAAAATCACTAATTCCTCACTACACATACCCAAGCCTCTTAAAACTGATTAGACGTTGGCCCCTAAGGATTCGAGCTCATTAAGGAACAATAATTTCTTAAGTGAACCGGTCCAAGTTTATTTGGATTAATTGGTGTCTAAGGCAAGGTTTAGGGGTTGCGTAAGGCGCTCCGCAAGGAAAGAGGTACTTAATTGATCTTTGATCTCCCTCTAGTACTATCCTTACCTGGCTAATTACCCAAGTAAACTTTGATCTTTTCACTAAGGGAATTTTTGGTTAGGAGCTGGTCTAAGTCAAGTTTAGGCTTAACCCTAGAGTTAGGGTGATTGGAAAGTGATTGCCTTGATTTTTTTTTAGTTAGTTTTTCCTTATTATTATTTTTTTCTCATCATCTTCTTAACTTTTTCTCTTATCCTTTTTCAAAAAAAAAAAAAAAATTTTTTTTTTGATTGTGGTGTATGCAAACTTGGGTTAGGGATAATACTAATCGTTTAATTCGTTTTGATTCATCTCTTGAACCAAACGAAATGACTAATACCAACCCACCTGTTCTTCAAGATGTTTGTTACCCCACTAGAAATGCAATCCCCTCTTGCATAAAACTCCCGAGGTAAATGGAACCAATTTTGAACTTCGACCGCATTTCATAAACATGCTTCCCAAATTCTTAGAGTCGAAACCGAAGGCATACATCTTTATCTCGAATTTGAAGAAGTTTGCCTCATGATTAAGATGAGGGACTTAACGAAGATGCGATCAAACTCCGATTTATTCCATTTGCCCTTAAGGACAAAGCCAAAAATGGTCGTATAGCTTGCCCACAATTCCATCTCAACTTGGGGTGAATTTGTAGCAGTTTTTCGAAAAATTCTTTCCTATCCACAAAACAATCAAGCTTAGAAACAGCATTCAAAATTTTAAAATTGTCGGGAGAACCTTTTGGAAGTATTTTGACAAATTCAAAGATCTTCTTATCCAATGTCCTCACCATGGTCTTGAAAAGTGGCGATTATGCCAAATCATTTATGAAGGATTGGATTATTCTTCAAAACTTCCTTAGAGTCAATGTGTCAAGGGATTTCATGAAGAAAAATGCCGATGAAGCTTGGGACTTTTAGAGAGTTTATCAGAAAACCATGCGATGGGAACATTGTGATGACCGTGTTTCATCGGTTTCCCAACCCAAAACCGATGGTCGTCCTTAGAAACAAACATAGCCTCTGAAGCAAAGATGGCGACAATCATGCGTAGGTTAGAAGCTTTAGAAGTCAAAGAACGAGCTCGGCTCAAATCAACCAAGTTTCTACCTCGGGTTGTCATAGCTGTCTGTCTCCATCTCATGTTTGGAGGAATGTCCTCTTTTAGGATCGGTCGGCCACTAGGTCGGATAAACGCCTGCATTTCGTCCGGTGAATGATCCATTTTCTCCAACCTACAATCGGGTTGGAGAAATCATCAAATTTTGCATGGAACCGGGAAACTACTCAGAAATCAAAATTTCACTCCCTCTTCAACCCAACAATGGTCGTATAGCTTGCCCACGATTCCATCTCAACTTGGGGTGAATTTGTAGCAGTTTTTCGAAAAATTCTTTCCTATCCACAAAACAATCAAGCTTAGAAACAGCATTCAAAATTTTAAAATTGTCGGGAGAACCTTTTGGAAGTATTTTGACAAATTCAAAGATCTTCTTATCCAATGTCCTCACCATGGTCTTGAAAAGTGGCGATTATGCCAAATCATTTATGAAGGATTGGATTATTCTTCAAAACTTCCTTAGAGTCAATGTGTCAAGGGATTTCATGAAGAAAAATGCCGATGAAGCTTGGGACTTTTAGAGAGTTTATCAGAAAACCATGCGATGGGAACATTGTGATGACCGTGTTTCATCGGTTTCCCAACCCAAAACCGATGGTCGTCCTTAGAAACAAACATAGCCTCTGAAGCAAAGATGGCGACAATCATGCGTAGGTTAGAAGCTTTAGAAATCAAAGAACGAGCTCGGCTCAAATCAACCAAGTTTCTACCTCGGGTTGTCATAGCTGTCTGTCTCCATCTCATGTTTGGAGGAATGTCCTCTTTTAGGATCGGTCGGCCACTAGGTCGGATAAATTTGCATTTCAGGTGAATGATCCATTTTCTCCAACCTACAATCGGGTTGGAGAAATCATCAAATTTTGCATGGAACCGGGAAACTACTCAGAAATCAAAATTTCACTCCCTCTTCAACCCAACAATTCTCTAGGGGCAATACGGTTCCTCTCAATTTTCAACAACCAAATTTGTCATTTCAAAATCGGTCTCCTCATCACCAATCGCAAATCACACTCCTCAAATTGCGGATCATGATAAACGTCTTAATGTTCTGGAAAAGGGTCTAGATACTTTGATTAAAACCTCTACACAGACCACGAACTTATTGACTCAAACATCAAACACGCTGAATTCCTTCATGCAATCAACCGGGCAAATCCTCACCTCCAACACTCAAGCCATAGCTAGGTTAGAAACCCAACTTGGTCAACTAGCTAATGCCATGAGTGAGAGAGAGAAAGGAACTTTTCCGAGTCAACCCGTGCCCAACCCGAAGGACACGGGATCAAGTTCAACCTACCAAGCTGAAGTGAATGCAATCCATTCACTATGGTCAGGTAGACAGGTCGATAATTAGGTTAGAATGCCTCTAAGTGAAACCCTTAAACCAAAACAAATTCTCTCTCCTTCTGATATCTCTACTCAGAAATCACACCCTTCTGATGACCCAGAACCTGAACCAGAACCAGAGTCTAATCAATTTAAACCAGTTGCTCCTTACAGGATAGACTCGGGCCTAGGAAGCACTCCTCTCAGGAGGAGAAAATTCTAGAGACTTTCAAGCAGGTTAAGGTCAACATTCCTCTTTTAGATGTCATTGAACAAATTCCTTCTTATGCCAAATTTTTAAAGGAATTATGTACCAAAAAGAGGCAAATAAATGTTCCAAAGAAAGTCTTTCTCGCCGCCAATATCAGTGAAGTCCTCTCAAGGTGCGTACCATTGAAACATAAGGATCGGGTTGTCCTACCATCCCGTGTATCATTGGTAATACTCATATCGATAAAGGCTTTTAGACTTAGGGGCGGTGTCAACTTGCTTCAGTATTCGATCTACCAACAACTAGGTGTCGGGGAACTCAAGCCAACTAGATGCACACTTGATTAGTGATAGATCTGTTAAGGTCCCTATGGGTGAAATAACGGATGTATTGATAAAGGTTGGAGACTTCATTTTTCTGTTGATTTAGTAGTCACGGAAACACAACCCGTTTCCAATCCCAAAGGACGATACCCGTGATCTTAGGAAGACCGTTCTTAGCCACTTCTAATGCTCTCATCAAGCTGTAGAACTGGTCACATGAAGGCATCTTTTGGGAATCATTGCTGAACTTAATATTTTCAATCCGAGAAATAATATTGATAAGCGACCTTTGAAATCAATTACATCCAAGAAAGTTTAACAGTAGAGAATGAATCGACATTAGTTTTGAGGAAATCTTTCATGAGGCTGGAAATCTTAAAAATTGATTTGATTTTCCAACATGAGGAAGCGTGTTGAATACATGCCTTTTGAATGCAACATTCGAAGAACTCTTTTCGATGAGCTTAGATTTTGGAAGAGCAACCAAAATGTCAAATTTTCATTAATCAAAATCTAAGTTCAAAATGCATAACACCAATAAGACCTACCTTAATTTCTTTGCAAAACACATTGCAAACCATGGAATTTTCAGAATTTGAGAACATCATTGATTATATCATCTTGAAATTCTTTAAATTTCGGGTAGAATTTTCAACAATAAGGTAGGATTTAATGTAGAATGTGAGCTTCTCATGTTTAATCTTTTATTCTACATTTTACTTTTTCCCACAATAATAATAAAAGAATTTATTCTTCTCTCATGTGAGAGTTTCTTGTTCTTTTCAAAAAAAAAAAAAAGAAAAAAAAGAAAAAAAAAATAAATAAACATATGAAAAAAAACAAGAAAATAAAAAAGAGAGAATAAATTTTTGACTTCACCTTCTCATACCAAAGGTAATTCTGAATTTTTATCATTGTTCGAAGTCGATAGAACAAAGGTAAGTGCTTTCATGCTTGTCTGTTTTACTTTGTGCATAATAGAATTTGCATTGAGGACAATGCAAAATTTAGGTGTGGGGGTGGGAATTAGTCATTTTGCTCTTTATCTTAGTCATTTTTCCTCTTCTTACCATTTTTTATGTCATTTTTCCTCTTCTCATAAAAAAAGTCACTTGCTAACTTAATAGAGTTGA
This sequence comes from Asparagus setaceus, assembly GCA_012295165.1. NCBI lineage: Eukaryota > Viridiplantae > Streptophyta > Magnoliopsida > Asparagales > Asparagaceae > Asparagus > Asparagus setaceus. The sequence continues at coordinate 36,977,050 of CM022707.1, read as the reverse complement.
TTAATAATTGATCAATTTGATAGAATTTAAGTCTTCTAATCCTTAGTTGGTTCTATACTCAAGTTTACCTTTTATGATAACTCCAAATAAATTTCTTAAGAAATGATTTTCAAAGTAGTATACTTTACTTAAGTTGTAACTTAGATTTTTAAATAAAGTAATGAAATTTTGCATGCCTAACTTAGAGTTGAAAATAATTTTTCAAGTTGTCTTGATCCAAATATTGTTCAGAATATATATACATATACACATATATATTATACTAACTTAATAAATAGAAGAAAAATTTCTCTTAAAATCATTGGTGGTTCTATTTTACTAAGCCTAAGTTGGTGAGTAATTAAGCCCAGGAGTATTTCTATGCTTAATGACCTAAGCCCAATGGGTTGGGATTCATTGGCCCAAAACTCACTAAATGGTCACTTAGAAAGCCGATTAAAAGAACAAAACCACCAAGGAATAAAGAGTAAAAAAAATCATACTAACCATGTTTTTGTATATAGTTATATTTGTATATGTTCTTGAAAAATAAAATGGATTAAAAGACTTGAAGTTGTTTAAAACAAAGGGTTAGCATGTCCGTTTCAAAACTTTTAAATTAAATTTTTGAGTTAAACTTAGTTTTGTATAACTATAATGGAAGGATTTTCTTAAGAAAATTACATTGGAGTTATGATAAAAACGTTTTCTTGAGTATTAACCAACTTCAATTGGAATGTTTGAAGATATCAAATGAATTAATTATTTTATTAACTTCTTTAAATTGGCAAGTTGACTGAATTTTGTGGGTATATTCACTGCAAACCCTCACGAGACTACAACTCGTCCACTAGGGTAACCTAGGGGTTTAAAGGCTTGTTGTATGTGCTAAATACAACCGCGATTCCTGCGAAAGTGAGTTAGGTTTTCTTTTTATTTTCTTTGCTAGAGGACTAGCAAAAGTTTAGGTGTGGGGGTATTTGATTATCACATTTTAATTACATTTTATACCCTTATTACCTATGTTATATGAATAACGATATTACTAATAATTATTTTTATCTTATTTTGCAGGCTAATAAAGAAATAATGAATAAAAGCCCAAATGACTCAAATTCTCTGAATTTCTACCAATATTTGAAGCCCAAATCTGAAGACAAACCAAGGCCCAAGATACCAAATTGATCCAAGAGAAATTCGTGAAGAAAAATCAAGAAAAGACAAATTCGGTTGGGAACCAATCGGTTGACCAACCGGTTGGCCAACCGGTTAATAACCGGTTGGCTAACCGATCGGCCAACCGATCGGTTCCCAACAATTCAGTTAATGGTGGATTTCTCTCCCTTTTGGCTAGGTTTGATCCAATGGTTCACATCAACTCCGTTGGGCTATAAATAGGGGTGAAGGTGAGTGTTTTGAGTGTGAAATATTTTGTAAAACTATAATGGAAGGATTTTCTTAAGAAAATTACATTGGAGTTATGATAAAACGTTTTCTTGAGTATTAACCAACTTCAATTGGAATGTTTGAAGATATCAAATGAATTAATTATTTTATTAACTTCTTTAAATTGGCAAGTTGACTGAATTTTGTGGGTATATTCACTGCAAACCCTCACGAGACTACAACTCGTCCACTAGGGTAACCTAGGGGTTTAAAGGCTTGTTGTATGTGCTAAATACAACCGCGATTCCTGCGAAAGTGAGTTAGGTTTTCTTTTATTTTCTTTGCTAGAGGACTAGCAAAAGTTTAGGTGTGGGGGTATTTGATTATCACATTTTAATTACATTTTATACCCTTATTACCTATGTTATATGAATAACGATATTACTAATAATTATTTTTATCTTATTTTGCGGCTAATAAAGAAATAATGAATAAAAGCCCAAATGACTCAAATTCTCTGAATTTCTACCAATATTTGAAGCCCAAATCGAAGACAAACCAAGGCCCAAGATACCAAATTGATCCAAGAGAAATTCGTGAAGAAAAATCAAGAAAAGACAAATTAGGTTGGGAACCAATCGGTTGACCAACCGGTTGGCCAACCGGTTGGCCAACCGGTTGGCTAACCGATCGGCCAACCGATCGGTTCCCAACAGATTCAGATTAATGGTGGATTTCTCTCCCTTTTGGCTAGGTTTGATCCAATGGTTCACATCAACTCCGTTGGGCTATAAATAGGGGTGAAGGCTGAGTGTTTTGAGTGTGAAATATTTTGTAAAACTCCATTTGGAGAGGAGGGTCACTCTTAATTGAGGAGACCTTCCAAAATTGTAACTTTGTTACACAATAAATAAAATTTTCACCCCTTCAATTTCCTTTCTCTTCTTCTAATCCAAGGACCAAAGAAGGATTAGATTAAGATCGAGAGTTGTTGGTTTTCCTTTTATTTCTTTTCCTTTTCTTTCTTGTTCATTTATTGCTTTGTAGCTTAGATTTACTTTCATGCAATTTAATTTCATGCAATTTACTTTCATGCAATTTACTTTCATGCAATGTATTTAATTCTTGTATTTACTTTCTAGAATAGATTTTTCTTTTCTTTAATTCACCTTGAGGCTAGAACCCTCTTGGGAATTACCCTTTTCTAAGTGTGGAGCCAATATTTGTGGGATCCCTAGAGATTGTTTGAAACTAGCTAACAAATCCAACTCATTTTCATGAGATTGAGATAAGCTAAGTGGATCTACTCTAGATTCCTCATATCTTTAATTAACCCTCCATACTTTACCTTCTTGATTTTGCACTTATCCTTATTTTTCATTTGTTTGTTATTTTCCTTTATTCTTGATTTTGATTTTTCTCTCCTCTCTCTCTCAATCTTGCTTTCTTTTATTTTGCACTTATTTTCTCTCAATCTCATTTTCCCTCCATGTGCATATAATCTCAAACTTAGTTTTGTTATTATGTGCATATAACCACCACCACACTCTCAACTTTATTTTCTTCTCTTTTACCTCTCCACATCCACACTCACCATTTTCTCACTTTCATTTTATTTGTACAATAACTCCTAATTGTCGCGCGCATAATTTGAGAACCAAAACTTGAGCAAAACTCCTCCTACTTTCCCGTTCCTCGTGGGATCGATAATCTTTTATACTATAACTTGATAAAGGTTGTATACTTGCAACCTAGGAGGTAATCATTTATTTCCCATCAATGCATATGAGTAAAAAAAACCTGTAAGAACCAAATAAATAAAATATAAAAAAATACCTCTAGTCTTCCAAGCTAATGATGCGAGTTCAGTTTTTGCTACTCGCTCCATATTACTTATTTTATATGTAAGGTTCACCCATGTGTAACGTAGAACACACTACGGATATATTCATGGAGAAACTGGACCGTCAGAAGCCTAAACGTGGACTCAGCAGAAGAAAATAACTTGCAACGAAGAACTTGTCATATTTTCCAAATCGTACGTTGGAATTGGATAAATTATATATGAAAACCGAGTATTTTTTCAAGATGGAGTCAACCAAATTAATCGATGTTTAGTTTGCCACCATTTGTTTCGTGAAATTCCCTCCGGATTGAGAGATATCAGAGTTTTTGTTAGTTTTTTACTATTTTAGATAATATTTTAGGAGTCTGTTTTGATTAGAAAATAAATCTGGTTTGATTTCAAATTTGACCAATTTATTTCTCCAACCGTAGGGAGTCTTTTAAGGAGAGTTTTGTTATTTCTATTTTTGGTAAAGTTCGAGTCCTAGTAGGAGGCTTGTTTGTTTTCTATTTAAGCAGAGGATCGTAAGCCCTAGAGGCATAACTTTTTATCAATAAAATTTTCTCTTTATTATATTTTCTTTGTGGATTCGAAGATCCTTCTTTGTGGATTCGAAGATCCTTCTTTGTGGATTCGAAGATCCTTCTTTGTGGATTCGAAGATCCTTCTTTGTGGATTCGAAGATCCTTCTTTGTGGATTCGAAGATCCTTCTTTGTGGATTCGAAGATCCTTCTTTGTGGATTCGAAGATCCTTCTTTGTGGATTCGAAGATCCTTCTTTGTGGATTCGAAGATCCTTCTTTGTGGATTCGAAGATCCTTCTTTGTGGATTCGAAGATCCTTCTTTGTGGATTCGAAGATCCTTCTTTGTGGATTCGAAGATCCTTCTTTGTGGATTCGAAGATCCTTCTTTGTGGATTCGAAGATCCTTCTTTGTGGATTCGAAGATCCTTCTTTGTGGATTCGAAGATCCTTCTTTGTGGATTCGAAGATCCTTCTTTGTGGATTCGAAGATCCTTCTTTGTGGATTCGAAGATCCTTCTTTGTGGATTCGAAGATCCTTCTTTGTGGATTCGAAGATCCTTCTTTGTGGATTCGAAGATCCTTCTTTGTGGATTCGAAGATCCTTCTTTGTGGATTCGAAGATCCTTCTTTGTGGATTCGAAGATCCTTCTTTGTGGATTCGAAGATCCTTCTTTGTGGATTCGAAGATCCTTCTTTGTGGATTCGAAGATCCTTCTTTGTGGATTCGAAGATCCTTCTTTGTGGATTCGAAGATCCTTCTTTGTGGATTCGAAGATCCTTCTTTGTGGATTCGAAGATCCTTCTTTGTGGATTCGAAGATCCTTCTTTGTGGATTCGAAGATCCTTCTTTGTGGATTCGAAGATCCTTCTTTGTGGATTCGAAGATCCTTCTTTGTGGATTCGAAGATCCTTCTTTGTGGATTCGAAGATCCTTCTTTGTGGATTCGAAGATCCTTCTTTGTGGATTCGAAGATCCTTCTTTGTGGATTCGAAGATCCTTCTTTGTGGATTCGAAGATCCTTCTTTGTGGATTCGAAGATCCTTCTTTGTGGATTCGAAGATCCTTCTTTGTGGATTCGAAGATCCTTCTTTGTGGATTCGAAGATCCTTCTTTGTGGATTCGAAGATCCTTCTTTGTGGATTCGAAGATCCTTCTTTGTGGATTCGAAGATCCTTCTTTGTGGATTCGAAGATCCTTCTTTGTGGATTCGAAGATCCTTCTTTGTGGATTCGAAGATCCTTCTTTGTGGATTCGAAGATCCTTCTTTGTGGGATCCCTAGAGATTGTTTGAAACTAGCTAACAAATCCAACTCATTTTCATGAGATTGAGATAAGCTAAGTGGATCTACTCTAGATTCCTCATATCTTTAATTAACCCTCCATACTTTACCTTCTTGATTTTGCACTTATCCTTATTTTCATTTGTTTGTTATTTTCCTTTATTCTTGATTTTGATTTTCTCTCCTCTCTCTCTCAATCTTGCTTTCTTTTATTTTGCACTTATTTTCTCTCAATCTCATTTTCCCTCCATGTGCATATAATCTCAAACTTAGTTTTGTTATTATGTGCATATAACCACCACCACACTCTCAACTTTATTTTCTTCTCTTTTACCTCTCCACATCCACACTCACCATTTTCTCACTTTCATTTTATTTGTACAATAACTCCTAATTGTCGCGCGCATAATTTGAGAACCAAAACTTGAGCAAAACTCCTCCTACTTTCCCGTTCCTCGTGGGATCGATAATCTTTTATACTATAACTTGATAAAGGTTGTATACTTGCAACCTAGGAGGTAATCATTTATTTCCCATCAATGCATATGAGTAAAAAAAACCTGTAAGAACCAAATAAATAAAATATAAAAAAATACCTCTAGTCTTCCAAGCTAATGATGCGAGTTCAGTTTTTGCTACTCGCTCCATATTACTTATTTTATATGTAAGGTTCACCCATGTGTAGCATTAGAACACACTACGGATATATTCATGGAGAGCTGGACCGTCGAAGCCTAAGCGTGGACTCGTGAGAAGAAAATAACTTGCAACGAAGAACTTGTCATATTTTCCAAATCGTACGTTGGAATTGGATAAATTATATATGAAAACCGAGTATTTTTTCAAGATGGAGTCAACCAAATTAATCGATGTTTAGTTTGCCACCATTTGTTTCGTGAAATTCCCTCCGGATTGAGAGATATCAGAGTTTTTGTTAGTTTTTTACTATTTTAGATAATATTTTAGGAGTCTGTTTTGATTAGAAAATAAATCTGGTTTGATTTCAAATTTGACCAATTTATTTCTCCAACCGTAGGGAGTCTTTTAAGGAGAGTTTTGTTATTTCTATTTTTGGTAAAGTTCGAGTCCTAGTAGGAGGCTTGTTTGTTTTCTATTTAAGCAGAGGATCGTAAGCCCTAGAGGCATAACTTTTTATCAATAAAATTTTCTCTTTATTATATTTTCTTTGTGGATTCGAAGATCCTTCTTTGTGGATTCAGAGAACAACCCTTGGTGGATTCTGAGGTTTATTACTTTCATGCTGCGTTAATATGAGCACGGGTAAACTTGTGATTCATAATATTTAATTACTTTATCTAAAAATACATAGTATTTTTTTAAAAGCACAAGTTAAAAGTTCATGACATTAAGTTTTTTTATTTTTTTTGTGTGTAATATTTTTCTGTTGTTGAAAGTCTGTGGTATTCTTCTAAGAAAATAGGAATGATAATTTTGAACAAAATCACTCATCACCGGGAGGTTACGTATGCGAACACCCCCCCACCCCATCTCATTTCCTAGGATAGTGTCAAGATAAATGATACAGCTTGTAGTCTTCATTTTCATTTTGTGTTGGTTTCAAACAAATTTTATTGTATTTAGTTCTAATGTAGTTTAAAACCTTAACCGATATTTATTTAGCCTAATAGGAACAATACTATGGGCTTGGGCTGGAGGAAAAAAACTAGTTTCAGACCTCGTGCGATGCACGTATTTGTTCATTGTTGAGTTTGTATTTTTTTTCAAAATAGATAAATATCATAATTTTATATAATATTATTAATCAACAAAGTAATATAAATGTTCACAATTTTTACTAAAAGCAAGCAATATAATACAGAAATTTTCATCCATTATAAGAAAGATTGATATTTGTGTTTCATAGCATTACAACCAAATGAGCAAAAGTTCTCAACTATATATGTTTACGATTAGGGTCAATTGCATGTAAGCATATAGATCCCCCTTAAAGGCATATAGATCCATAAAAAATCATGGTGCAACACCACATAGATTTGAAGGACTAATAAGTAAATACTAAGATTTGTGGGACTAATTTGTAATTATGGATTATTAAGGGACTAATATGCAATTACCCCTTAAGATTATAGCATAGTGCGACACCAAATAGCAACATCAAGTTTTAATTCACACCCGCATGCACACAATTTATCAAGTATACATATCCATTAAAAAAAATCATAGTTACCAAGCAATTGGAATGTTTATACAAATTAAAACAACAAATTGAGTAAATCATAAACAGAAAAAATCAATTATATTGAAAAACTAAGTCTAGATGTTTATGCCTGTAAAATCTATAAGCTAACATAAGAGACTTCCGCCTCCTTCGCAACACATGACATCAATAATGGAGACAAATGAGAGCCATAATTTTGAAAAAAGAATAAAAGATCGAGTGCATGAAAACAAACATGTGAACACAACATCTGTTCTATAGTCTCTCCTTACATGCAATCAATTTTGGTCTAGTACATGCCTTCGTATTTTAAAACCTAGATGTAAATGTTAGAGGGAGTATATAGGACATATAGACCACAAACAAACAAAATTTACTATTCACAAAATAAATAAACCCGAAAAAAGTATGAATCTTTAGAGCACAATGATGCATTCTTTCACATCACAATATAAGCAGTTGGGTAAGCATTAACCTTTTAGAGTAAAATCAGTATTAGAGTTAAGTTATAAAAGCTCATTGTATTTTCTCACTTCAACTACTGTATCAAGGTCATCTTAACATATATTCTATATCAGCCACATCATTTATGCAACATATATTACTATAAGTCTACAACTAACTCTGGACATTCTCTAGCAAAGAGCGTCATGCGCAATTAACTTAAAGTTTGCTAAAACAATCACTTTCGTTGACAAAAGAATGTCCAATTATTTATTCTAAAAATTTAGAGGTTCTCTTTCTTATTTGATTTCAAGATAAGCATTAAAAAAACTAAAGTGGAAAAAGGACACTGTCTTACCATTGAAAACACTGTGTCCTTTCCTTAGATCCTTGCAGCTCATCTTCAAAACTTGTTAACACAAAGAGGAAAAAAATATATATATATCAGGAGCCTATTAAAAAGAACCAAATCACTAATCTAAAAGATTTGAGTTAACAACATGTACTTGTTCTTCCCTCTGCCGATCCCCGGGTTACTTAGAGCCATTGTACCGTGCTCTCAACAACATTGTTCTATCTAATTCTCCTACCATGAGGAAGATAGTGTTTGTTAAAGAAGTGATTTTTAATTGAAATAAAGAAGCTAAAGATCTCTAAAACTAAAGTCTTAGACCAAGATATTAGTCACTTTGATCTTTTCTTAACCTTAGAACGCTATGGCTCAATTAAGAATGAGAAACGGCATTGAGATATTTCAAGACTTGAGAAAGATTAAAAAAAGGAATGTTTAAGAAATAAAAATTTAAAGTAACAAATGAAAGAAAAGATGAACAGGAGCAGAAGTTGGAAGGTCAGTTGAGAATGAAAGGTTGAACAGAAAACTAATTGGAGATTGACATGGGTGCATTGCAACTATAACTAAATTTAAAATTTGAAAACTAATTGGAGTTGAGAAAGAGTATACCATTGCCTGATAAATGCCTGTGTCCTAACATATTTTCTCAATTTTCAAATGTGGGAGGCGGATGGTTCTTTGGGGTGGATCTGTTGAAAAGAAAACATTAGATGTTAATTATGGGGAAGTCCAAAGATTGAAGTCTGAGAGATACCCAAGCGTCAAACTCCTCCAATCAGGGGTTATTATTTATTTAAGAAATAAAATTTACTACAAAAGATGAACAAACCTTGTGAGACGCGTAGAAGGAGAGAGAAGACCCATTTTTTTGCCAAGTGGCACTTCCAAAGGGTAGAGATTTAATAAATAGTATAGATGTGCATATTTTGTCTAAAGATTGAGAGGGCTAGCTAAGGTTAACAAAGATCTATTATGGACTGAGTTGTTTTTCTTATCCTTTTTTTTGTTCATCAACTGAGATTATATATTTTTTTCTTGAATGAAGGAATAAGAAAAGGGTTTTTACATGAAAACTATCTTCATTTTTGTCTAAATTGTAACTTGCAACCTTAGTTTTTATTTTTTGATAGAAACCACCTATATTTGCTAACATGCTCTCAATGTCACATATTTTTTATCGTTCTACTCAAAAGATATCAGAAATGTCCATTTTACCCTCAACCCTCTTCTCCTCTCCTACATCTTCTTCCTCCTCCCTTCACCTCTTCCCCTGAACCCCATCACCGTCATGACCATACTCTCTCACTCTCCTTCCCTCCTCAATCCTCTCTAAAACCCCACCTCAAACACCGCCGCTGCCCATGACCACCATTGCTCTTCGAAACCCTAACCCTAACCTTAGTTCACACTCGGGGAGGACTAGAAGAGAGGGAGCTCAGGGAGGAAGAGGGAGGAGAAGAGTGAGGGTGAGGGGAGTTGGGGGACGGGGGAGAGTGGGGAGGGGGAGAGGAGGAAGATGAGGAGGCTAGGGTTAGGGTTAGAGTTTGGAGAGGGAGGAAATGGAGAGAGGAGAAGATGGTAAGGGTAAAATGGGCAATTCAGATCTTTTTTTTAGCAGAATTTGCCAAAATGTGCGAGATTGAGAACGTGTTAGCAAATGTAGGTGGTTTCTATTAAAAAATAAAAACTAAGGTGTTAAGTTGCAATTTGGACAAAAATTAAGGTGGTTTTCATGTAAAAACTCATAAGAAAATATCATGGATTGATAGCTAATATGCATAGATGGTTACCACAACACGTGCTTATGAAATATTATGTAATTATAGAATACTATGAATATGTTTAGATAATTATTAATCACATGTGCTAATTTTGTACTTAAATGGAATTTGAAGTCTTCCAAAATGAAGGTGGAGATGAAAAAAGATGTGGTCCATTTTTTTGTTTACAAGCTCGCAAAATTTCATATTGATTTTTTGCTTGTTACAATTGCAACTGTTGAGTATTTTCGGATATGAATATCGTGAAAGCTAAATTGAATAATTGCATGGGATATCAATGTACAAAATAATGACTGTTTATTAACATATATCAAAAGTAATATTTTTAATACTATTAATAATGATACAAGTATGCAACGATTTCAAAAAATAAAAAGGTCCAAGTAGCTCGTAAATGTCTTTTTAAAGTTGATGACGTCATTATTTTTAGAGCTGGTTATATTAATTATAATTATAATTATAATTTTAGATTTGAGAATACTCTTTTCTTTTCGCACAATCAAATTTACATATAAAATATGGTTGGAGTTTTGAGTTTGAGACCCTGCAATTTCTCTCAAAAGAAATCTTGATATTATCGAATGTAAAGAGTGCCCCATCAGCTCCAATTTCTAGCTATGCTATTGTCCCTCATTAACGAGGTGGTAACTGATTTGTATAGCTTGTTGTAGGAACGAAGATCTCAACGGTACAATTTATTCAACAAGGCTCACCTGATTTTTTAATTAAAAAACTTAAGAAAAATATTTAATAATTTGACATTAAATAAATGTTGAAATTATCTTTGTGTCAAAAATCAATCTCTTAGAAGATGGTTTTGGCAAATTTATCCTATCAGTAAAAATATCAAAGATAGACTAAGAAAACGTGGAAATTATCAACCTTTGTTACTTTCTTTGGGATTAAACTACATGACTTTAACTCAGACGTAAGTTTTTGGACTACCAATGATAATACTTGGAGGACTTTCTTTATAGTTGTTTTTTGCCTACATACCATCCAAATCATCTAAATTTGCAAATTTTACCTCCCAAATCTTCAAAATTGAAAACGTTATTGGATGCAGACTCATGCTCAGTGTTTACCAATTTTAGACGAGACGAGGCCAATTTTTTGTCTACTTGTAGTCTTAGTCGCCAATTTTAAGACAGAAAAAACGTTTCTCCGAGGCCATGGCAGTGTGAGAGACTAATAAAAGTAAATTTCCTGTGAATAAATGTATGTATATTTTCTTATTTTGAATTTTAAAGAGAATGCTGTCACCAGAAAAACCACTATGCAGAAAACTACATCTTGTTTCCCTCTTTCGTTTGTTTTAGGATTTTATTTTATTTCAAAGCTTTGAGTGTGGACATACTTTTGTCCACAATATAAGTTTGGGCTCATGCCGTTAGGAAAGTTTAGTGTAAAAATTCAAACATTTTGGAGAGTTTTGTAACAATCCGCAAAAGTTCTATTTTTATCCCTGATTGCTTAATCACATTAGAAGTCTGTTTTTAATAAAGAACAGTAATTTAATCTATAATTTGAAACTTTTCATAAGCTAATTTCATCACCTTATTACTAATTAGCAATCTGAACTTTTCATAAGCTAATTAGCTTAGCCCTCTTCTTACTGCATGACATAGGTGCATTTACTATGAACATGCATTCATTTTTTTGGGTGCCTAACACGATTTTGGGCTTATTCCTTCATGTTATATACTTGTTTAAAGATCAGCTAAAGGAGGAGCAGGGCCATTAATTAAGATAGATACTAAATTAAAGACACTTCTTATATATGTGTACTAAAAAAGGTTACTCATCAAATTTTTGAGGTAAAACAAACCAATATATTGGATGAAATCAAGTTTTTCATTATGCAACGAAATTGCTGATGTGTTTTCACTTTTTAAACTTAGAGATGAAGATGTGCATACTGATGTTTTGATGTCTTATTACAGAGTGTAGTTTGTGGCACTATGTTTGCCGAGCTTAGCTTGTAGCCTGATCTATCACGGTGCTCTCTGAGAAAGTATCCCATGGGCGTCCCTATGGGGGCGGCATTATAATCATTGGATCCCTTGGGATCGAAAAATTCAGATCCCAAGGAGATCCAATAATTCAAGGAGGGTCTGCGATGCAGTCCCATGGATCTTTCGGTGCTCTACACGGTGGTTTTTATTTATGCCTCTTAGGATGCGACAACCAAGAGTTTTGGCTTTGTAATTAGCGCTTTTTTTTTGGATATCGTGATAATTATGATGAAATATTGATTTTGCTGAGTTATCTATAACATATTTTATATAGAATATAATGCTCACTTTTGTTTGAATACAACATCATTTTCTAGAAATAGTCAATCCATCAGTTTTATTGCAAGAAATCAATACCGATTTATGATTATTTTGGATACTTACATTTTATCAAAGCATGTGTATTTTCTAATGCAAAAATAGTGCTTGGTTAGTTTTAAAAACACCTTTGGATTTGCTACTTCTTAGAGTAAATGCATTTCCATTAGAAATAAAGTTTGCTTAACAACATTTTCAATGATTCACAATTCACTATGACACAAAATTAATTTTTCAGTTTTATTTTACTGCAATATAAGTGTAGAATTTGTTGCAATTTTTCTCTCAAATAAAATTTGAATTAGCATTTCCAATAAAATAGACAAACCAAAATAATACTAACTACATTATACTTTTGTAAACTATTATTACAATACAAGAAAGAGAAGTGTGGACAGATAAATTATCTACTTTTAAATTAAGTTAAAAGAGATTAGACCCTCTCAAATGTAGTTTGAGTAGAATAGTGTAGCTATGACCGCTCTCTATGAATTGATATGAGATGGGTGTATTCTTTTCACACATTTGCGTTCAAGAACCAAGGCCCAAGCGCATAGGCCATCTATTCCACCAGTTTGGTTATGTCTTTGAACTGTGAAATCATTAATTAGCACTTAAATACCTCATAGTGTTCCTTATTTTGTATTTATATATCTTCACATTTTTTTTGACAACATTAATACACACATGAAGTTTCTAAAATTTACATTTTAACACCTTTTGTTATGCAAATGTGAAAATTCTCCCCAAAATTTTTCCACGTGAGACTCACTAGCTAATTTTAGAACTTTTAACCTCTAACATTTGTTAGATTTATGTAAAACATGTCATAATTCTATTTTAAATCTACCTCAATTATATTCTCTTAGGTTAATTACGAACAGACTCTTGTAGTATCACCCAGTTGTAGATAGACCCGCTATACCTTTGTTTTGCAAATAGATCCCCTGCTTGGATTTTTTTCTACTCTTAAAATTGTTAAACGCGTTTGAGGAAGGGGGTAGATCCCCTATTTTTATATCGATGAGTTTTTATATCGGTGAGGATAGACCCTCAATTATTTTTTTTTCTTTCTTTTTTGAATTTTAAAGGAGTCAGAAAAGTTCACTAAGAAGTGTACATCAATTTTTCTTTCTTTTTTGAATTTTAAAGGAGTCGGAAAAGTTCACCAAGGAGTGCATTCGCACATAAGGGTCTATTCACAATTGGGTGATGCTATAGGGCTCCTTTCACAAATAACCCTATTTTAAATAAATTATGTAGATTTCATACTCTATATATAAACAGAAATAACCTCTATAAAAGAGGTTACTGAGTAGTTTCACGTGTCATGTAATACCTCCTCAATAACAGTCAAAAGCATAAACCAACCCACATGGAGCAGGTGGCAGCGTGGATCAGTTGGCAGGAAGTCCCATTTCTTTGTCCGAGGTCATAGGGTTATTAAATAGGGGCTTTTTCTTATAAACCCAAAATTTGCCTTCACTTTATTTTAAAATCCCACTAATTTATGTAGTGAGAATTTTTATTCCAATTTACTTAAAAATCCATGTAGTACCATGTGTTCTCATTAACTCCAAAATAGCACCATGAAAATTTTGAAATTTGTAGGAAACACTCTAATAGTTTCAAAAGTTACAAATAACCCGTTTAATAAATGGGTTGACCCGATTATTTGATGGGTCGGGTCGGGTCAATATTATACGGGTCGGGTTATAATTTATACTTAATAAACTAAAGGGTTAAAATTTATACTTAATAAACTAGCGGGTCGGGTTGACCCATTTGTCACCCCTACGCTCAATTGTGTTTTCACTCCCAAAACCTATGTTCTTCAAAAAAAGGTAACTTGCACTTTGGTACCTTACACCTTATTTCAATTTAATATCTCATAGTTCTTTAAACTCTGATACCCAAAATATACAATAACTCCATATAAGTCCCTCAAATCTACAATAATTCCATATAAAATTTTGACACTTTGTTATGACAAAGTTTACACTTTTTTAACTTTGACATACAAAGTTTTGCTTTTGACACTTTGATACCCCAAACTTGGGTTAGAGTCTTGAAGTTAAAAATATGTAAACTTCAAGGTATCAACTTAAAAAATGTAAATCTTCAAAGATTCGATATGATTTGAATCAAAATAGTATGATTTTAAAAGCATAAAAAAGATAAAATGTAAAGATATAATAAACTAAATGGTAAATTGCACATATCCATACCTTCAATCAGCTCATTTATTAGAACTTATCCCCTCTCAATTCTCAAGGGAAGAGTCTGAGTGCTAATAAATATCTTAGGAGGTTAAGTGGAACTGAACGTATAGATGTGGGGTTTATATACAATTTATCCTAAACCTAAGTTTACTAAAAAAATGTAGTAATTTTAAAATTTGATATTTTGTGGACATTGACTAGATTTAAAATAACTTTAAAAATATTAACTATTATCTCAATACATATTGACCATTCTTGTAACACTTACATATAAAACTTAATTTTGTAAATATAATCTTTGTTAACGTAATTTCTGCATATATAAAATATAGCACTCTTTTCTATAAGCACCCAATTAAATTTGGCCCGTGCATTGCGCGTGCCCCTACTCACTAGTTATAGTAAACGTAACAAACGTTAAGCACTAACAACAAGTGACAATTTATAACTGCAAAGTAGGGGAACCTAGGATTTAGGAGCTAATTAGCCTTAGTATTATAGTATCATTGCCACCCAATATTATTTTGGGCCGCACCTCCCGAGACACTTCGACGTCTCGCAAAATTGACCTGTTCGCACTTTACCAAACCATTAACTTGGGCAATCTCGCCATTCCTGGACCTTTCCCATGTTCCCAAATCATTAAACTGTACCTACAAATTGAGCTACCCAAAGTGCAAGCCATAATTCCATTCCACATTCGAGCTAACTAAAACATCAAATTTTTACAATAAAAAAGACCCGATATCAAAACTATACATCCAAATCCTAGTAAAAGTAAAAAGGAAATCTATCCATATCTTAAAAGTTAAAAAACTAAAAAGCAGACTTGATCTCCAAGCTCTCAGTACGCCTCCTGCACCCCCTGCCGGATTACAAACAAGTTGATCACTACTCCCAAACTAAAATAAAGAGAATAAGCAAAACAAAATTTTTAAAGAATTTTCTCATCTTATACCCTAAATTCTATCTTTTTATATTAGACGTTCAAGGCTTTATGCTTATGAATTACTCCTAAATCTTCAATCTGTCCAAAATAGGTTGTTGTCTTGAATTAAGAGTTTAAATTACAATATGTGAATGTTATTTACAAGGCAAAACTTTATCGAGGTCCCTAATATATGGACCGAATATCACTTGGGTCCTTAATGTTTGGAAATTTACTAGGGTCCCCTATGTTACCTCAGTCATCATCCTGGATCATTTTTACAAAATTCCGTTCGCAATGACGTGGCCCTACCATGTCGCTACAATGTCAGCAAGAAAATTAGTGAAATTCCAAGTTCAATACAAACTTGTAATTTTACTTATTTTTTGTTGATGTGATAGTGATGTGGTAGGATAAACTTGGACTGTTACTGATTTTTTGCTGACATAGCACTGCCACATCATTGCCACGTCGATAAGATTTAACAAAAGTTTGTTAAAAGAACTTAGGGTGATAATGGAGTAATGTTAGGGAACCCCACTAATGGCTTTCAAACATTAATAATCCAAATGATAGTTAGCCGATACTTGAGGGACCTCCATTGAACTTCCGCCTATTTAGAACAATCTAGTGTGTTTTAAGGTGTAAATTACAAATGTGAAGGTTTGAAGATTATAGTATAAAAATAAAATAGAATTTAGGATCTAATGAAAATGACCCAATTTCTTTTTTAATAAATGGCTTTTTCGATATTAGTTCCTTACATTTTTATTTATAATTTGAAAGTACAAGCTGAAATTACTGAAATTTTTATTAGGTCCCCCAATTCTTAAGTTATAATGAATTAGTCCCTCAAATCATTAAAATGCTACTAGAGCCCCCGATTCTCATAATTGTTTCAAATTCATCCCTTTCATTACACTTTCCACTCTTGATTGTTGCTATTGGGTACCCAAAATCTCATAAGTTGTTTTTTATTAGTCCCTCTAACCGCTACGTCCTACCCTCATTGGAGGGACTAATCTCAAACTAACTAAAGAATTGAGGGACTTATAGCAATTTCAATAATTTGAGACACTAATTTCAGAATAAATTAAGAATGAGGAGCCTAATAGCAATTGCAATGATTCGAGGGACTAATTTCAAAATAACTTAAGAATCGTGAAATCTAATAGCAATTTCTATGATTCGAGGGACTAATTTCAAAGCATGAAAGATTTAAGGGACTAAAGCGGAGAAACCCTTAAAATAGAGTTAATCTACTCTAACTTCAACAATGAAATGATTGCATTTTTTGTTCATAACAAATAACATAACGGATTCGGATCCTCTCCAATTAGGTGGTAATTGGAGAGGGTCCAATTATCTAATCTTTACCGTCTATTTCTATTTCAAAGGATAAGATGAGGCCACATAGGATTTTTACTATTTCAAAGTGGTTTTCATAATAGTGGTTTTCAAGTCAATGACAGTTTATTGGATAATAGGGAAATCTCACGTGGCCACATCGAACCCCTTAAAATTAAAATATATGGTTAAGATTAGAGTAATTGGACTCTCTCCAATTATCACCTAATTGGAGAGGATCTCTATCCATAACATTAAGTTATATTTATTTTCACATGTTTACTTGAAAGAAAGAGTCAGTGGAGCTCACCTTTTTTGGACTAACAAGGCCTAAAAATTTGTTCTTGCTCTTGCTCTTAGATGGTGATGATGATAAAGAATTAGAAGAAGATTTGCTTAAACCCCCATACTTTCTTAATTGCTCCCTCACAAACTTGTCATATATGAAAGCTGCTCCCCTAAATTGTGGTAATACCAACCAAGCCACTAACAAAACCTTCATCTCATACCAAATTGGTACCCTTCACAAAATACCAATCCAAATTAATTATCCAAATAATTTATATAGTTTATCAATTAAGCAAGAGTTTAATTACCATCTCAAGATTGGCTCAGCAACCATCTCCATGAGAGTCAGAAAAGAGTACAAAATCCAATATGCTAACCACTGTTCATCATCAAGCTTGTCTTCAGTCTCAATCGCTTGAACTGATGCATACCTACATAATAATTCAAACCCCTCAACCAAATTCCAAACCAAAAATCTCCCAAAAAAAAAATAAAAAAATAAAAAATAATACAGTTAACAATATATACTTACAAGGGATAGAGCAACATGATTGAAGGCCTATAATCAAATATTGCATAATTGATATTAGTGCTACAATAGCAACTATAAATAATTAACAAACTTAAGTAGAAATTAATGAAACAAAAATATGTATTTACCCGGATAAAGAGTGGATATAAGTGAGAAATGTCCAAAACCGATCCATGATGATTTCTTTAATTTGAGTTGAAGAAGCTTGAAATTAGGCTGAAAATCAAAAGGAAAGAGGGTGACAAGCTTTGAAATTGGGAGGAAGAAGACTTGAGGGGTGTGGTTATAAGAGAGGGGAGAGAGGACACGTGGCAGAGTTAAGAGAAGGTGATGAAGGCTATGCACGTGTAAGCTAGTGTTTGAACCGACCAGATCCGGTGGTGCGATTGAATCGGCACAAGTTTCTTTGAGTCAAATGAGAGAGTAGACAAATGGTGTGAAAAAAACATAGGGCTAAACTTTAGCAAAAAACCCTGACTTTGGATGAATATCAGATAAGCCCTCAATAACTTTCAAAATATTAGAAAATTCCCCTTAGGCTTAGGGGTTATCAGAAACCCCATTCAACATTAAGACTTTTTCAGAAAACATCCCTAAAAATGTGTGAATAAAAATTTCACTAGCAAAAAATACTCGTCTACATAGTTTCACCTACTCATGTAAAAGTTACGGTTAACACTGTTAGAGGAGTTTTCTAAAAATCTTAAAGTTAAAGAGATTTTTTAATTACCATTAAAGTTAAGGGAGGTTTTCTGATATGTTTGGAAGTTTTTTTTTTTTGAAGGAAAAAGTAGGGCAAAAAGCCCTACTGATATGTTTTGAAGTTACGTGAGTGTTGTTTGATAATCATCCAAAGTCAAGGGTTTTTTTCTCAAATTTCGCCTGAAATAAAGGGATTCGGGAAATTTGGCTAAAGAAAGAGACTTTGATTGAGATTGAAATGAGATTAAATTTTGTCAGGAGTTGGTGCGTGATTTGGATAGGAGACACATGTTGGTGGTTTAGTTGGTAGTGATTAGTTTAAGTTGTTAGTTTAAGGAAGAAATTAGGGGATAAGTTTATTGAGAGGGTGGGTTATGATGTAAGAGTAGTAGGGATGACATAATCAATTTATTGATATTTTTCTGGTTCCCGATCAAGTGAAATGTCTCTGTGTTGGGCGCGCGGACCGCGGAACCGTCGAGAGAAACCACCACAAACGATAGCAAAAAACACAATAAAAGAGTAAAGACACGAGATTTACGTGGTTCGGCAAGTTGCCTACGTCCACGGGGTAAGGAGGGGGGATTTTCACTAATAGAAAGAGAGAATACAAATTAGGATTACAAGTTCTCACAAAGAAACCCTAAAAATAAACCTCTCAATCTCTCAAAAGATCTCCTCTCCAAAGATGCACCAAACTCTCTCAAAGGCTGCTCCAAAACGTGCTTGAAACTTACCCTAACAATCAGGTTAGGGGTTATTTAGAAACCTCTAAGCGAATTGGGTTTAAAACTAATTCCTAATTAGACCCGTTTTGAATCGCTTGATTAGTCGACTACAACTCATATTAGTCGACTACAACTCATATTAGTCGACTACAACTCATATTAGTCGACTACAACTCATATTAGTCGACTACAACTCATATTAGTCGACTACAACTCATATTAGTCGACTACAACTCATATTAGTCGACTACAACTCATATTAGTCGACTACAACTCATATTAGTCGACTACAACTCATATTAGTCGACTACAATGCCTAGTAGTCGACTCTTGAACTGCTGTCTTGTGCATGTTTTGTGCATGTTCTACAATTCTCCACCTCGTACATCATTTGATTCACCTCAAATTTTGGACGAACACCGAAGAACACCAAGAACATCTAGAGATCACCATCACCAATCCAGGCCAATCCAGTGCGCCACTACACCGCAGCGGTACTCATTCACCCTCCACCGGGATCAAGCTCATCGTAGTTCACCTCAAATCATCTCCACCTTACCCATTACCGCCGAAGGGCCATGCCCTCTTAGGCGGATCAACCGGTGATATGAAGCAAGTCTAAGCAATGCTTAAACTTACTACACTGTGACCACCTTGGTTAACATGTCGCGGGATTCTCATTCGTGTGCACCTTCATGAGAGAAATATCACCTCCCTCTATGACATCCCGCACAAAATGATACGACATCAATATGCTTGATGCGAGCATGATGAACTGATTCTTCGCCAAGTGAATTGCACTCATTTGTCACACCACAAGTTCACGTTTTCTGCTCAATCCCCAAATCGTCTAGAAGACCCCACAACCACAATGCTTCCTTCACTCCCTCGCCATGGCCATGTACTTCGGCCTCTGTAGTAGAAAGTGCCATCAGTAGCTGTAACATCGATCGCCAACTAACCGGAGCTCCATGTATCTTAAATACATAACCCGGTAGTAGATCGCCGTCTATCTAGATCGCCGCATAATCGAGTCCACAAACCCGTCAATCGACATGTTTCTCCACCAAAACAGACCATTATCAAGCTGTACCCTTTAAGTACACGAGGACCCACTTCCTTTGCTTCCCGGTCGCCTTTCGGTTGCCATGAATCTCTGACCACACTAACGCTGTGAAATATCAGTGTACACCATTGCATACATTAAAGCGCCAACTGCACTAGCATAGGAACCGCGCTCCATGTGCCTTCTCTTCGTTGTAGTGGGAGATTGATTACCGAAAGCCTAAATTGTGGAGCCAATGGAGTCACCACCGACTTAGCACTTTGCATCCCGAACCTCGCGATCACCCGCTCTATGTAGCCCGCCGACTCAAGAACAATCGTCGATTAGCCGCTCTCTTCTAATCTCCATACCCGGTATTTTCCTAGCGGCACCCATGTCCTTCATCTCGAACTCTTCACCAAGTTGAGATTTCAACCTATCTATCTCCACCACGCTCTTAGAAGCAATAAGCATGTCATCCACATACAAAGAAGATAGATAAAATTACCTCCATGAAGCTTCAGAATGTAAACACAACAATCATGATCGCCGGAAAACCCATGCTTCACATGAAGGAGTCAAATCGCTTGTACCATCAGCCGGGAGATTGCTTTAATCCATACAGTGACTTCCTCAAGCGACACACATGATTCTCCTTTTCCTCAACCTTGTAGCCCTCGGGTTGATGCATGTAGATCTCTTCATCCAAGTCTCCGGTGCAAGAAGGCTGTTTTAACATCGAGTTGATCCGACTCAAAATCACCATGAGCAACAATACTCAATAGCACCGAATAGAAGTGTGTTTCACCACCGAGAAAATATCTCATTGTAATCCACACCCTCTTTACGTGCAAAACCCTTAGCCACTAGCCTCGCCTTGTATCTTACACCACCGAGCTCACGAAGATCTTCCTTTCTTTTATACACCCACTTACAACCAATAGCTTTTCTTCCTACGGGCAATGGGACCACCTCCCATGTATGATTCTTCAGAAGAGATTCCATCTCTTCCTCCATCGCAGACCAACCAACTCTCACTATCCTTGTCCCGAATAGCTTCCTTGAAGGAGACCGGCTCGTCCTCCTCCACCAGAGTGCGTATTCAACCATATTAGCCTGCCCATAGTGCTTGGGGTTGATCAGCCCCGGCTTGCACCTTGTATGCTCGCTTTGGCCTAGTGGAAGCCAAATTATCCTCGAGCTCTTTGTTGTTGTAGTGCTGTGTATTTTCTGTGAACCTCCTCTGCTCAAGCTCATCATCTACGACTTCCCACTTGAGCACGATTAGAACCTAGTTGGTCTTTAGGTTCTATTTCAATAACACGAGACTTAGAAGTCTCACCGGTCATAACACCATCATCCTTGGGCGCCTAGCAATCATGGATTTCTCATCAAAGGTAACATCCTGGCGATCACGAACTTTGAATCTTCCGTACACCAAAGGCGATAGTCTTTTCGCCCTTTGCATATCCCAAGAATATTGCCTTCTTGGCCCTCGCGTCAAGCTTTCCCTCGTTGGCGTGATAGTAGGCGGTACATCCGAAATTACGAGCCTATCATAATCGCATGCTCCCACGACCACACCTATAGGGTGTATCACCATCCAATATCGAATGTGGTGAGCGGTTCACAATGTAACAAGCTGTAGCCACGCTTACGCCCACCATTCGTTGCCCAATCACGCATAAGATCGCATACTCACGCCTTTTCGCGGTGTTAGGTTCGATCTCTCCGCGACCCCATTCTGGCGTGGTGTAGACTGTCGGTGTCGAACAATTCCCTCGATCCGAGAACTCCTTGAAAGCACCATCGTATACTGCATGCGTTATCGGATCTCGGCGTCTTCAATTTCTTTCTGTCTGTTCTCAACCATTGTTCTCCACTTCTTGAATGTCTCGAACACCTCATTCTTATGCTTGAAAGTAAATCCAAGCATACCTAGAATAATCATCTATAAATGAGACATAATACGGAACCACCCTTGGAAGTTGTGCGGCCGGACCCCAAACGTCCGTGTGCACATAATCTAGTATCCCTCTGCTCTTAGACTTGCTTCTGAATCAACCCTCGTGTGACTTTCCATACACACAATCCTCGCAAAAATCCATCTTTGGGTTCCTTGATTCTTCGTGAGACCCTCTTTACCAAGCGAACTAGACCCTTCTCGACATATGCCCAAGCGCCTATGCCATAACGTGTGTGCTCACATGGGTCTCCACCACTTCGCCGGTTCCAACCGCGCATCTCCTGTCACCGTCGTGCACGAGAGAGTATATAGATTACCGTGGCGAACACCCTTCATCACTACTAAGGAACCACGAACAACCTTCTTCACTCCGTTTTCGTCACAATCCGCAACCACCGGAGTCCAAAGCACCAACCGAGATAAGATTCTTCCGCAAGTCGGGAACATGCCTCACATCCGTCAAGGTTCGAACCACTCCATCATGCATCTTGATTTTGATATTACCTAGCCCCACTGTTTTACAAGCATGGTTATTCCCCATCAATACAGTTCCCCCATCAATGCCTCTATAGGTAGTAAACCACTTCCTATTTGGACACATATGGTAAGAGCAACCGAATCAAGTATCCACTTCCGGAGATCTCCTCGCCACCGTGGCGACATAGCATTCCTTATCGCTCCCTTCCTCACGAAGCGTGCTTCGCTTCTTCCTTGCCCTCTCTCCTCTCAGTCTTGTTGTTGTTCTTCTTTCCACCTACTCTCTTATTTGGACGGTCGACTTTGAAATGCCCACTTCACCGCACTTGAAACATCCTTTTCCCGCAAGAGGTCTTGATTTAGATCTAGACTTTCCTCCCTTGCCTTTTCCTCGCTCATTGCTCCTTCCTCTTGCAAACAATCCTGCGCTTGTTCCTTGTTACCGCCGATGGCCATGTCACTAGTTGCAATCTTCGAAGATCGTCCGCTAGAAGTGCCGTTCTAGTCTCATTCATCTTCAAATTTTTCCCACAAGCCTCGGTGTTTGCACGAGTTCTCATAAGACTTGGCGAGCAGTAGTAGAAGCGTCGATCCTCGTCTCCTACTTTAACATCTATGTCTTTCAAATCGATATGATCCTATCAAACTTGTTGATGTGTTCCCGGATTGATGAGCCCTCCTCCATCTTGCAAGTATACAATTTGGATTTTAAGTAGATCCGGTTAGTTAGACTCTTCGTCATGAAGGTACCCTCTAACTTCTTCCACACCTGTACCGTTTCCTCTCCATCTACCAAAGCTACATCCCTCTCGAGGCATAGGATAATCGGCCGTGCTTCGGATCCAACTCCTCCCAATCCTCATCGGACATATCCTTGTTCTTCTTCTCCTTTCCATCCAAAGTCTTGTGCAATTTTTGCGAAATTAGAAAGTTTTTCATCGCATCCTCCAATAAGAAAAATCGTTCTTCCCATTGAACTTTTCAATCTCGAATTTTCCCACTTTGGTGATTCTTGGTTGGCCATCCTCTGTTTGTCTTCGTGAATCCACTTCTCTCGGGAATCACCGAACACCCCTCAAATTAGAAATTACACCACTTCCAATCGAACAATAGCTCGATACCAATTGTTGGGTCGCGGACCGCGAACCGTCGAGAGAAACCACCACAAGCGATAGCAAAAACACAATAAAAGAGTAAAGACACGAGATTTACGTGGTTCGCAAGTTGCCTACGTCCACGGGGTAAGGAGGATTTTCACTAATAGAAAGAGAGAATACACGGAACCACCCTTGGAAGTTGTGCGGCCGGACCCCAAACGTCCGTGTGCACATAATCTAGTATCCCTCGCTCTTAGACTTGCTTCGAAACGAACCGTGTGACTTTCCATACACACAATCCTCGCAAAAATCCATCTTTGGGTTCCTTGATTCTTCAGAGACCCTCTTTACCAAGCGAACTAGACCCTTCTCGACATATGCCCAAGCGCTATGCCATAACCGTGTGTGCTCACATGGGTCTCCACCACTTCGCCGGTTCAACGCTGCATCTCCTGTCACCGTCGTGCACGAGAGAGTATATAGATTACCGTGGCGAACACCCTTCATCACTACTAAGGAACCACGAACAACCTTCTTCACTCCGTTTTCCGTCACAATCACGCAACCACCGGAGTCCAAAGCACCAACTGAGATAAGATTCTTCCGCAAGTCGGAACATGCCTCACATCCGTCAAGGTTCGAACCACTCCATCATGCATCTTGATTTTGATATTACCTAGCCTTGTTTTACAAGCATGGTTATTCCCCATCAATACAGTTCCCCATCAATGCCTCTATAGGTAGTAAACCACTTCCTATTTGGACACATATGGTAAGAGCAACCGAATCAAGTATCCACTTCGGAGATCTCCTCGCCACCCGTGGCGACATAGCATTCCTTATCGCTCCCTTCCTCACGAAGCGTGCTTCGCTTCTTCCTTGCCCTCTCTCCTCTCGGTCTTGTTGTTGTTCTTCTTTCCACCTACTCTCTTATTTGGACGGTCGACTTTGAAATGCCCGGCTTCACCGCGACTTGAAACATCCTTTTCCCGCAAGAGGTCTTGATTTAGATCTAGACTTTCCTCCCTTGCCTTTTCCTCGCTCATTGCTCCTTCCTCTTGCAAACAATCCTGCGCTTGTTCCTTGTTACCGCCGATGGCCATGTCACTAGTTGCAATCTTAGAAGATCGTCGCTAGAAGTGCCGTTCTAGTCTCATTCATCTTCAAATTTTTCCCACAAGCCTCGGTGTTTGCACCAGTTCTCATAAGACTTGGCGAGCAGTAGTAGAAGCGTCGATCCTCGTCTCCTACTTTAACATCTATGTCTTTCAAATCGATATGATCCTATCAAACTTGTTGATGTGTTCCGGATTGATGAGCCCTCCTCCATCTTGCAAGTATACAATTTGGATTTTAAGTAGATCCGGTTAGTTAGACTCTTCGTCATGAAGGTACCCTCTAACTTCTTCCACACGCTGCCGTTTCCTCTCCATCTACCAAGAAAGCTACATCCCTCTCGAGGCATAGGATAATCGGCGCGTGCTTCGGATCCAACTCCTCCCAATCCTCATCGGACATATCCTTGTTCTTCTTCTCCTTTCCATCCAAAGTCTTGTGCAATTTTTGCGAAATTAGAAAGTTTTTCATCGCATCCTCCAATAAGAAAAATCGTTCTTCCCATTGAACTTTTCAATCTCGAATTTTCCCACTTTGGTGATTCTTGGTTGGCGCCATCCTCTGTTTGTCTTCGTGAATCCACTTCTCGGGAATCACCGAACACCCCTCAAATTAGAAATTACACCACTTCCAATCTGAACAATAGCTCGATACCAATTGTTGGGTCGCGGACCGCGAACCGTCGAGAGAAACCACCACAAGCGATAGCAAAAACACAATAAAAGAGTAAAGACACGAGATTTCGTGGTTCGACAAGTTGCCTACGTCCACGGGGGTAAGGAGGGATTTTCACTAATAGAAAGAGAATACAAATTAGGATTACAAGTTCTCACAAAGAAACCCTAAAATAAACCTCTCAATCTCTCAAAGATCTCCTCTCCAAAGATGCACCAAACTCTCTCAAAGGTCGCTCCAAAGCGTGCTTGAAACTTACCTAACAATCGGGTTAGGGGTTATTTAGAAACCTCTAAGCGAATTGGGTTTAAAACCAATTCCTAATTAGACCCGTTTTGAATGCTTGCATTAGTCGACTACAACTCATATTAGTCGACTAATGAGCTATGGATTAGTCGACTACAACTCATATTAGTCGACTACAACTCATATTAGTCGACTACAACTCATATTAGTCGACTACAACTCATATTAGTCGACTACAACTCATATTAGTCGACTACAACTCATATTAGTCGACTACAACTCATATTAGTCGACTACAACTCATATTAGTCGACTACAACTCATATTAGTCGACTACAATGCCTAGTAGTCGACTACTGAACCTGAAAACTGTCTTGTGCATGTTTTTGTGCATGTTCTACACTCTGAATCTTAATAATGCAAAAACGTTTGATAGGTAGAACCGTAGAAGCCTTCAAAGTTCAAAATCAGAAAAGAATACTTTGTGGTGGGTACGAAATCAAATACCTAATTATCCAAAAATCCTAGGACGTCCAAACGTAAGTAATTAAATGGGTTGGGCCAAAAATATGCCCCAAAAGAAGCCTACACGTAAGTAATCAAATGAGTTAGGCCAACGATGAGCCCGAAAATAAAATTGGTTAGATATGACCCAATAACCATCCCGAAGGATGACTCTTGGATCACCTTAGTCGCGTCGGTCAGCTTTGCTCATTAAAATTATAATATTTTAGATTAACGTGGAGCCTAGGCTGAACCTCTCCTATCTCGATTTGTTATCATATCCTTAAGTCGTGAAAGTTTATTTATATCTCAAATTATCCGGAGTTATTCTAAATATAGTTTTTTTTTTAAAATAATCTGTAAAGCTAGAGCGTGCAGCGTCACACCCTGCCTATAAAACCAATCAAAAGCCTGAATAGCTATTATTTTACTCATTATGAATTGCATTCATTCTTTTCTCCAAACAAATCATAATAGCCTACCAAAGAATAACATTTTTTATTGAAAAAAAATGGAGAATTCACCAGTAAAACTTCTGAAAGGTAACAATTTAAACCCCTCACTGTCAAATTTATTGAATATAGTTAATTCTTTCCTATGTTGATTTACCCATTTTGTATGGAAAACTGTGAAAAGCTTTTGTTTCCTTAACAATGTAATCGCAGCCCCTGAACCTCTCTAAATAGCACATAACAAAATAAGGAGATAACTGGACGTAATAAAATGATACGTCTAAATACAAAGCCATTGGGCTTTCTATGGAAAGCAAATTAAATCCTTCCTAAGCCACAATTACACAATTCATTTCTCCAGACCACTATAAAATCCCCCAGTGACAGCCATCAACAAACATCTACCATCATTTCACCACCAAAACCCCTAGG
Source organism: Asparagus setaceus (assembly GCA_012295165.1). Classification (NCBI taxonomy): domain Eukaryota; kingdom Viridiplantae; phylum Streptophyta; class Magnoliopsida; order Asparagales; family Asparagaceae; genus Asparagus; species Asparagus setaceus. The sequence goes on along the minus strand of CM022707.1, from coordinate 36,950,163 downwards.
CCATGGCTTGGAAACAGGCTCTGTGCTTTGCAGTTATGCTAGCATTTTCCTTTGAAAGTGCATTCGGGGGGCGAGTAGGCGGGCCTCCTCCTAAGCCCCCTAAAGGCCCAATAGCACCCTCAACGGCCGCCACTCCATTTCCGTCATCACCGCCACCACCACCACCATCAGCATCTGTTGTTGAAGCAGTAGTAGTCCAGGCTGGAGAGCCGACTTGGCCTTCACAGCCTGTGAAGCCTCCATCACCACCATCAGCATCTGTTGTTGAAGCAGTAGTAGTCCAGGCTGGAGAGCCGACTTGGCCTTCACAGCCTGTGAAGCCTCCATCACCACCATCAGCATCTGTTGTTGAAGCAGTAGTAGTCCAGGCTGGAGAGCCGACTTGGCCTTCACAGCCTGTGAAGCCTCCATCACCACCATCACCTTCTGTATCGACTATTCAAGCAGTTCTGAGTCGAGAGCCGACTTGGCCTCCACCACAGCCTGCGAAGGCGCCATCACCAGTACCACTTACGCGGGTCCTAGGACATGAAAACGAGCCATCGACTGGAGTTCAAGTTGGGTTATGAACAATCACGGTTCATAGTTTGAGACACCGAGTGGGGTATGAGCAATCATTCCATGAGAGACACATGTAACCCATGGATCCTGAAAATTGAATAAGAATATTATTTATTGATTAATTAATGGACTTTATGATCTTTCTTTCTTTCTCTATTTGTGGCATGATAACAAGCTATTAGCTAGTGCTTTAGATATAGAGTAGTGACACCTATATATCACTATTATTTCTATACTACTTCTATACTCCAAGTGAGAAAAATATAGAGTACATTTGCTTCAATTTTTAAAAAATTAATGACCGTCAAAGGAGATCACTGTTCTCACTCTTGTTAAATTAGTTTGAGGGAGACTAGTGTGATTATCATTAATCTTAGCAATAATACTTCAAGTTTGATGGATGTCGGTCTATACTAGTCAAATCTTAATTTCTGGCTAACTCTCTTATTTAGGTTGTGCTTAGTTGAAAATGAACGAAAAGAAAATAAAATGAAAAGGGGAACAAAAAGAAAATTAGAGATAAATAGGATTCTTTTTATGTTTAGGTAGGAAGAAAATTGTCAAAAGAACTTCAAGTAGAAAAGAATCTCTTTTGCTAGCTAATTCAATAAAAATGTTGCAGAAAATAAAATTAGTTTATATAATATATTAATTCATTCTTTTTGAAATTAATTTCAGTTTTAAAGAGATCTTTTGATGAAGATAGTATCTACATCCAATGTAAAAGTTCTTAGACATTGCTTAGTAAAAATTCATATACAGAACTTTCTATATGAAATCATATAAGAAGGGTATAGACGCAAGTTGGTGCCACCCAACATAGGATCCAATAGCTAGCAATTGGGATCTCTACTCATCAATAGTGTTTTCTAATATTTCTTGTCATCTCCACCTTTGATTTTGTGGACAAGTACAAAGTGAAAGGTGAAGCCCACAAAATGAAAGGTGGAGATGCATTAGTAAATATTAGAAACACTATTGATGAGTAGAGGATCCAATAGCCCCAACATAATATTGTTTTCATCTTCAGTGTAAATTAAATATTTAGTGACTATATGCATTACAGATTCAATTATGAATCTCATATTAGATTTGAAGAATGCAAGGAATGCTATGACCTTCATGGATTAGTGAATTAACACCTTTGAATTCTCACTGCATACTATACTTTTCTATATCAAAGTTTAGCTAGGACCAACCTCCATACTTAATTTCCTAATCTTTCACCCGACACTCTTGAATTTATTTATGATGTTATCTTTTATGATTTTTAGCCATAATTATTGTGCTGTCTCATGAATAAGAAGCTTTAATTGTACAACTATCAATTAATATCATCAGTCAATATCAATATCATCAATATCAATATTTTTTTGTACTAATAAAATAACAACCTCTGGCTTTATTCTTTGCCACATGTCAATCTCTTAATCAATTTTGTCTAAAGTTTTGCATTTTAACCCTTGAAGCATTCTTTTCAACTTCTCTCTCACTTGAATCCTCACAAGTGAAGATCCCTATATTCTAGACGGCCCATCCTAAACAAATGTTGTCCCGTCTAGGATGAGAGCAAATTAGATGAATGCAAACCGTCTAGAAAGAACCGTCTAGGATACTTTCATCAAATTGTCTAAGATGCCATTCTAGACGGGCATTTTAAATTTTTTTTATTTTCATAGTTGGGGTCTACCATCCTAGAAGGCCAACAAAAAAAAAACCTCCTCGCAGTGGGTCTTTTTGGTGAAAAGTGAAAAGAACCGTTCTTTTCACTTTTCACCAAAAAGACCCGCTACCCAATCTTGTTTCACTCTCTCTCCCCCTTAGAACTCTAGCCACCACCAGTCTCGATCTGTCCACCACTAGTTCGATCCCCCGCCTCTCCATCTCAACCAAATCCATTCATCACCTCTCTTTGTCGATCTGGCCGCCGACTCTCTTGTTCCAGCAAATCCTGTCGTCGTTACAGAGTCTTTGACAACTTTTTCTTCATCAGATCCCACTGGCACCTCCATTTCTATCAGATCCCGCTGACATCTCCTTCTCTATCCTATCTTGCTGCCACTCTTATCCACCACAAGCCCTCCGGACCATCTTCAGATCAGATTTATGAAAAAGATAATAGTTTTTAACAATTTAAGATTTTGAGAAATTCCTAAGTATTGATCTAGGGTTTATTCAATTTTTTTATTAATTATATTTAATTCTAACACTAATCAACACTCTAAGCCTAAATCTAATGACTTTATTTGCTAATCCTAGCCCTAAACCTAATTCTAATCGTAATTATCCCTAAAACACATTTGTAACAAGAACCTAGCCCTAAATACTATAATTAGCCTAATTACCTAATAAGCCTAAACCTAATCATTATTATAACATTAATTACTATATCTTGTTAAATCTAAACTTTAATTAATAGACCTATCCTAATTACTCTAATTAGACTACATTACCCTAATAAGCCTAGTAATAATCACTATAACACTAATTACTATATTTTGTTAACCTTAAATCTAAACACTAATTAATAAACCTAATCCTTTACTCCAATAAACCTAACCTAATTAATCTAATTAGTCAAATTACACCAAGCCTAGCCCTAATCATGGTAATGCTAACTACATATCTTCTTAACCACAAATCTAAATCTTAATTCATATAATTAACCCCAATTACTCTAATTATGCATATTACTCTAATGTTCCTAGCCTAATCATACTCCTTTAAAAGTGAGAGTTTGGGAAAAAACTTTCCATAGACAAAAACATCATTGATCCTTTTACATATGACGTTATTATCCTATCCTATCTGATTAACTCTAATTAATAAGTATAAGCTTTAGTTATCCTATCATATCCTAATTAATATGCATATAAGCTAAGATTTGATTTAAGTATATTAAAAATTATATATTTTTAGAAATTATATTAAGTTATACATAATTGTAACACTAATCAACACTCTAAGCCTAAATCTAATGACTTTATTTGCTAATCCTAGCCCTAAACCTAATTCTAATCGTAATTATCCCTAAAACACATTTGTAACAAGAACCTAGCCCTAAATACTATAATTAGCCTAATTACCTAATAAGCCTAAACCTAATCATTATTATAACATTAATTACTATATCTTGTTAAATCTAAACTTTAATTAATAGACCTATCCTAATTACTCTAATTAGACTACATTACCCTAATAAGCCTAGTAATAATCACTATAACACTAATTACTATATTTTGTTAACCTTAAATCTAAACACTAATTAATAAACCTAATCCTTTACTCCAATAAACCTAACCTAATTAATCTAATTAGTCAAATTACACCAAGCCTAGCCCTAATCATGGTAATGCTAACTACATATCTTCTTAACCACAAATCTAAATCTTAATTCATATAATTAACCCCAATTACTCTAATTATGCATATTACTCTAATGTTCCTAGCCTAATCATACTCCTTTAAAAGTGAGAGTTTGGGAAAAAACTTTCCATAGACAAAAACATCATTGATCCTTTTACATATGACGTTATTATCCTATCCTATCCTGATTAACTCTAATTAATAAGTATAAGCTTTAGTTATCCTATCATATCCTAATTAATATGCATATAAGCTAAGATTTGATTTAAGTATATTAAAAATTATATATTTTTAGAAATTATATTAAGTTATACATAATTGTTCAACATCTACATTCAGCCCCTTCTCTAGAAATTACAAAATAGAAAATCTTAGAACTAACAAAATTTATTTAGGTTTTTCAGAAAACCACCAAGAATCGACACTCTATTACGTTACCAACTTTAATTACTCAAGTTTCAGAAAACCACCCCTAACTACCATTTCATTAATATAGAACCACCGTGCCATTTTCCACTCAATTTTCCATCCAAAATTTAATACTTTAATTGTTTTACCCTATAGGTCTAATTTATTAAATTTGGGTATCAAAATTAAATATTGTTGAACTTTGGATATCAAAGTTAATTAGTTTCTAACCTTAGCAATCAAAATTAAATTTTATTGAAATTTAGTATATCAAAATTAAATTTTGTTGAACTTGTAGTGAAGTTAAATTTTGTTGAACTTTGATGTATATTCTTTGGGAAAAAACTTTGTGCTATCAAAGTGAAAATTAAAGTAGACTCTAAGATATTTTTGGGTGGAGAAACATTTCAAACATTTTGTAGTATCAAAGTTAAAATAAAAATAATTTGGAATATTTAACTTTAATACCCAAAGCTCAACAAAATTAAATATATGTACGGGTAAAATTATCAAAATATAATTTGTCAAATGGAGAGTTGGATGAAAAGTGTGTAGGTGGTTCTATGTTAACAGAATGACGGATAGAGGTGATATTTAGAAATTAGAGTAATTAAGGGTAAACCCATTTATTTACTAGAAAAGCAGATAAAGATTTAAAATTTTGACAATCTAAAGATTTAAATTTGGTACCTAATATATACAAAATAGAACTCTTTATATTATAATTCCTTTATTTATATTTAAAATTTAAGATAAAGATAAAGATTAGATGATATTATGAAATATTCTAACCTTCAAAATTATCTTCATAATAAAGGAGACAAATCTTAATTATGTGTGAGTGACCAAGCTAGAAAATATCAAAAATTCATAGAATTTACAAAACTTGTAGAAATACTAAAAACATAATTTGAAGATTTTTACAAAAAGAAAATAAACTTATAAAATTAGTAAAAATACCTAAACAGTTTTAGAAATTGTATATTTTAGACCGAAAGACTTCAAATTATTGAATATTTTGCAAAACAATTCTAGATTTTACAAAATCTGGAGAAAAATCATAGATTTTATAAAATTTGCAAGAGATCAAAAGAATTTCATACATGTTAAATTACCCCTATTAATAGAAATATCTTTAATAAGATACAAGTTATAGATAATTTTTCAATCTTCACATTTAACCACTTCATAAGAAATTACAAAATAGAAAATAATGTAACTTAAAAATTTATTTACTAGAAAAGCAGATAAAGATTTAAAATTTTGACAATCTAAAGATTTAAATTTGGTACCTAATATATACAAAATAGAACTCTTTATATTATAATTCCTTTATTTATATTTAAAATTTAAGATAAAGATAAAGATTAGATGATATTATGAAATATTCTCTATCTCCTAAATTATCTTCATAATTAAGGAGATAAATGCTAATTATGTGTGAGTGACCAAGCTAGAAAATATCAAAAATTCATAGAATTTACAAAACTTGTAGAAATACTAAAAACATAATTTGAAGATTTTCCAAGAAAAATCAAATTATAAGATTAGTAAAAATACCTAAACAGTTTTAGAAATTGTATATTTTAGACCGAAAGACTTCAAATTATTGAATATTTTGCAAAACAATTCTAGATTTTATAAAATCTGTAGAAAAATCATAGATTTTATAAAATTTGCAAGAGATCAAAAGAATTTCATACATGTTAAATTACCCCTATTAATAGAAATATCTTTAACATGATTTCATTGTGATCATGTTCTAATTAATTGAAATATCTTTAATAAGATACAAGTTATAGATAATTTTTCAATCTTCACATTTAACCACTTCATAAGAAATTACAAAATAGAAAATAATGTAACTTAAAAATTTATTTACTAGAGAAAATGCATGAAGATTTATAATTTCAATAATCAATAGATTTAAATTTGGTACCTAACAATTAAAAAATAGAAATCTTTATCTTATTGTTCGTTTGTATTTAAATTTAAAAATAAAAATACAGGTAATTAGATGATATTATAAAACATTCTAACCTTCAAAATTATCTTCATAATTAAGGATATAAATATTAATTACATGGATTAACCAAGCTAGAAAATATCCAAAATCCATCGAGCTTACCCAACCCGTAGAAATACCCAAAAGGCTTCCACAATTTGAAGATTTTTACAAAAAGAAAATAAACTTATAAAATTAGTAAAAATATCTAAAAGACTTTCTAGAATTGTATATTTTAGACCAAAACCCAAAATACTTGTTAAAATTCTAGATTTTACAAAATCTGGAGAAAAATCATAGATTTTATAAATTTTGCACCAAAATCCTAAAAATTTCATACATGTCAAATTATCCTAATTAATAGAAACATTTTAACATGAATTTATTGTGATCATATTCTAATTAATGGAAATATCTTTAGTATGGTACAAGTTATAGATAATTTTTCAATATCCATGTTCAACAACTTCTCAATAAATTACAAAATAGAAAATCTCATAACTTAAAAGTTTATTTACTAGAGAAAATATATGAAGATTTATAATTTTAGCAATCTAAAGATTTAAATTTGTTACCTAATAAGTAAAAAAATAGAACTCTTTATCTTATCGTTTGTTTATATTTAAAGTTAAAAATAAAGATACATATAACTATATGATATTATGAAATATTCTCACCTCCTAAATTATCTTCATAATAAAGGAGACAAATCTTAATTATGTGTGACTAACCAAGCTAAAAAATATTCAAAGTCCATAGAACTTACCCAACTCGTAGACATACCCAAAAGATTATCATAATTTTAAGATTTTTACAAAAAATCAACTTACAAAATTAATTGACATATCCAAAAGACTTTCGAAATTATTTATTTTGCGAAAAAGTTCACGAGAACTTACGGAAACCCAAAAGACTTTAAAATATTAAAAATTTTATAGAAAAATCTTAGATTTTATAAAATTTGTGAAAAATCTAGAATTACAAACATTTCAAATTTTTATAGAAAAGTATTCATTTTAATAAAGTACCAGAAATTTACAAATTTATAGTAAAGATAACCCTAAAACTTCAAAAAGATCCCTAAACGTTTATTAATTTCTAAAAAGAACCCGAAGGTTCATAAAATTTGGTCAAGTAGGGTGAATCTGAATGGCAAGAAAATATCATGAAATTAGATGAAATAAGCCCAAGAAGGAAAAACATTAGAATTTAGAACTCATTTATAATCATCATCTACACAATAACTTTTGCAATGAAGCAAATATGTATTCCTTATACATGTACTATAATATATCCTTAGTTGATATTTATTCATAAATTATATGCATTTATGCATTAATATATATATATATATATATATTAATATATATATATATATATATATATATATATATATATATATATATATATATATATATATATATATATATATATATATATATATATATATATATATATATATATATATATATATATATATATATATTTATTTATTAGTACATTTATATAGGTGTCACTTAATTTAAAAATTTATTGAGGTGATGGGTATAATAACAACTAGGATCGGTCAATTGTTCATTAACCCTAATTCATATGGATTAGGTAGATTATTTCTACTCATTTCACTCTTAAATGTATGTATTATTATATGTAGACACTCAAAATTTCTTTATAATACTTTCTCCTAAATTTAATTTCTTTCTTTTGATTAACTTTCTCATTTTTCTGCTTACAAAATAAATTCAACCTATAAATTGATCATGTCCACAATGTAATTATAGTGAAGATATAAACTTAAAAGAAATAATCAAAATATTTAACCATGAGCAACCCACATTAAGAGGGGTACATAGTGAAAAGTTGCAAGTGCAAGTTGCAAGACTACAGCTAGGAAGTATAGTGTTTAAGATATCGAACCCACAAGGAAATTGTGTTTGAAATTTCTAAATTTGTTCCTAGAAAATTATGGACAAAAGGAGTGAGAATAAAAGTGTAGAGATGTAGAGAGGAAATTGTCACAAAAATAAATTAAAAAACTAGAACTAGAGGGAAGAAAGAGAGAAGGAGGAAAAAGAAAATAAAAGAGGGAACTAAAAGAAAATAAAAGAAATGGAAATAAGAAAAGAGAAGGAATTAGGAAGAAGCGAGCAATCAACAAAATAAAAATCAAGAAGAGGAAAATCGAGAGAGAGAGAGAGAGAGATCAAGAAAGATTGAGGAAAAACTAGTAGAAAGTTAGGAATCAGAATTGAATACACCAATTACTTTTAATTAGGATTTATGAATTACTCTCTTTTTATCATATTTTACTTTAAATTTATTAAGCATAGGTTATCAAACCACTTAAAAAGCATAATCTATCAAAATATCATCTAAATAAAATTCTCATTCATGAAAAGAATAAGCAACTAGATAATAATCCTAAAACTGAATAGACATAACCTATCAAACTACCCAAGATAAGCCTGATTATCGAATCTTTTTGTACCAATTAGTTATCTAGTTCTTTATCTTAAACATGATCATTTTAAGCATAAAAGAGCAATCCATAAATCATAAAAGAAATTAAACTAGTTTTATACAATCATAGATTTACTACAAGAATTAGTTACTCAGGTTTGCAAAATAAAAATAAGGAAATAAAATCTACACTAGAAAGTATAAAAGAATAAGAAAGTAAATCTAAACTACAAACATTAAAAGAAAGAAATAAAAATCAAAGCATAAAAGAGCAAGAAAATAAATCTATACTACAAAGCATGAAATAAATCTAATCGACAAAGCAATAAATCTAATCCACCAAACATAGAATTAATAACAAGAAATAAAATCATAAAATATGCAATTCTAAAATAAGAAAATAAAAGAGGAAAATAAAACTTACATTGAAAGGGGATTGCCCCTTGAGAAGCAAATCTTAATCTTCTTCATCAAAGAGAAGAAGAAAAAATTGAAAAAGAGAATTTTTTTATTTATTGTAAATAAAAGTTTACAATTTGGAATGTCTTCTCACTTAAGAGTAACCCTCCTCTCTAAAATAGAGTTTAGAAAATTTTACACACCCAAACCTATACTCTTTACCCTTATTTATAGCCTACTGCAATCAACAAGAGTTCTCGGATCATTCTTGAGCTCTAAGAAAATCAAAATCAACCATTGATTGAATTCTGTTACAATCGAATCGATGGGCTCATCAATGGGTTCATCGATTAGTTTGTAATAGAATTATAATAAACTTTATTGAATTTGTTGAATCCGTCTTCATGGGTTTTGGGCTTTTTAGCTCGATCTTGGGCTTCAATAGAAGGTTGAAAATTGAGGGAATTTGGTTCTCTGTTGCTCTTATTCATTAATTCTCTATTACTTGTAAATTAAGATAAAAACTCATTATTAGTCGATATATTTATTCAAATAAAATAGATAATGAGGGTATAAAAGTGTAATAAAATGTGATGATCACACGTGCATCCCACCTACTTATTGTTAAAATAACTACTATATCTTGCTAATCCAAATCCAAAATATTAATTACTAAACCTAGTCCTAATTACTTTTAAATAAGCTAATTACCCTCTTGAGCCTAGCCCCAATAATTTAAATGTAATTTCCTTAGTGTAAACTTTAACGAAAACTTTGATTAATAAATCTATTCCTAATTATTCAAATTAGGCTAATTACCATAATAAACATAATCCTTATGATATATTAGGCTAATTACTTTAATAAAACCAATAATATTATTATCACCGACTTTGACCCTCATAACTCTTGTATCACTAATGACACTAAATAAAACTGGATTTAACCCATATATATATATATATATATATATATATATATATATATATATATATATATATATATATATATATATATATATATATATATATATATATATATATATGAGAAAAATGGAAAAACTTGGTACCAAGTTCCTTAAAGGAACTTGGTAGTGATGTGGACAAATTTGGTCCACAAGTCTAGCTTTTAAAAAATCTTTCTCTCTCTCTTTCTCTCTCCTCTCTATTTCTCCCCTTGAGGTGTGGGCCGGATTTGTCCACCTCACTACCAAGTTCCTTTAAGAAACTTGGTACCAAGTTCTCCATATTCTTCTATATATATATATATATATATATATATATATATATATATATATATATATATATATAAATGGGTATGAGGTGGTATTTCATTTTGTTAAATGAGCTATCAAGAGATAACCACGTGGTGAGACCCACCCTACATGTCACATCAAAATGTGTGGGTCTCACCTCCTCTTTCTCTTAGTAGCTCATTTTACTAAATGAGCTGTCATCTTATTACTATAAAACCTCTGTGCGTGTCTCTCTCTCTCTCAAACTCCTCACACCTGTTGTCTCTCTCTCTCTCTCTCTCATCATTTTCCTTCAATAAAATTTTCCTTTCCCCTTCCTCTCCTCCCCAACCCACCCTCACCCCCCAATCAATTTTCTTTCTCCTCTTAGGTACCTCTATCACACTCTCCCTCTCTCAAAATCTTGAGAATTGGATTCTTAAAGCTATTTTGGGTTTGTTAGAGAGAAATTGGAGAAAATAAAAAAGGGAGGCATAAGAATTAAGCTAAAGTGAAATTGGTCATGGGTTCTTAATGATTAGTATTGTAATTTACTTTGTATACTTAAGAGTTAACTATACTTAGATAAAGAGTTTGGATGAAAATCATTCATGGGTCTTTTTGAAAGAACTTAAAGGATTTGAGGGTCGTATTTAGAAATACCAAGATTGGGGTGTATTATAGAAATAGAGAAGATCTGAGGGTCTTATCTCATAAAAATCCTAATTATTTTTCCCAATCAATTTTAATTCTGCAAACTACTATGGGTAGACAGATTGGTGAAATAAGAATATGAGTTCATCCAACTAAAAATCTACCCATATTCACCGAAAGTCAACAACAATGAATCATCAACCGATCATCCATTTTGATTTACATGGATTCACTAGAATATTTCTACTCATTTCACTTTTAATTTTACGTGTAATTATATGTGAAAAACTTACAAGACTCCTTTCGAATGGTTCAATTCAAATCTTTATTGATTTTTCAAGTTTTCATTCTTTCATCCACAAAACATCATAATATAAGACAAGTATATTCACATGCAAAGCACGTGCACTATACTAGTAATCCTAAAATGCTAAATAAAAGATTATTAAACCACTTAAAGAAAGTATAACCTATCAAATTAGAATATTCGATCAACTATTATTTTGATGGACTAATCTCTACATAAATAATTAAGATAGAAAAGAGAGCAAATCTAAATCTAATTTTATAAGTTACACTAGTTTCATCTTATTCTAATTATCCTAAGAATTTTAGCCACACATTTTATTAAATCCTAAATTATGAGCAAATAAAGAAAGCATGAATGAAAATGCAAGAAAAGAAACTAATTTAAAAAGTAAGAAAATAAACAAACTATCCAAGCATGAAATTGAAACTACTCCTAAATTAAGCAAGAAAAACTAACTAAGCATGAAATTAAACTAGCAAAGCAAAACATAAATTAAAGGAAATAAATCTAACCTATTTTCTAAATCATGAATTCTAATTAAATAACAAAATTTAAAACTAAAACTCACAGTGCAAGAGGTTGGCCCCTTATGTAAATCTAAATTTCTTCGAGTCTTCATGAGAAAAAAAATTTAAAAAGAGAAATTTTTTTTATTTTTATTGCAAAACTAAAGTTTTATAATATTTGGATGACCTAAAAAAAGTGGTCCTCCTATCCTGTTGAAGAGGATTTATAAATTTTTTCACACCCCTCACCCTTACTCTCTACCCCTATTTATAGATTATATGAACTAGTCCCAACCCTTGGATCAAACTTGCTCCCCAAGTTAAATAATTTTACTCTTTGATCTATTTTCCCCGTCTGTTGAGTGGGTATCGATACCTATATTGATATTTGTACTGATACTACTATCGATACTAGTATTATCGATGGTAGTATAGATAGTACTATAGATATCCAGTTGTTTACTGTTACGATTTTTGCTAAAATTCTCTTGGGATTTTGGGCTCTGTTGAGTTGGGATTCTCTTGGCTTCTTTTGGGTTTCAATTAGAGATCTTTTGGGCTTGAGACAATCTTCATCTGAGCTCTTGTTTATTCAATCTTTTATTTCCTGAAAATATATTAAAAACATTAGTGGTAAATAAAATTATTCAAAAATTATAGGAAATGAGGGTATAAGATGCAATACAAATTCTTAATCAAATACCCCACACCTAAACTTCGTTAATCCTTTAGCAAAGAAAAAAATAAAAAAAGAAAGAAACAAAAATTCTAAACCACTTTCGTAGGAAATACGGTTGTATTTAGCACATACAACAAGCCTTTAAACCCTAGATTATCCTAGAGGACAAGTTGTAGTCTCGTGAGGGTTTGTAGTGAATATACACACAAAATTTGGTCAACTTGTCAATTTGAAGAAGTCAATATAGAATTAATTAACTTGATATCTTTAAACAATCTAATTAAAGCTAGTTTTCACTCAAGAAAATATTTTATGCATAACTCTAAAGTAAATTTCTTAGAAAATCTTTTTATTGTGGTTATACAAAACTAACTCTAACTTAGAAATTTTTATTTAAAATTATAAAAACATGCTAACTTTTTGTTTCAATCAATTTCCAAGCCTCTTGATACATTTTATTTTCCAAGAACATTATATATATATATATTCCAAGAACATTATATATATATATATATATATATATATATATATATATATATATATATATATATATATATATATATATATATATATATATATATATATATATATATATATATATATATATATTTTCATTACTTGGTGATTTTTCTACTTTAACTTTTTCTTAGTGACCATGTATATATATATATATATATATATATATATATATATATATATATATATATATATATATATATATATATATATATATATATATATATATATATATATATATATATATATATATATATATATATATATATATATATATATATATATATATATATATTTTCATTACTTGGTGATTTTTCTACTTTAACTTTTTCTTAGTGACCATGTAGTGAGCTTTGGGCCAATGGATGCCAATCCAGTTGGGCTTAGTTATTTATTAACATCAAAAGAACTTGTGATATTAACATCTACTCTAAGCTAAGTATGAGAAAATTTTATTATTTTAAATAAAGTTCTAAGCTAGAGCTATAGTAAAATATAATATTTTAAAATTATTTCTTCAAAATTTATTTAGAGTTATCATAAAAGGCTAACTTGAGTATAAAACTAATTAAAACTAGAAATTTAAAATTCACCAATTAATCTAATTATTAGTCAACATAATCACATTGGCAAGCGATAAATATTTTTTTAAAGAAAGGCAGAATAACAAATAGAAAGAAGAGAGAGAAAAAAAAGAAAAACAACGATTTTATTAATTTTTTTAAGAACATAAAAGATAACTAATCCCATGCCACACCTAAATTTTGCATTGTCCTCAATGCGAACCGAAATAATGATGCAGAATAAAAGATAGGAAATAAAAATCTCACATTCTACCTTAGTTCCCACATTGTTGCTAAAAATTCTACCTCGAACTTTAAAGAAGTTTAAAATGATAACCTCTACAATGTCCTTGAATTCTGTTCGCGCATTCTTTGAGGTCTTCAATAATTTCTGCAGCATTTAATATGGAGTCGGTGGAGGGTCATCTGTCAAATCAAGCTTATACTACTCTTTGTCTTAAGTTGGAATGAACTCAGATAGTATCATGCTTTGATGTTGCTCAGTCAAAAAGTAGGCTTGGATTGGGACTCAAATTCCACATGATCGAAATGTTGTCCTAACTCTTTTAACAACTTGAGCTCATCAGCAAAAATTTTCTCAAAACTAAGATTCATTACGTCTAAACCCTCAAAATTTTGTCAAAGAAAATGACATGTCGTATTACAATTTTTTTATATTTTAATATTTTTTATAAGAAAACCTAAAAAATCTAAAAGATAAAAATTTCTTTTGGAAAACCTAAGAAAAGAACTAAAAGATTTTTGAGAAAGGAAAAGAAAAGCAAATCATAACTAAACAAAGCAAAAGACAAACCACTCAATTACTTTCCTAATCTTACAGGGTTAAGCCTAAACTCTACTAGACCAGCTCCTAATTAAAAACTTCTTCAGGCCATATTATTAATGATCTAGTACAATGGTTGCATTTTGGCCCCCTAAAGAAAATCTTGACTCTGCCACTGATTATTATGAGAATGATACAACTATCTTTCTAAGTCTTCACTTAATAACAATTAGTGGAGGCAAAAGAATTTTTTTTCTTTTGTTTTTGTTTTTATTTTTTTTCCGGGGAATGGAGGGAGAAATTACACTCGTTGGAATCTTGGGAGGAATAAATGCAACTTACCCTAATATCTTAAAATCAAATGTATGGCCGTATTTGCTATATATCTACTGAATCAACCATATATGCACTAAACTAAACGAGAAGTAATACTTATAAATACTCTGTTCAGTGTTGGACACCAACTTAGTGTAGACTAATTTCACTTTGGTATCTCTAAGTTTATCCATTTTCCCTTTGATAACTCAAAGTATTTTTTAAAACTTTGATTACTCAAAATTATCATACTTCACTTGAATCCCCATACAGATTTCACTAAATTTTTCATTAAATTTGTACGATGCGTTCACCATGTGATATCGAGAACAATATTTGATTGTTTGGATCTCAAGAGCCAGTGAAATCGACTTATATGTATCATGTGCGGAACATGTACTGAGCACCTAATAAATATTTAGCAAAAAGATCCTGAATAGGCCAATTTCTTGGCATATCAACTAAAGGGCAAAATTACCAAATTGGTATTGTTTTATAGACCCAGTTAACCGATTTGTATTTTTTATAGCTTCGGTGACTTATTGGTATTTAAAGTAAACTAAATGTGCAATTAGACCCTTTTACAAATCACCAGCAAAAGTTTTTAAAAATTAGTCCCTCAAATCTTTACTAGTTTGTTATTAGCCCCTCAAATCACTGAAATTCACCTCCCCAATCCCCCCCCCCCACCCCAAACTAGCCTCCGCCTCTCCCTGCTCCAATGCTCCGCCGCCTTCCCTTCCCCTTTTCATGTTCCTTGGTGGAGGGATGGGTCGTGGGTGAGGGATTTGAGCTCCACCATGGCGAGGTGGGAGGAGAGGGTGGAGGAGGGGGTTGGGGTCAAGAATTTTGAGGGTTTTGAGGAGAGGAGGGCCGTCGAAGAATGGGAAAGGGAACGGTGGAGCGGCAGGGGGAGGGTGAGGTGGAGGCAAGTTAGAGGGCAATTTCAATGATTTTAGGGCCTAATATCAAACTACTAAAGATTTGACGGGCCGAAACCTAATTTTTTTAGCCGGCGGCCAACTTTTGGGCCTATTTGACCATCGGGCTAAGAAAAAAAATCAAAATGACGCCGGAGCTAAAAGAAAATACCAAATCAGTTAAGTGGGTCTAAATATGAATTTGATAATTTTTCCCCAATTAAAGTATTGGTTCTACTTTATTAAATTCTCGTATAAGTAGTCTATCATCTAGGGAAAATGAGACTAAAGCTACTAAACGATTATTTATATCCTCCTAAAATTCTATTATATTTTCCAAAATTGGATGTATTATAGGACTAGTATCCCTTTTTATATATAATGAGAAATGGTGGTTCTCCTAAACACATAAAAATTGACATATGTCACTGAATATATGACATGTGTCATTTAAATATATGATATGTGTCCTTCTATCCTATTAGAAGATGACATGTGACCACTTAATCTAATCTCATCTAAATAAGAATACTCATTAATTAAAACTATCCATAATTAAAAATAATCAAGTATTTAGTAATCCTAACAAAAATTATAACTATACATAATAATAAAAATCTCATAATTATATCCCTCCTTTATATATAAATTGGTGAACTACTCTAAAATTGACATCTATTCTATCAGAAATTGACATGTTGACATCTAATCCAATCTTCACCTAAAAATCCTACTCAAATTAAAACAATCCATAATTAAAAATTCAAAATCAAAATCCCCCTATCTAATCCTTTTTACCTAAGAATTCTTTTCAAATTAAAACTATTAATAATTTAAAAATTCTATTAATCAAAACTCTCCTTTATATAAAAGGGTTTTCAAGATTAGAAAATTATCAACCGCCCCTTCAAAATTCAAAATTTACAAACTAGCCCAAAGATCCAAAAATTAAAAACAACCTCCTGATAAATATAAAATTTTAAATAGGCCCATAAATTATAAATAGCACCATAAAATTCAAAAACTTATAAACTACCCCTTTAAAATCTATAAATTATAAACAATCCTAGAAAGTATAAAAATTATAAAAAGTCCTATGAAAAGTTAAAAATTACAAAGAGCCCTTGAAATTTTATAAACAGCCCTTTGAAAATTTTACTATCAACCCCTTGAAAGTTTTAAAATTATAAATATCCCTTTGAGATTTTTACAAACAGTTCTTTGAAAATTTTACAACTATCCCCATGAAAATTATAAAATAACAAACATAGTACTAAAAATTTTGAAATAACACAAACAACTCCTAAAAATTTTACAATGACCCTTGAAAATTTCAAAATTACAAACATCGTTGAAGAATTTAAAAAAGCCTCTTGATAGTTTTATAGATCACAAATAACCCTACAAAAATTTTACAAAATAGCCCACTAAAAACTTTACAACCACCCCTTTGAAAGGTTTGATAATTACAAATAGGACCCTAAAAATTCTAAAATTACAAATAGCATCCTAATTTAACATATCATATAATAATATTATAATATATCATTGGTGTGGGGATGCATGAGGTGGAAGGGTATAATAGTCACGGAAGTCCTATGTCCTTAATCTGAGGGAGTGGTGGAACTTCCTACTATCCATTTTGGGATTAGAGGAAAGTCCTAGTATCATTTGTGTCTCAATCTCGGCGAACCAAACATGAACATTAATTGAAACCTCTGGATCTTGAAATCCAGTCATTTTTAGTTTGTAAAAATCGTAAATTTTTATTTAGATTTGTAAAGGAGATTGATGGTTAAACTATCTAATTTTGAATTTCAACTTTAAGATTATAATTAATCTAAGAAACATCCTATCACTCAAACTATCTCCTTGAACTAATAAAAACTTTGTTCTCTTCTTCCTATAACATAGCAAAAGATGTATTCATTGTCTCTTCTTTCATAAGCATTTAATGTATTAATTAATAGATGATCGTAAGTTATAGTCTACAAAAAAATATAATCAACCATCTATCTTATTACTAGGGTAGCTTCACTTATTAGTAGGGTATAAACCACCATATACAAACTAAACAAATCAAACAAATGCGTGCGAGCATGGGGTTAATACTTGTATCTTTAGTGAATCTTTTCAAGTCAAACTGATTGTATTATATCATTAGAAATCAGATTAATCATAAATCTTACTACATCTTTAGTGCATCAATAGGATGACTTATAAAATTTACTAAATCTTTAGTCAACTGACTATATCTAATGAAACTAAACATGAGATAAATCATTGCAAAGATTCTCATTGATGCCTAATGTAATTACTTTTCCTACCAAAGTTCTATAAAATGCACTTCTAGTACGTTATTTGGAAACAGTCAATCTATTTTCAAAATATGGCAATGAAGTGGTTATCTCCTTGTGTAGTCTTTTTGCTAGCTTTCTCCTTGAGCAATGCTCTTGGCGGAAGAGTTAGTGAGTCAAATATGGTCGTTGAGGCTCCAATTCTTGAAGGAATTCGAGAGCTCAGGTGCGAGTGTCTTGGATGTCCGAGTCCATTACATAATCTTATTTATCCCTTGAAAGAAAATTCTGTACAAACTAAGCGTTTGAGCCCAGGAGGTCCAGACCCTATACATCATCCTACTCCTCAAAAAGATAACTTTGTCAAGAGATCAAGCGCTCGAGCCTTGAAGGCCAAAACCCGATACATCATTCTGTTCCTCCTCAAAAAGACTTAAAAGAGAGCAAGAGCTTGCGCCGTGGAGGTCCAAACTCAATACATCATCATTCTTCGCCTCAAATAGGAAACTCGGTAGCAATTAAACGCTTGAGCCCTGGAGGACCAAACCCGATACATCATCCTACTTCTACAAAAAAAAAGAAAACTCTATAGGGATTAAGCGCTTGAGTCCTGGAGGTCCGAATCCGATACATCATCCTCCTCCTCAAAAAGAACTCCATAAGGATTGAGCGCTTGAGCCCTGGGGGTCCAAACCCGATACATCATCCCGCTCCTCCTCAGAAAGAAAACTCTATAGAAATCAAGCGCTTGAGCCCTGGCGGTCCAAACCCGATACATCATTCTGCTCCTCAGAATGAAAACTTTGCATGGACCAAGGGCTTGAAGTTTGAAGGTCCAAACCCAGTACATCATCCTTTTCCTTCTCCTTCTCAAAAAAAAAAAAAAAAAAAAGAACTTTGTAGGAACCAAGCGCTTGAACCCTGGAGGTCCAAACCCTATGCATTACTCTGATCCTCCTAAAAAAGATAACTTTATGGGGATCAAATGCTGGAGTCCTGGAGGTCCAGTCCCGATCCATTACCCTGTTCCTCCTCAAAAAGAAAACTCAGTAGGAATCAAGCGCTTGAGCCCTGGTGGTCCAAACCCGATACATCATCCAACCCCTAATAAAAAAAGATAACTCTATTGGGCTCAAGCGCTTGAGCCACGGAGGTACAAGCCTGATATATCATCTCTCTTCTCCTTGAAAGGACAACTATGTAGGCATTCAACCTGAGAATCTTAGAGGTCTTGATGTTATACTTCATCCTGCTCCACCTCAAAATAATAAAATTTCGATATGACAAAAAGACTTGTGCCGTCCTATACTATTGAATAAAATGATATCTTTATTATAGATATACCTTAAAGGAAAACCTCTGGCCTACAGCCTCTCCTAAGGATGATGCGTCACATTTCCTCTACCTAAATTTTTTTCCCATGCGGCATAACCTTCCATCTCAATCTAAACCATCCTCTAAAACACGCTGAAATCAAAATGAATTTCAGATTGACACGTAGACTGTGATATATATAGTGATTGCAATATATGTACTAGGTGTATATGTATCCCGTTAAATAGCCGAAATCTAAATGCATATGATTTGGACACGTATGAAATGTTTATATTTTGCGAAATAAGATTTGAGAGAATAAATAAACTACATTTTTTTTATAGTATTATCAATTTTATATAATGCTCTTCAATTATTATCAATTTTTATAAAATTGTACATAGTTTCTATGGTTATTGTTGTGGTTTGCAGTCGAGTTTGGAGGTGTGGGGTATGATTTGGTTTTGGGTTTGAGGGTGTATCTATGTATACAATTGACTCGAAGCTTATGTATATGTAAACAATGAATGATGAATTTGTTGATTATCTTCAATTATTTTTATAAAATATAATAATAATATATGTAATCCCAGTAACGATCAGACTAAAATAATGGTCTTTAATTATTATCAAATTTTAAAAATTATGCATAGTTTATATGGTTACCGTTGTAGTATGCAATTTGGTCAGTAACGATCAGACTAAATAATGGTCTTTAATTATTATAAAATATAATAATAATATATGTAATCCAGTAACGGTCAGATTAAAATAATGGTCTTAAATTATTATCAATTTTGAAAAAGTTATGCACAATTTCAAAGGGAGAAAGTATCAGGAAGAAATAATACTAGCTATAACCAGCAAGATCTCTCTTGCGCATAAGGGTTGGACAGGAGATATATTGTGTAGCTTCTGCAAGGACTTTCCCGAAGACGATGAACATCTCTTTCTGTGCTGCAGGTTTGCTAAGGAAGTATGGGCTTATTTTCTTCCTTTTCTAAATATTACTAATCTACCCTCTGATTTTAGTGATATAGTGGAATCTTATGGTACATTTTTGAGCAGCAAGGAAAATATAGAATTGTGGTCGATCATTTTCCCAACGGTTTGCTGGTGTTTATGGAGAGCGAGGAACAACATTATTTTCAATCAAACTGCTATCTCACCAAGACTACTGGTATCTAACTCCACCAACTACATCCTATTTTGGACAGGAAACTCTACTTCCAAGTGGGGAGCAAGGATAAATGCTCTGGCGGCTAGGAGGGATCTCGCCAACTTGCTGGTTCAGGAGGAATCATCGGTTGACCTTGCTGCAGTGGACGAAAATTTCTAAAGTCTTCGTCCTCAGCTATGCTAATTTGTGAGGAGTGAATCTTTAATTTTGATTTTGGTCACACATACTTGTTTGTGATACTTAAGTTTTGTGTATAGGAGCTTATGGGAGCATGACAATTATGGTTGTTGTAAATAGCTTATGGGTGTGCTATTACTCTGGGGTTATTTTAAATGAAACATCTATAACTCTAGTAATAGGTGACGGCTATGGTCCTCTCCCTATTCTAAGTATGAATTGTTTCATTGTTAATAACCCTAGAGAACGGCACTCCAGAACCTGTTACTTTTCTGTTTTAATGCATATATATATATATATATATATATATATATATATATATATATATATATATATATATATATATATATATATATATATATATATATATATATATATATATATATATATATATATATATATATATATATATATATATATATGGTGCCTTGCCCTATTTTTTCGGTAAAAAAATACCAGCTATAAGCAAAAGATGAAAGATTACTGTACTATTAGACAATAATAATGCTGGAGAGAGAAGTTCTAGAAAATCACTTAGAAGCATTAAATCCAACCGAGGTGATTACTATGTTAATGAGATGAAAGTCAATATTAGTAAAAACTATGAAGTTGTATCTGATGCATATTGGAAGAAACTTGAGTATTTTTGGGATGCGGGGTCACGCCCGCACGCCGCGGAAGCGATATCACCTGAGAGAAGGCCCTGAATATATTCCCGTTTCACGAAGAAAACAAGAATAGAAAGTAAAATATCTCAACAAAGTGAGATATCTACTCTTCCTCTCAACAGTACTAGGACTGAATCAAGGGAACCTACAAACAATAGCCAATACACAGCAAACAGCAAAGACACGAGATTTACGTGGTTCGGCAAACTTGCCTACGTCCACGGGAGGGGTGAGGGGAGATTCGACTATAAAGAAAAACACCGACGACTTGTACAATCCACAAGCTCGTCCCAAAGATAAAGCTTTGATTTTTACCCAAAAGAAATTGACCTCTCTCTTGTAGAATCTCTCCAAGCTCTCTTTTTTTCTCTCTCTAGCCGCCGCCAAAAAACCCTAGCTTTTTCTCCCACAAACTCAACAGTTAAACCCTAGGTTTAATTCCCTATTTATAAGGAATTAAAATAAAAAAGGAATTATTTTTGTCTTTTCAAGCATGTGAAACCGAAACCGAATTCATTCTACGAGATTGGTTCACGTATGCTTCACGCGGGCCATGTGGGTGGCCCACCACGTGAGTTCACAATTCTCCACCTCGTACATCATTTGATAAACCTCAAATTTTGGTCGAACACCAGAAGAACACCGCGAACATTACTAGAGAGATCTCCATCAGCTAAACCAGGCCAATCCAGCTACGCCACTATACCGCGATTGCCTACGTACCCTCCACCGGGATCAAGCTAACCGTAGTTCTGCAATTCTCCATATAATCTCCACCTCACCCCATCACCGCCCCGAAGGGCCATGCCCTCTTTGGCAGATCAACACGGGCTGATATGAAGTAAGTCCAAGCAATGCTTAAACTTGCTACTTGTGACCACCTTGGTTAACATGTCTGCGGGATTCTCATTTGTGTGCACCTTCATGAGAGAAACATCGCCTTCCTCTATGATATCTCGCACGAAATGAAACCTGACATCGATATGCTTGGTACGAGCATGATGAACTTGATTCTTCGCCAAGTGAATTGCACTCTGACTGTCGCACTACAAGTTCACGTTCTCCTGCTCAATCCCCAAATCATCTAGAAGACCCCACAACCACAATGCTTCCTTCACTCCCTCTGCCATGGCCATGTACTCAGCCTCTGTAGTAGAAAGTGCCACTGTAGCCTGTAACATCGATCGCCAACTAACCGGAGCCCCATGTATTCTGAATACATAACCAGTAGTCGATCGCCGTCTATCTAGATCGCCCGCATAATCAGAGTCCATAAACCCATCAATCTGACATGTTTTTTCATCAAAACACAGACCCGTATCAACGGTACCCTTTAAGTACCTCAGGACCCACTTCACTGCTTCCCAGTGCGCCTTTTCCGGATTCGCCATGAATCTACTGACCACACTGACCGCCTGTGAAATATCTGGGCGTGTACACACCATTACATACATTAAGCTACCAACTACACTAGCATAGAGAACACGCTCCATGTGCGCCTTCTCTTCCGTTGTAGTGGGAGATTGTTTACCAGAAAGCCTAAAGTGTGGAGCCAATGGAGTCACCACCGACTTAGCACTTTGCATCCCGAACCTCGCGATCACCCGCTCTATGTAGCCCTTCTGACTCAAGAATAATCGCCGGTTCGCCCGCTCTCTTCTAATCTCCATACCCAGTATTTTCCTAGCAGCGCCCATGTCCTTCATCTCGAACTCTCCATGAAGCTTCCGAATGTAAACGCAACAATCATAGTCGCTTCGGGAATATCCATGCTTCAGCATGAATGAGTCAAATCGCTTGTATCACTGTCGGGGAGATTGCTTCAATCCATACAGTGACTTCTTCAAACGACACACATGATCCTCCTTGTTCTCAACCTTGTAGCCCTCAGGTTGATGCATGTAGATCTCTTCATCCAAGTCTCCGTGCAAGAAGGCCGTTTTAACATCGAGTTGTTCCAGCTCAAGATCACCATGAGCAACAATACTCAATAGCACCCGAATAGAAGTGTGTTTCACCACCGGAGAAAAGATCTCATTGTAATCCACACCCTCTTTCTGTGCAAAACCCTTAGCCACTAGCCTCGCCTTGTACCTTGTACCACCGAGCTCTGAAAGATCTTCCTTTCTTTTATACACCCACTTACAACCAATAGCTTTTCTTCCTACGGACAATGGGACCACCTCCCATGTTTGATTTTTCCGAAGAGATGGAATCTCTTCCTCCATCGCAGCCAACCAACTCTCACTATCATTGTCCCGAATAGCTTCCTTGAAGGAGACCGGCTCGTCCTCCTCCACCGAGAGTGAGTATTCAACCAAATTAACCTGCCCATAGTGCTTCAGGGGTTAATCAGCCCCCAGCTTCTGTACCTGCTTGTATGCTCGTCTTGGCCTAGTGGAAGCCAAACTATCCTCGTACATTATTATTGTAGTGCCTGTGTATTCTCCTGCTGAACCTCCTCCTGCTCAAGCTCATCATCTACCTGACTTCCCACTTGAACACGACTAGAACCTGGTTGGTCTTTAGGTTCTATTTCAATAACCTGAGACTTAAAAGTCTCATCAGTCCTAACACCATCATCCTTGGGCGCCATAGCAATCATGGATTTCTCATCAAAGGTAACATCCCTGCTGATCACGAACTTCGAATCTTCCGTACACCAAAGGCGATAGCCTTTTACGCCCTTCGCATATCCCAAGCATATTGCCTTCTTGGCCCTTGCGTCAAGCTTTCCCTCATTGACGTGGTAGTAGGCGGTACATCCGAAAACTCTGAGCCTATCATAATCTGCATGCTCCCCTGACCACACCCTATAGGGTGTATCACCATCCAATATCGAATGTGGTGAACGGTTCACAATGTAACAAGCTGTAGCCACTGATTCTGCCCACCATTCGTTGCCCAATCCAGTGTATGATCGCATACTCATTGCTTTCTCCCGCAATATTGTGTTCAGTCTCTCTACGACCCCATTCTGCTGTGGTGTTGACTTGACTGTCCAGTGTCGAACAATTCTCTCCTGATTACAAAACTCCTTGAAAGCACCATCTGTATACTTTGTACCGTTATCAGATCTCAGTGTCTTCAATTTCTTTCCCGTCCTGTTCTTAACCATTGCTTTCCACCTCTTGAATGTCTCGAACACCTCATTCTTATGCTTCAGAAAGTAAATCTAAGCATACCTCGAATAGTCATCTATGAACGAGACATAATATCTGGAACCACCCTTAGAAGTGGTCTGAGCCGGACCCCAAACATCCGTGTGCACATAATCTAGTATCCCTCTGCTCTTAGACTTGCTTCTCGGCCCGAACCACGTGTGACTTTCCATACACACAATCCTCGCAAAAATCCATGCTAGGTTCCTTGATTCTTCGCCAGACCCTTTTACCGAAAGCGAACTAGACCCTTCTCGACATATGCCCAAGCCGCCTATGCCATAACCGTGTGTGCTCACATGGGTCTCCACCACTTCGCCGGTTCAACATTTGCATCTCCGTCACCGTCATTGCACGAGAGTATATAAATTACCGTGACGAACACCCTTCATCACTACAAGGGAACCTCGAACAACCTTCTTCACTCCATTCTCCGTAGCAATTCTGCAACCGCTGGAGTCCAATGCACTGACTGAGATAAGATTCTTCCGCAAGTCGGGAACATGCTTCACATCCGTCAAGGTTCGAACCACTCCATCATGTATCTTGATTTTGATATTACCTAGCCCCACCGTTTTACAAGCATGGTTGTTCCCCATCAATACGGTTCCACCATCAATGCCTCTGTAGGTAGTAAACCACTTCCTATTTGGACACATGTGGTAAGAGCAACCAGAATCAAGTATCCACTTCCCGGAGATATCCTCGCCACCCGTGACGACATAGCACTCCTTATCGCTCCCTTCCTCTGAAACGTAGCTCGCTCTTCCTTGCCCTCTCTTCTCTCAGTCTTGTTGTTGTTGTTCTTCTTTCCACCTACTCTCTTATTTGGACAGTCGACCTTGAAATGCCCAACTTCACCGCATTTGAAACACGATTTTCCTGCAAGAGCTAGACTTTCCTTCCTTGCCTTTTCCTCGCTCATTGCTCCTTCCTCTAGCAAATAATCCCTGCGCTTGTTCTTTGTTACCATTAGAAGTTATGTCACTGGTTGCAATCTTCCGAAGGTCATCCGCTAGAAGCGCCATTCTAGTCTCATCCATCTTCAAATTGTCTCCTACAAGCATGAGTTTTTGCACCAGGTTCTCATAAGACTTCGGCAGAGACAGAAGTAGTAGAAGCGTTTGATCCTCATCTACAACTTTCACATCTATGTCTTTCAAGTCTGATATGATCCTATCAAACTTGTTGATGTATTCCCGGATTGATGAGCCCTCCTCCATCTTGCAAGTATACAATTTGGATTTTAAATAGATCCGGTTCGTTAGACTCTTCGTCATGAAAGTACTTTCTAACTTCGACCACACGCCCGCAGCCGTTACCTCTCCATCTACCAAGAAAGCTACATCCCTTTCAAGGCATAGGATAATCGACGCCCGTGCTTCCAGATCCAGCTCCTTCCAATCCTCATCAGACATATCCTTGTGCTTCTTCTCTTTTCCAGCCAAAGCCTTGTGCAATTTTTACGAAATCAGTGAGTTTTTCATCTGCATCCTCCAATAGGAAAAATCATTCTTCCCATTGAACTTTTCAATCTCGAATTTTCTCACTTTGATCGATTTACTGGTAGACGCCATTCTCCGTTTGTATTAATAAACCCGCTTTTCTCAGAAATTACCGAGCACCACCTCAAACCAGAAGCTACACCACTTCTAATCTGAATAACAGCTCTGATACTAATTGTTGGGATGCGGGGTCATGCCCGCACGCCGCGGAAGCGATATCACCTGAGAGAAGGCCCTGAATATATTCCCGTTTTACGAAGGAAATAAGAATAGAAAGTAAAATATCTCAACAAAGTGAGATATCTACTCTTCCTCTCAACGATCTTAGGGTGAATCAAGAGAACCTACAAACAATAGCCAATACACAAAGAAACAAAGAAAGACACGAGATTTACGTGATTCTAAAACTTGCTACGTCCACGGGAGGGTGAGGGAGATTCGACTATGAAGAAGAATCACAGAAGACATGCAATCCTGGCTTCGTCCAGATAAAGCTTTGATTTTTACTCAAAAGAAATTGACTTCTCTCTTGTAGAATCTCTCCAAGCTCTCTCTTTTTCTCTCTCTAGCCACCACCAAAAAACCCTAGCTTTTTCTCCTACAAACTCAACACCTATAGGTTTAATTCCCTATTTATAAGAAATTAAAATAAAAAAAGAATTATTTTTTTTTTGTCTTTTCTGTCGCGCACAGGAAACCGAAACCGAATTCGTTCGGCTCGGGATTGGGTGCACGTGGGCGTTCACGCGGGCCATGTGGGTGGCCCACCACGTGAGTTCACAAGTATACTAATTATAATTCAATTTCTTTTGTGATGTTTGTACACTGTGTGTGATATTTTCATCTCTGTTTGAATTTGTTCCACGCAAAGTCACATTCATGGATATAATCAATCTATGTTAGTATCATAATTAATTGCAATTATTTTCTAATACATAAACTTTGAGCGAAATAAAAGTGTGAGGTAAGTTAAAATCTGCATGATTTTAAACAAATGTATTAATTAATCGAATAACTAACACATGTTATACTGGTTATTATTACAAGATGTGAAGAAACTCAAATTTACGGACCACTAAATTAGAAATGTCCCCATTGTGAAGCAATAATGTGGTATGAAGAACGAAGTAATAAAGGGTCTAAAACAAAGAATCCTGAATTCTCCATATGTTGTAGAAAGGATTAGTAAAATTACCAGTTTTAAAACAGCCCCTAGAGAATTTAGACCAACTTCTAAATGACCAAGACTTCAAAGATAATATCAGGGCATATAAATTCTATGTTTGCTTTTATTTCTATCAGTGGAAAGATTGATAAAGATGTCAACAATTGTAAGGGTCCCTACTGCTTTAAACTCAGTGGGGAGAATCATCACAAAATTGAATCTTTGAAGCCACTTATCGATGAAGCGCCTAAGTTTGCATAGTTGTATATCTATGATACTAAGAATGAAGTAAATAACCATATAAAGTCTTTAAATTATAAAAATGCTAAAAGGAAGATATAGCAAAAGGTAGTCAATAGATTAATGAACATGCTTGACACGGTTAATCAATTGGTGAAAATATATAGAATGGTTAGTGATTGGTGCAAAGAGAATAATTCCAAATATTGCAGTTGGTTATATATGCGTCGCGTAATGCTAATGGTCGTTGGCAAAACATGCCTACAACAGATGAGATAGCTGGTCTAATTGTTGGAGACTTGGAAGGTACAAGAAATGCAAGGAATTTTATCATTGATCATGGGAAAGAAGGTTTAATTTGAATATCAAACCTCCATCCGAAGTTCATAAATATGTTGTACCCTCTTCTATTTCCTTATGGTGAAGATGGATTCAGGCTTGAAATTCCCCTTCCTAATGAAGGGATGAAAAGATCAACATCATCATAACTTTTTTCAGCATCATAAAAACCTAAAGATAGTTGTTGAAGGTATGTAATAATGAAGGAATTCCTATACTGTCGGTTCCAGATGCAAGAAAATGAGGGTCACACTCTCTTACGAGCGTCAAAATTATTCCAACAACATGCATTGGATGCTTTTTACTGTGTGGAGCAAGATCGTCTTCATTTTCTTAGGACAAATTCGGAAAAAGTGAGAACTGAGATATATTTAGTGTTGAGAGATGCAATAGACCATGGTGACGCTAATGGTGCTTCAATAGGTAAACAAATTATTCTACCTGCCAGCTTTACTAGTGGTCCTAGATATATGCTCCAACACTTTCAAGATGCTAAAGCTATATCTTGAAGACTTTCTAATCCCGATCTTTTCCTCACTATAACATCAAATTCTAAGTGGTCTGTAGTTTATGAAGGAATGAAGGCCGTTGGAAACACTAGATCTAATGAACATCCTGATGTAGTTGCAAGGGTGTTCAAAATGAAGTTAGATAGCTTGATGAATGACCTTCAAAACGGTGAGCGATTTGGGAAAACAATTACAGGTAATCTTTATATAGTATTTGCAATTCAGCCAAATATACTTTACAATTGCGTCATTTTTCCAATATATCAATCCTTATTTCATATTTGATTTAAATTCTATTATTCTTTTTTTGTTTTAGTTATTTATATTATTGAATTTTAGAAGAGAGGTCTACTCATGGTCACATACTTCTTTGGTTGAGTTTAGATTACAAAATTTCAACATCTAAAAATATTGATTGGTATATTTGTGCTGAGATTCCTAATGAGCACTGATCCAGATGGATATGCTGCTGTTACTCAATTTATGACGCATGGACCCTGTGGCAAAGTGCTCCCACAATCACCTTGCATGGGGAATGAGAAGTGTACAAAGAATTTTTTAGAAAAAACCAAAATCGTTGATAATGGAGCTCCAATATATCGTAGAAGGGATGGCAAGGTTAGTGCATTTATAAGGAACAATGTGGAATTGGACAGCAGATATATGGTATATTACAATAGATATTTAATTAATTGTGAAAATACCAGTCACAGATTAATGTTGAATAGTGCAATGGGGGCGTGTTATAAAATATTTGTTCAAATATGTTCACAAAGGTCCTGATCATGCTTCTTTTATATTACAGAGGACCATGATGAAATAAAGGAATTCATCCAGTGTCGTTATATTTCAGCTCTAGAAGCAATTTGGAGGATCTACCAGTTTGATATTCATCACCAAAACCCACCAGTTGAACGTCTTCTATTTTATTTGTCAGATCAACAACTTCTAACATTTAAAGATAATAACATTTTAAAGGATGTCGTTAATAATCGATCTACACTCCAGACTAAATTTCTCGGGTGGTTTGAAGCAAATTGAAAATATAGAGGAGCAAAAGATCTAACATATGTGGAATTTCCTTCGATGTTCGTCTGAAATAATAAAGAAAAGTATTGGAGGTTGTAAGAAAAGGGGAGAAGCATAGGAAGGATTGTTTACGTGCATCCTACAGCTAGTGAGAAGTTTTTTTTACATTTACTTTTGAATATTATTAAAGGTCCAGCAAGTTTCGAGGAGATTAGAACTGTAAATGGACAAGTATGTCTAATATTTAAAGAAGCCTGTTTTGCTTTAGGCCTTCTCAATGATGATAAAGAATGGTAGGAGATATTATCTGATGCTTCTCGTAGTGCATCTGGGGGTCAACTACATGAGTTTTTGCTGTTTTACTTCTGGTTTGTAATGTTGGCAATCCACGAGAATTATAGCTTAAAAATTGATAATTACTTTTAGAAGGCTTACTACTGCAAAAGTCAAGATTATTAGGGATTCCAGATTTGAAGTGGGCTGAAGAACAAATGAAGAATTATACTTTATATGAGATTGAACAAATTCTTCAAAAGAACAATAGATCTCTAAAAGACATTAGCGGCATGCCCTTACCTGACTTTCAGCTTATGCCACAAGTACATAATCGATTGAATAGTGAAGAATTGAAGATAAGACTGGTGAATTCTTCTTCGTTTACGGTCATGGAGGGGCAGGTAAGACCTTTCTCTGGAATACTATTATCACATTTCTTCACTCTTAAGTCAAAAATTATTCTTGTTGTTGTATCATCTATTTCTTCTGGAATTACATCTGTTATTTTCCCAGGAGGGAGAACTACACACTCTCGGTTAGGGGTGGGCGTTGGCTGGGCAGGTTCAGGCTCGTGAACTGGCCCACCGGGTTCAAGGCTGGGCCGGGTCTAACCGAGGCCCATGCGGGTCAGAGTGGGCCAGACTTGGCTCTCTGGTCCCGAGTTTGGGACCGGACCCAGCTTGGTCCACGACTTGTCTAGGGGCGGGCCGGGTTGGGCCGAAACCGGCCCACTGCCCATGGGTCGTGGGTCGACCCACGGTTTTCTTTTTTTAATTTTTTTCAATGTTTTCCTATTTAACATATATTAAACTTCTATTTATATTTATAAAATTGTATTTAATTTATTTTTTCCCATTTTAAACTATTTAGTTGATATTATGTGTGTGTGTGTTGCACAAAGATAAACATCGCACAGAAAAACATCACAAACATACATATAGACATGGTTTGGACTACATAGAAAGATCTATATCCATCAGAAGTAATAACTTTTATTTAGTTTAAATTTAAATTATAATTACAAGAGAAAAAAAATATGTTAACTGTTAATGTGAAAAAATATTAAACATTCATAATTAACCCGGGCCGGGCCGGGCTGGGCCGGGGCAACAGTGGGCCGTGCATGCCTCTTTGATCCCGGGTTTGGCTCAAAACCCAGCCTGACCTATGACCCATCTCTAGTGTGGGCCGGGTTGGTCGCGGCTCAGTGTAGGTTAGGCCGGGTTTTGACCCAAACCGAGTTAGGCTGGTCCGGCCCGCGATCCGAATCGGCCCATGCCCAACCCTAGTCTCAGTTTGCCATTCTAATTGATATTAAAGATGAGCCTACATGCTCAATTCAACAAGGCTCAGCTCTTGCAGAGCTCATAACACAAGCAAGTTTGGTTATTTGGAATGAAGCCTTGATGCATGATCGAAATTTTTTGAAGTTGTTGACAGAACACTTCGAGATATTTCAATAGTCAATGATCCTGATGCGAAAGGTAAGCCTTTTGGTGGTTTAACATTTGTCCTTGAAGGTGACTCTCATCAAATTTTGCTTGTTGTTCCCAAAGGTGCCATACATGACATTGTGCGAGCTACAGTTAATAGTTCATCGTCGTGGGATCATTGCACTGTTTTGTAGCTCAAGATTAATATTAGGCTTCAGAGTCCAAGTTGTTCAATAAATATAGAAGACATGTCTTGTTTCAGCAAGTGGACACTTGATTGAGGTACTGGAGATATACTCCCTAAGAAATTTGGTGAAAGAGAATAAAACAAAGATTGGATAGTTATTGTGAAAAGATTTTTGGTAGATTCTGTAAGTAATCTAATCTCCTCTATTATTACATCCATTTATCCTAATATGGTGAAAATTTTCAAAAATAAGGATCATCTTTGAGAAAGAGCTATTCTTAGTCCTTGGAATGAGATTGACGCTATAAATTCTCTGATGGTTGACAAATTACCAGGTTCATTTTATACTTATCTCAGTTCAGCTACTATATGCAAAAATTCTCCATATTGGCATGAACATGAGGTGATGTATCCTCCTGAGTTTCTTAATTCTGTATCATTTTCTAGCCTTTCCAACCATTGTTTCAAGCTTAAAATTGGTGCTCCTATAATGTTGATTAGAAATTTAAATCAAACTATAGGGCCGCTCAACGGAACACGTATGACGGTCACACAGTTGCTAAAATGGGTTATCAAAGTAGAGATAATTAGTGGCAAAAATATTGGTTCGAAACATTTCATTTCAAGGATCGCAATGAGTCCATCAGATGTGAAATTGCAATGAGTCCATCAGATGTGAAATTGCTATTCACGATGAAGTGTAGACATTTCTCGGTTGTAGTTTATTTTACTATGATCATCAACAAAAGTCAGTGCTAAACACTGAAGTATGCCGGACTTTTCTTTTCATCCCCTATTTTCTACCATGGACAGTTCTACATTGTAGTTTTTAGAGTAACGTCACTATATAGATTAAACATGGTTATCGAGAATGAAGACCCTAAATTAAGAGGTTTCACTAAAAATGTAGTTTATACGGAGGTTTGTAATAGGATCAATTTAGGTATTATTTTTACTATATTAATAATTATATTCATAACAATGGTATTGCTAATACTCAAATTTTTATTATTGATTAAATCTTTAGTTTTAATTATTAATATCAAACATTTTTGAAAAGAAACATCTATTTTGAAGCTTATATCAATCATGAATATACTAGTGGCAAGTATTTTCATGAGTGTTGTTCAATGCATTCACGATTAGTTTACATATTTTATGGATATTTATGATTTTATGTTTTGGTATATTCTAGTCTACATGTCTATTAGGATGTCAGAAAGCTCCAATCAATTGAGCAGTATCTATGCACCTCTCAGTGAGTTAGTGGTTGATCACAATGATGTCATTTTGAAAGCAAGGGTTATACGTGTCTCGGATGCAGTCAACTTCAACAATGGTGCATCATCAGGGCTTACCTTTCTTCTTCTTGATAGTCAAATACATGATCTATCCTCGATTCTTAATACAAAGCCTTTATTCCGAATTTGGGTCAGCTACCGACATCCTGTTTCTCCATTCAGTTCTAGTATGGATCATCTCTGTTAAGTTATCTTTCTTATATCCTATTAATTGTTTGCCACCAAGTTCTTTTAGACTACATTTAGTGACTTTAGTCCTTTGCCCATTAACTGTAATCTTATCATGCATTTAGTGGTATTATTTGTACATGGCCATACCATGTCAATTGATTCTCTCATTTTATCCTCAATAGGAACAACCTCTAATCAATATGATGCTGAATATCTCGAAGCGGAGGTAATCCAACAGGAAGCTCTTCTAGCATGATATCGGGAAATTCCTTCAAAAGGGAATTTAGCCATTCTGGAATATCACTCGCAGAATCGGTGAATCCCTTATTCACTACTGCAAACACAAACGGAGCATGTAAAGACTCCTTCTAAAACTCTCTCACAGCACATAATGATACAATAGATTTTCCTTTAATTTTAGGAACACTATTTTCCATCAGGGGACATAGGGTAAATTTCACATTGTCTTTGGTAAATTTTATTACATTCTCCTGTCCCTTATCACACGCATCCATATCGAACTGCCACGGCCTCCCCAACATCAACTGACATGCATCCATATCAACAATATCACAAATAGCTGTGTCCTTGTATTTGCCAATAGAAAAATTAACTATGCTCTGTTTCGTGACCTTGATATCACCCACGGATGTAATCCGGTTGATTTTATAAGGGGAAGGGTTCTTCTGCGTCTGTAACTTTAGCCTATCCACTGTTTCTCGCGATATCAAGTTCTCTTGACTAGCACTATCAATTATCAACTCAATCACATGCTGGTTCACCTAGCAACGAGTTCGGAAAAGATTATGCCTTTGTGGATCCTCAGCCACCCTTTCTGTTGCTAACATCAACCTGCGCACTACACACACCTTGTGCTCTTCCTCGTCATACACGTCATCGGGGTTAACCGTATGGTGTTCGATCTCAGTTTCAAGATTACCTTCTTCGTTATCTTCCCTTTCAATCATATTAACTCTACCACAGTTAGGACAATTATTAGATAGATGCCCGATTTATTGACAGCGATAACATCTATTCCCATGATTCCGAGCGTAGGGATTATTAGACTGTTGATTCTGCTGAACTCCCCTCGGCTGGGTCTGGGAATTCTGATTCTCTTGCTTGGTTGAGTCCGTCTTATTATCATCAGCAGTCTTTTGAGTGAAATTCTGGTTATCAGCAGTCTGCTTAATTATACCCTGTATTTTGCCCTCGTGACGTTTTACCAAACCTCCTAAAATTAGACCGATATCTATTGGGTCGGGTGAGTTGCGCTTCCACCTTCATGGCACGATTAATTGCTTCATCCACTCTATATCTGATCGTCAAGCGCACTTGATCCTTGATGGCGAAGTCCACCGGTAAACACGGAAATCTGTTGTCCCTCTGTTTTGTTCAGATTGTTTCACGCCGATAGCGTATAAAACTTCTGGGTATATTGCTGGACTGTCCGATCCTCCTACTCACAATCTTGAAACTTCTGATAAAGGACTTCATTATAATCTGCCGGGAGAAATCGTAGACATAGCGCCTCCCGCATACGTCTCTAAGTGCGAACAAGTTGCTTGCCTTGGCGCCTGCCATTGTTTTGAAATTGCTCCCACCAAGCAGACGCTCCACTTCGTAATTTTTAGGCCACATATTTAACCTGTAAGTTACCAGCAATTCTCATTAGGTCGAAATATTTCTCGACCTCAACAAGCCAATCTAGAAAATCCTCCACATCTAGATTTCCGCTAAAGAAAGGGAGATCGGCCTTGATCTTTGGGAACCGATCATTGTACTGGCCTTGATCATTGTTTCGATCATTGTTTGGTCTGAAAGCAAAATCTTCCTCCCCTTCAAAATCCGAGTCCAAACTAACCCTAGTCAGCGGATCGCGAGGATTGGCCCCGCCTCCAACAGGTCCTCCAGCCAGGGGAACTGCCCGTTGCCTAGGGTCATTCCCAATCTGCAAGTTTTGAAGCGTCTCCATCATCAACTCATGTTGTTGTCGTTATTGCTCTAGTTGTTGTTGCATCTGCTGTTGCATCAATTAGAGCGCTTGGACGATTACAATATTGGGATCGTTGTTGTTTTCAGCCATTGCGCAGGACGAACCAGTGCTCTGATACCAACTGACGCAGCGGTGATAACATGAAGCCTTACCACGAGAACTTAGAAAACAAGAAGCCTTACCACGAGGACTTCAAAGAATAAACACAAAAAATCTTTCTTCAAGAGAAATTTAATTGATAAAAAAGATATATCTCTTGGGGTTACATGCCTCTTCTTAAATAGAATAACAAATAAAACTCCTACTAAGACTAGAATTACAAAAAAATAGAAAGTATCAAATTCTACCTGAAAAGACTCCTATAATAGAGGAAACAAATTATGAATCAAAATTGAATTTGTTTTCTAATCTAATTGACTCTAACATTGAATATATTTCCTAATCTAAATTGACTCTAACTTTAAATATATTTCTAATCTAAATTGACTCTAACTTTAAATATATTTCTAATCTAAATTGACTCTAACTTCTCCATGGATTTCTTGTTATGCGTCCTACATCACATCTATACTTACAATACAGGGGCTATATATCCAATGACATAAGAGAATCGGGGTCCTTTGCAACAAAGTAAAATATTAGAAGATCTTTGTGCAACACATTGATCATGTGACGCCCAAGTGACAAGTGCAAATATCAAAAAGCTAACTCTGTCACGGCATCAACGAGTTTAGGTGCTAACAAAAAATTTAGGATATAAAGCGGGCAAACTCCTACGTACACTACGAGCAGGGTATCTGTAGTTAACCATTTTGATATATTGGACACAAAAGCAACTCAATGAATACCAAGTAGACATTAGTACGTCATTAATCTAAATTTTGCACATGCCTATTAGTTTGCACATTTAAAGATGAATGTATATTGAAATCAACACTTTTAGCATCACTCGTCTTAGGGATTATTAGATCGTTGATTCTCGCCAACTCCCTACGGTCTGAATTTCGATTCTCTTGCTTGGTTGAGTCCGTCTTATTATCATCAGCAGTCTTTTGAGTGAAATTCGTTATCGCTACCGCTTAATTATACCCTCAGATTTTGCCCTCGTGACGTTTTACCAAACCTCCTAAAATTAGACCGATATCTATTGGGTCGGGTGAGTTGCGCTTCCACCTTCATGGCACGATTAATTGCTTCATCCACTCTATATACAGTCGTCAACTGCACTTGATCCTTGATGGCGAGGCGAAGTCCACCGGTAAACCTGGAAATCTGTTGTCCCTCTGTTTTGTTCAGATTGTTTCACGCCGATAGCGTATAAAACTTCTGGGTATATTGCTGGACTGTCCGATCCTCCTACTCACAATCTTGAAACTTCTGATAAAGGACTTCATTATAATCTGCCGGGAGAAATCGTAGACATAGCGCCTCCCGCATACGTCTCTAAGTGCGAACAAGTTGCTTGCCTTGGCGCCTGCCATTGTTTTGAAATTGCTCCCACCAAGCACTTCCACTTCGTAATTTTAGGCCACATATTTAACCTGTAAGTTACCAGCAATTCTCATTAGGTCGAAATATTTCTCGACCTCAACAAGCCAATCTAGAAAATCCTCCACATCTAGATTTCCGCTAAAGAAAGGGAGATCGGCCTTGATCTTTGGGAACCGATCATTGTACTGGCCTTGATCATTGTTTCGATCATTGTTTGGTCTGAAAGCAAAATCTTCCTCCCCTTCAAAATCCGAGTCCAAACTAACCCTAGTCAGCGGATCGCGAGGATTGGCCCCGCCTCCAACAGGTCCTCCAGCCAGGGGAACTGCCCGTTGCCTAGGGTCATTCCCAATCTGCAAGTTTTGAAGCGTCTCCATCATCAACTCATGTTGTTG
The DNA here is from genome assembly GCA_012295165.1 of Asparagus setaceus. Lineage (NCBI taxonomy): Eukaryota > Viridiplantae > Streptophyta > Magnoliopsida > Asparagales > Asparagaceae > Asparagus > Asparagus setaceus. The sequence goes on along the minus strand of CM022707.1, from coordinate 36,913,649 downwards.
TCGTTATTGCTCTAGTTGTTGTTGCATCCGCCGTTGCATCAATTAGAGCTTGGACGATTACAATATTGGGATCGTTGTTGTTTTACCATTGCGCAGATCTAACCGTGCTCTGATACCAACTGACGCAGCGGTGATAACATGAAGCCTTACCACGAGAACTTAGAAAACAAGAAGCCTTACCACGAGGACTTCAAAGAATAAACACAAAAATCTTTCTTCAAGAGAAATTTAATTGATAAAAAGATATATCTCTTGGGGTTACATGCCTCTTCTTAAATAGAATAACAAATAAAACTCCTACTAAGACTAGAATTACAAAAAATAGAAAGTATCAAATTCTACCCTGAAAAGACTCCTATAATAGAGGAAACAAATTATGAATCAAAATTGAATTTGTTTTCTAATCTAATTTGACTCTAACATTGAATATATTTCCTAATCTAAATTGACTCTAACTTTAAATATATTTCTAATCTAAATTGACTCTAACTTCTCCATGGATTTCTTGTTATCGCCCTACATCACATCTATACTTACAATACAGGGGCTATATATCCAATGACATAAGAGAATCGGGGTCCTTTGCAACAAAGTAAAATATTAGAAGATCTTTGTGCAACACATTGATCATGTGACGCCCAAGTGACAAGTGCAAATATCAAAAAGCTAACTCTGTCACGGCATCAACGAGTTTAGGTGCTAACAAAAAATTTAGGATATAAAGCGGGCAAACTCCTACGTACACTACGAGCAGGGTATCTGTAGTTAACCATTTTTGATATATTGGACACAAAAGCAACTCAATGAATACCAAGTAGACATTAGTACGTCATTAATCTAAATTTTGCACATGCCTATTAGTTTGCACATTTAAAGATGAATGTATATTGAAATCAACACTTTTAGCATCACTCGTCTTGATTATTGGATCTGTTATGATGTGACTCAAATACTCGCCAGAACTCGATGAGAAGCCTTTGATTTGATGCAGGGGATGCTTCAGCTTGGATGGAAGGCAAGCTAGTTTAATTTGTTGGAATTCTAATAGTATTTAAATACTACTGGTTGTATGCTAGAAGAGAAAAACTAACGAGTTTCAAGTTTGCAATTCTTATCCTAATATGATTCCTTGAGCAACAAGGAATCTTTGGCAGGGGCTATTTATTATTCTTTAGAGATGAACTTGTGAGTTATGCAGGCAGTAACATGGAGAAAACAATTAAGGTTGCAGGCCGCATCTAGAGAGGAAATAGATTGTTTTCTTTGAAGCCGTGAGAAGTAAATCGGTTTTCGGTATGGCTCTCTATTGTGTTCTTTTTGCTAAGAGAGATTGTATCTGATCCACCCAACTTAAGGTCGCAGCATCATGGGAAAGAACGAATAGTTCTTTATTAAGGCTACAGACAATTAATCCATCCGACGGCAGCAGTAAGCATTGAGGCAGACTCTGCAGGTGGCGATAGATTTAAGAGGTTCTTGATTTGGCCCTTTATTTGGTTAGCTCTCTAGGTATTAGAGATTGCTAAAGAGATTAAGTGCTTTCAGAGTTGTGATTTAGGATTGAGTAATTGAGAGATATTCACATTGTATTCCTCACAATTTAGTAAATTTATTCTCCTCCTTCGCCCGTGGACGTAGACTACAAGCCGAACCACATATATCTTTGAGTTCGTGCATTTTTGATATTTTTCGTGCTTTCGTGTGATTGATATTAGTTTATCCTGGGGTTTTGTCGTAACAGGCTCATATGGTATTAATGACTTTCCTAGCTAATACATCAAGAAATTGTAGGTTGTGCTTCTAATGAAGGTTGTCATGGGCTATCCAGTAAAACTCATGGTTTTGGAGCAAACCACAAATCTGCATGCATCATGGATTGTCTTTGACAGGTACCAGTAAAACTCATGGTTTTGGAGCAAACCACAAATCTGCATGCATCATGGATTGTCTTTGACAGGTACATGCATACATACATACATACACATGTATATACATATATGTGCGTGTAACTACTAAACTCATGAGAAAAAGATAAATATGCTTAACTTCGACATGTTTTCTCTCACGCAGATATCAAAAGCTAACTCTGTCACGGCATCAACGAGTTTAGGTGCTAACAAAAATTTAGGATATAAAGCGGGCAAACTCCTACGTACACTACGAGCAGGGTATCTGTAGTTAACCATTTTTGATATATTGGACACAAAAGCAACTCAATGAATACCAAGTAGACATTAGTACGTCATTAATCTAAATTTTGCACATGCCTATTAGTTTGCACATTTAAAGATGAATGTATATTGAAATCAACACTTTTAGCATCACTCGTCTTGATTATTGGATCTGTTATGATGTGACTCAAATACTCGCCAGAACTCGATGAGAAGCCTTTGATTTGATGCAGGGGATGCTTCAGCTTGGATGGAAGGCAAGCTAGTTTAATTTGTTGGAATTCTAATAGTATTTAAATACTACTGGTTGTATGCTAGAAGAGAAAAACTAACGAGTTTCAAGTTTGCAATTCTTATCCTAATATGATTCCTTGAGCAACAAGGAATCTTTGGCAGGGGCTATTTATTATTCTTTAGAGATGAACTTGTGAGTTATGCAGGCAGTAACATGGAGAAAACAATTAAGGTTGCAGGCCGCATCTAGAGAGGAAATAGATTGTTTTCTTTGAAGCCGTGAGAAGTAAATCGGTTTTCGGTATGGCTCTCTATTGTGTTCTTTTTGCTAAGAGAGATTGTATCTGATCCACCCAACTTAAGGTCGCAGCATCATGGGAAAGAACGAATAGTTCTTTATTAAGGCTACAGACAATTAATCCATCCGACGGCAGCAGTAAGCATTGAGACGGGCTCTGCAGGCTGAAGCGATAGATTTAAGAGGTTCTTGATTTGGCCCTTTATTTGGTTAGCTCTCTAGGTATTAGAGATTGCTAAAGAGATTAAGTGCTTTCAGAGTTGTGATTTAGGATTGAGTAATTGAGAGATATTCACATTGTATTCCTCACAATTTAGTAAATTTATTCTCCTCCTTCGCCCGTGGACGTAGACTACAAGCCGAACCACATATATCTTTGAGTTCGTGCATTTTTGATATTTTTCGTGCTTTCGTGTGATTGATATTAGTTTATCCTGGGGTTTTGTCGTAACAGGCTCATATGGTATTAATGACTTTCCTAGCTAATACATCAAGAAATTGTAGGTTGTGCTTCTAATGAAGGTTGTCATGGGCTATCCAGTAAAACTCATGGTTTTGGAGCAAACCACAAATCTGCATGCATCATGGATTGTCTTTGACAGGTACCAGTAAAACTCATGGTTTTGGAGCAAACCACAAATCTGCATGCATCATGGATTGTCTTTGACAGGTACATGCATACATACATACATACACATGTATATACATATATGTGCGTGTAACTACTAAACTCATGAGAAAAAGATAAATATGCTTAACTTCGACATGTTTTTCTCTCACGCAGATATCAAAAGGAGAGAAGATTCTTCTACAAAGGGAGAATCCCTTGCAATACGGTGATGATGAAGGAAAATGGAATGGTTGATGTACTTAGAGTTAACCTGGTGATCGATAGCCGTGAAACTCCGACATCTTTAATGTCATCGGCACTGCAAACCCCAGGTCCGAAGCTCATCAGTTGCACGCTATGGATAGACTTCTTCACATTGATTCCAGAAGGAGAGAAGGATAGAAAATGTGCCCGTTTCATAAACTAGCTTTCACTATGGGAAATAGTGCAGTATTAACGCAGCGGGGAAGTGATAAACCTCGGAATCCACCAAGGGGTGCTCTTTGAATCCACAAAGAACGATCTCCGAATCCATGAAGAACTTCGAATCCACGAAGAAAATATTAAATGGGAAATTTTATTGATAAAAAGTTATATGATTCTAGTGTTACATGACTCCTCTTAAATAGAAAAATAAAATAAACTCCTAATAAGACCGGAATTACAAAAAATAGAAAGTATTAAATCCTACCCTAAAAGACTCCTTTTAATAGAGGAAATAAATTATGAAACAAAATTAAATTTGTTTCCTAATCTAATTTGACTCTAACATTGAATTTGTTTCCTAATCTAAATAAACTCAAACTTTATTACTAAAAATAAACTAAAAGCTGATTACTTTTTTATTTTAGCCAAAAATGGGTATTACCTATAAGATTTTAAAAATCTGACAATCTGGTTGGCTCCGTCTCATCGAGATAGGCGATTTACATATATAATATGTTAGAATCCGCCTTCCGGATTAGAGGATATGATTGTTTCTTTACGGAAGTCAATAATACGTATGAGTTGGCATTTAGCTCGTGATTGTCCCACTCCACCATGAAATTGTCCATTAAGCATCCTACATCAGTCTTCCCTTGTTGAAAGAAGCTCGACCCCAAGCTTATATTTCTTTGAATAGTAGCTTCATTGATAAATATTTTTCTTCTGCTACATCGATCAGCATCCGCCTTGTACTTAGCATTGATTTTCTTCGTTTGTTCTTTTACCTCCTCGGCTAGGACTTCTTCTGAATCAAATTAGTATATTAATCTTTCCCACATCATGTGTATTTTATTGGCGGCTTGTGGATCTACAGTTGACTAGAAAAACTCCTCCAAATATATTCTATGTTGCTTCTCATATTCTAGTGCTGGATGATTATCACATTTTAATTACATTTTTATACCCTCATTACCTATGTTATATGAATAAATATTCTGCTAATAACTATTTTTATCTTAATTTGCAGGCTAATGGAGTATTATTGAATAAAAGCCCAAATGAAGATTATTTCAAGCCCAAAAGATCTCTAATAAAGCCAGAATGCCTAAATCCAAAGCCCACGACTAAGTTTAGAAGAAAAATCTCAACACACATTACTTTTTTGGTCAGAATTATTAATAACTTGGCTTACAATTGAGAATCAAATCAAATATGAAAAAAATAAAGTCAAATTCGTGCTCAGGATGGTCAACCGCAAAGAAAAGGCGATATCTCTCAATCCGGGAAGCAGAATTCAACATATTATATATGAAAATCGCCTATCTCGACGAGACGGAGCCATACAAATTACCAGATTCTCAAAATTCCATCAGCAGCAGTGGGTTATGATAGAAATCCGAATTTAAGTGATGTATATTCAATTATTTGAAGGCCAAGTTAAATTCTAAGAAGCCCAAGAGCATTTAAGAGAAGCCCAAGAGTCTTAAAGGAATTAAATATAAAGAAATAAAACCCACAAAGCCCATCTCTCAGGATTAAATCAATGGTCTAGATTATTTGGAGAGATCCTATGGCTATGAGGGTTGTTTAGGGCTAACCTAAATCCTATGGTTGTGAGTGTTACTTGGGGCCAAGGCAAATCTAAAGGTTGTGAGAGATTCTTGTTATCTATAAATAGAGGGTAGAGTGAGGGCTTGAGATTGTGAAATATTTTGTAAAACTCCATTTGGAGAGAGAGTTACTCTTAATTGAGAAGACCTTCCAAAATTGTAACTTTTGTTACACAATAAATGAAAATTTTCACCCTTCAATTTCCTTTCTCTTCTTCTAATCCAAGGACCAAGGAGGATTAGATTAAGATCGAGAGTTGTTGGTTTCTATTTGATTTCTTTTTCATTTTCTTTCTTGTTCATTTAATTGCTTTGTAGCTTAGATTTACTTTCATGCAATTTAATTTCATGCAATTTACTTTCATGCAATTTACTTTCATGCAATGTATTTAATTCTTGTATTTACTTTCTAGAATAGATTTTTTTTCTTTAATTCACCTTGAGGCTAGAACCCTCTAGGGAATTACCCTTTTCTAAGTGTGGAGCTAATATTTGTGGGATCCCTAGAGATTGTTTGAAGCTAGCTAACAAATCCAACTCATTCTTATGAGATTGAGATAAGCTAAGTGGATCTACTCTAGATTCCTCATATCTTTAATTAATCCTCCATACTTTACATTCTTAATTTTCCTCTTATCCTTGTTTTTCATTTGTTTATTTTTCTTTAATTGTCTTTCTCCTCTCTTGATTTCTTTTTCTTTTTTCACACAAATCACAATCACCCTCCTTCTCTCCACTCATTTTCTTTTATTTTCACTTTACCACTTCCATCTTTAAACCCCTCACACTCATTTTCTTCCTCGTTTTATCACACACATTTTCTAAATCTCTCCACTCTCATTTTCTTCCTCGTTTTATTGCACATAATCCACAATCCACTCTCTCTTATCTCTCACAAACCACTTTCACCATTTTCTCACTTTCATTTTATTTGAATAACTCCTAATTGTCATGCACATAATTTGAGAACCAAAACTTAAACAAGACTCTTCCTACTTCCCGTTCCTCGTGGGATCGATAATCTTAAATACTATAACTTGATAAAGGTTGTATACTTGCAACTAAGGTAATCACTCAAAATTTACCCATCAAGTTTTGGCCGTTCTTGGGAACGGTGCATAAGTAGAATTTTGATTAAGTTTGGTTCCTTATTTTGTGTGTTTTCTTTTGTGTAGGAACTTGGAGCTTGAAGATCAAGAGTTGAAGATTCAAGATTGAAGAATTGCCTCCAACAAGGCTTTGCATTGCTTTTGCGTGGGTAACTTCTCTATCTAGTATTTTCAATTCCACCCTTTAGATAGTTCATATACATTAGAGAAATTAGGATAAAAAATAATAAAAAAAAAGATTTTTTACCCTTGTCGACCCTAATAAACTTCATTTCTTTGATTGTCGACCATAATAAAAAATAAAAAGATTTTTATTTTTGCATCCTTTTTAGTTGCTTTTAATTTCGAGGGTTGCATTTCATATAATAGTAGGAATTCACCAAGTGATTTGAGCATCTTGATTTGGCACACACTTGAAAATATCTTAAGGGCAAAACCCATTAATCAAGATAAGGTGAGGGATTTCATCACCCTTTCCTTAGCCCAAAAATCACTAATTCCTCACAACACATACCCAAGCCTCTTAAAACTAATTAGACGTTGGCCCCTAAGGATTCGAGCTCATTAAAGAATAAGAAATCCTTAAGTGAATCGGTCTAAGTTTATTTGGATTAATTGGTGTCTAAGGTAAGGTTTAGGGGTTGCGTAAGGCGCTCCGCAAGAAAAGAGGTACTTAATTAATCTTTGATCTCCCTCTAGTACTATCCTTACCTGGCTAATTACCTGAGTAAACTTTGATCTTTTCACTAAGGGAATTTTTAGTTAGGAGCTGGTCTAAGTCAAGTTTAGGCTTAACCCTAGAGTTAGGGTGATTGAAAAGTGATTGCCTTGATTTGCTTTTAGTTAGTTTTTCCTTTTTCTTTTTTTTCTCATCATCTTCTTAACTTTTTCTCTTGTCCTTTTTCATAAAAATAAAAAAAATTGATTTTGGTGTATGCAAACTTGGGTTAGGGATAATACCAATCGTTTAATTCGTTTTGATCCATCTCTTGAACCAAACGAAATGGCCAATACCAACCCACCTGTTCTTCAAGATGTTTGTTACCCTACTAGAAATGCAATCCCCTCTTGCATAAAACTCCCCGAGGTCAATGGAGCAAATTTCAAACTTAGACCACATTTTATTAACATGCTTCCCAAATTCCTAGTAGTAGAAACCGAAGGACACGGGATCAAGTTCAACCTACCAAGATGAAGTGAATGCAATCCATTCGCTACGATCAGGTAGACAGGTCGATAATCAGGTTAGAATGCCTCTAAGCGAAACCCTTGAACCAGAACAAATTCTCTCTCCTTCTGATGTCTCTACTCAGAAATCACACCATTCTGATGACCCAGAACCAGAACCAGAACCAGAGTCTAATTTTGATCGGTTTAAACCAGTTGCTCCTTACCCAGATAGACTCAAGTCTAGGAAGCACTCCTCTCAGGAGGAGAAAATTCTAGAGACTTTCAAGCAGGTTAAGGTCAACATTCCTCTTTTAGATGTCATTGAACAAATTCCTTCTTATGCCAAAATTTTAAAGGAATTATGTAGCAAAAAGAGGCAAATAAATGTTCCAAAGAAAGTCTTTCTCGCCAATATCGGTGAAGTCCTCTCAAAGTCGTACCATTGAAACATAAGGATCCGAGTTGTCCTACCATCCCATGTATCATTGGTAATACTCAGATCGATAAGGCTTTTAGACTTAGGGGCGGTGTCAACTTGCTTCCAGATTCGATCTACCAACAACTAGGTGTCGGGGAACTCAAGCCAACTAGATGCACACTTGATTAGTGATAGATTTGTTAAGGTCCCTATGGGTGAAATAACAGATGTACCGATAAAGGTTGGAGACTTTATTTTTCTGTTGATTTAAGTAGTCACGGAAGCATAACCCGTTTCCAATCCCAAAGGACGATACTTGTGATCTTAGGAAGACCGTTCTTAGCCACTTCTAATGCTCTCATCAACTGTAGAACTGGTCACATGAAGGCTGTCTTTTGGGAATCATTCTTGAACTTAATATTTTCAATCCAGAAATAATATTGATAATCACCTCGACCTTCGAAATCAATTACATCCAAGAAAGTTTAATGTAGTAGAGAATGAATCGACATTAGTTTTGAGGAAATCTTTCATGAGGAACTGGAAATCTTAAAAAATTCAGGTTTTATTTTTCAAAATGAGGAAACTGTGTTGAATACATGCCTCTTGAATGCAACATTCGAAGAACTCTTTTCTGATGAGCTTAGATTTTTGAAAGAGCAACCAAAATGTCAAATTTTCATTAATCAAAAATCTAAGTTCAAAATGCATAACACCAATAAGACCTACCTTAATTTCTTTGCAAAACACATTGCAAACCTTGGAATTTTCAGAATTTGAGAACATCATTGTTTATATCATCTTGAAATTCTTTAAATTTCGGTAGAATTTTCAGAAATAAGGTAGGATTTAATGTAGAATGTGAGCTTCTCATATTTTATCTTTTATTCTACATTTTTATTTTTATCCCACAATAATAATAAAAGAATTTATTCTTCTCTCATGTGAGAGTTTCTTGTTCTTTTCAAAAAAAAAAAAAAAGAAAAAAAAAAAAAAAGAAAAATAAACATATGAAAAAAAAAAAAAAAGAGAAAAAAAAGAGAGAAAATTTTTTGACTTCACCTTCTCATACCAAAGGTAATTCTGAATTTTTATCATTGTTCAAGTCGACCGAACAAAAGTAAGTGCTTCCATTCTTATCTGTTTTACTTTGTGCATAATAGAATTTGCATTGAGGACAATGCAAAATTTAGGTGTGGGGTGGGAATTAGTCATTTTGCACTTTATCTTAGTTATTTTTTCTTTTTATGTCATTTTTTCTTCTCTTTTCAAAAATAAAAAATATTGTCACTTGCCAACTTAATAGAGTTGTTAAGGTCCCTATGGGTGAAATAATAGATGTACTGATAAAGGTTGGAGACTTTATTTTTCCTGTTGATTTCGGTAGTCCGGAAACGCAACCCGTTTCCAATCCCAAAGGACAGATACCCGTGATCTTAGGAAGACCGTTCTTAGCCACTTCTAATGCTCTCATCAACTGTAGAACTGGTCACATGAAGCTGTCTTTTGGGAATCTGACTGCTGAACTTAATATTTTCAATCCAGGAAATAATATTGATAATCACCTCGCCTTTCGAAATCAATTACATCCAAGAAAGTTTAACAGAAGTAGAGAATGAATCTGACATTAGTTTTGAGGAAATCTTTCATGAGGAATTAAAATCTTAAAAATTTATTTTTCAAAATGAGGAAACTGTGTTGAATACATGCCTCTTGAATGCAACATTCGAAGAACTTTTTCGATGAGCTTAGATTTTGAAAGAGCAACCAAAATGTCAAATTTTCATTAATCAAAATCTAAGTTCAAAATGCATAACACCAATAAGACCTACCTTAATTTCTTTGCAAAACACATTGCAAACCTTGGAATTTTCAGAATTTGAGAACATCATTGTTTATATCATCTTGAAATTCTTTAAATTTCGGGTAGAATTTTCAGAAATAAGGTAGGATTTAATGTAGAATGTGAGCTTCTCATATTTTATCTTTTATTCTACATTTTTATTTTTATCCCACAATAATAATAAAAGAATTTATTCTTCTCTCATGTGAGAGTTTCTTGTTCTTTTCAAAAAAAAAAAAAAAAAAAAAAAGAAAAATAAACATATGAAAAAAAAAAGAAAAAAAGAGAAAAAAAAGAGAGAAAATTTTTTGACTTCACCTTCTCATACCAAAGGTAATTACAGAATTTTTATCATTGTTCGAAGTCGACCGAACAAAAGTAAGTGCTTCCATTCTTATCTGTTTTACTTTGTGCATAATAGAATTTGCATTGAGGACAATGCAAAATTTAGGTGTGGGGTGGGAATTAGTCATTTTGCACTTTATCTTAGTTATTTTTTCTTTTTATGTCATTTTTTCTTCTCTTTTCAAAAATAAAAAATATTGTCACTTGCCAACTTAATAGAGTTGATTAATAATTGATTAATTTAGAATTTAAGTCTTCTAATCCTTCGTTAGTTCTATACTCAAGTTTACCTTTTATGATAACTCCAAATAAATTTCTCAAGAAATGATTTTCAAAGTAGTATACTTTACTTAAGTTTTAACTTAGATTTTTAATTAAAGTAATGAAATTTTTGCATGCCTAACTTAGAGTTGAAAATAATTTTTCAAGTTGTCTTGATCCAAATATTGTTCAGAATATATATACATATACACATATATATATTATACTAACTTAATAAAAGAAGAAAAATTTCTCTTAAAATCATTGGTGGTTCTATTTTACTAAGCCTAAGTTGACTGAGTAATTAAGCCCAGGAGTATTTCTATGCTTAATGACCTAAGCCCAATTGGGTTGGGATTCATTGGCCCAAAACTCGCTAAATGGTCACTTAGAAAGCCGATTAAAAGAACAAAACCACCAAGGAATAAAGAGTTAAAAAAAATAGCATACTAACCATGTTTTTATATATAGTATATTTGTATATGTTCTTGAAAAATTAAATGGATTAAAAGACTTGAAGTTTGTTAAAACAAAGAGTTAGCATATTCTTTTCAAAACTTTTAAATTAAATTTTTGAGTTAAACTTGGTTTTGTATAACTATATGGAAGGATTTTCTTAAGAGAATTACATTGGAGTTATGATAAAACGTTTTCTTGAGTATTAACCAACTTCAATTGGAATGTTTGAAGATATCAAATGAATTAATTATTTTATTAACTTCTTTAAATTGGCAAGTTGATGAATTTTGTGGGTATATTCATCAAACTCTCACGAGACTACAACTCGTCCACTAGGGTAACCTAGGGGTTTAAAGGCTTGTTGTATGCTAAATACAACCGCGATTCTGAAAGTGAGTTAGGTTTTCTTTTTATTTTCTTTGCTAGAGGACTAGCAAAAGTTTAGGTGTGGGGTATTTGATTATCACATTTTAATTATATTTTTATACCCTCATTACCTATGTTATATGAATAAATATTCTCGCTAATAACTATTTTTATCTTAATTTGTAGGCTAATGGAGTATTATTGAATAAGAGCCCAAATGAAGATTATTTCAAGCCCAAAAGATCTCTAATGAAGCCAGAATGCCTAAATCCAAAGCCCACGACTAAGTTTAGAAGAAAAATCTCAACACACATTACTTTTTTGGTCAGAATTATTAATAACTTGGCTTACAATTGAGAATCAAATCAAATATGAAAAAAATAACGTCAAATTCGTGCTCAGGATGGTCAACCGCAAAGAAAAGGCGATATCTCTCAATCCGGGAAGCAGAATTCAACATATTATATATGAAAATTGCCTATCTCGATGAGACGGAGCCATACAAATTACCAGATTCTCAAAATTCCATCAGCAGCAGTGGGTTATGATAGAAATCCGAATTTAAGTGATGTATATTCAATTATTTGAAGGCCAAGTTAAATTCTAAGAAGCCCAAGAGCATTTAAGAGAAGCCCAAGAGTCTTAAAGGAATTAAATATAAAAGAAATAAAGCCCACAAAGCCCATCTCTCAAGGATTAAATCAATGGTCTAGATTATTTGGAGAGATCCTATGGCTATGAGGGTTGTTTAGGGGCTAACCTAAATCCTATGGTTGTGAGTGTTATTTGGGGGCCAAGGCAAATCCAAAGGTTGTGAGAGATTCTTGTTATCTATAAATAGAGGGGTAGAGTGAGGGCTTGAGATTGTGAAATATTTTATAAAAACTCCATTTGGAGAGGAGGGTTACTCTTAATTGAGAAGACCTTCCAAAAATTATAACTTTTGTTACACAATAAATAAAATTTTTCACCCCTTCAATTTCCTTTCTCTTCTTCTAATCCAAGGACCAAAAGGAGGATTAGATTAAGATCAGGAGTTGTTAGTTTCTATTTTATTTCTTTTTCATTTTCTTTCTTGTTCATTTAATTGCTTTGTAGCTTAGATTTACTTTCATGCAATTTAATTTCATGCAATTTACTTTCATGCAATTTACTTTCATGCAATGTATTTAATTATTGTATTTACTTTCTAGAATAGATTTTCTTTTCTTTAATTCACCTTGAGGCTAGAACCCTCTAGGAATTACCCTTTTCTAAGTGTGGAGCTAATATTTGTGGGATCCCTAGAGATTGTTTGAAACTAGCTAACAAATCCAACTCATTCTTGTGAGATTGAGATAAGCTAAGTGGATCTACTCTAGATTACTCATATCTTTAATTAATCCTCCATACTTTACATTCTTAATTTTCCTCTTATCCTTATTTTCATTTGTTTATTTTTCTTTAATTGTCTTTCTCCTCTCTTGATTTCTTTTTCTTTTTTTTCACAGAAATCACAATCACCCTCCTTCTCTCACACTCATTTTCTTTTATTTTCACTTTACCACTTCCATCTTTAAACCCCCTCACACTCATTTTCTTCCTCGTTTTTATCACACACATTTTCTAAATCTCTCCACTCTCATTTTCTTCCTCGTTTTATTGCACATAATCCACAATCCACTCTCTCTTATCTCTCACGAACCACTTTCACCATTTTCTCACTTTCATTTTATTTGAATAACTCCTAATTGTCATGCACATAATTTGAGAACCAAAACTTAAACAAAACTCTTCCTACTTCCCGTTCCTCGTGGGATCGATAATCTTAAATACTATAACTTGATAAAGGTTGTATACTTGCAACTAAGGTAATCACTCAAAATTTACCCATCACTGGAAGTATCATCAAAATCTTCTTGAAATTATTCACAACCTTTGCTTCCAGAGAAGAAATCCCGCCTCATACTCCATACACAATTATTTCATCTCCTTTGTCTCTAGCCCTTCACCAAACAATTCACATATATCATCAGTTGCCTCACTCTCTAATTTATCCTTCTCCTCCATCAGGACAACATCAATATGTGCAATATCCCTCACAATCCCTTTGGGAATATCATGCATATTATCCATCTTCACTATCATATCACCATCATGAATCTCATGCATAACGAGTGTTTGCACCTTAGGAGGAATTTCGGCAAGGGCAGGTACATCTTTTCCAATTACAACCAAGTCATAGACCTTTTCAGATTGCTTCAAGTTTTTTGCTAAAGCCTCGTTGTTTGCTACCAAATATTTCTTCTTCTCGGTAGCCTCTATCTTGATTGTGTCTTTTCTCAGAAGAGGCATGAGTACAACTCGACGTCCATCCTTCTTAAAGACATAAATATTATCCCTGCTCTTGTGGGTTGCACCAATATTGATGCCTTGGCCTACCTAAAAGCATATGACAAGTATCTCATCATTCTGCACATCATTGCCCTTGCGAATCCAGTCGATCTTATAAGGCGGTGGGTATTTCTCTGTCTTCAAACCTAACTTATTCACCATACGCTGAGAGACAAGATTCTTGCTACTATGACTATCAATGATAACATCACAAACCTTCTGCATCACAGTGCATCTCGTGCGGAAGATATTATGCTCGAGGTGGTTCTTCTTTCTTTATTGCTTCTTTAGTGCTCTTCCCAACCTGTGGTCTTGCTTAGGGTCACGCCGTTGGCGACCATCAACGCGATTTTGAAGTCTGTTCAGATGCTCCATTGCCGACGCAAGTCGATCTACGGTAGTCTTAATTTGATTAACATCAGTCTTTATTTGATTAACATCGATCTTCAACTCATCGAACTCAGTTTGAGAAAAAGGGGCTTCGTCGCCTACCATCGGATCAGGAAAACAAGTCTCCGATACCAATTAACGCAGCGCGGAAGTGATAAACCTCGAATCCACCGGGGTATTCTCTTAATTCACAAAGAACAATCTCGAATCCATGAAGAACTTTGAATTCACGAAGAAAATATTAAAGAGAAAATTTTATTAATAAAAGTTATATGATTCTAGGATTACATGGCTCTTCTTAAATCGAAAAATAAAATAGACTCCTAATTGTCATGCACATAATTTGAGAACCAAAACTTAAACAAAACTCTTCCTACTTCCCGTTCCTCGTGGGATCGATAATCTTAAATACTATAACTTGATAAAGGTTGTATACTTGCAACTAAGGTAATCACTCAAAATTTACCCATCACTGGAAGTATCATCAAAATCTTCTTGAAATTATTCACAACCTTTGCTTCCAGAGAAGAAATCCCGCCTCATACTCCATACACAATTATTTCATCTCCTTTGTCTCTAGCCCTTCACCAAACAATTCACATATATCATCAGTTGCCTCACTCTCTAATTTATCCTTCTCCTCCATCAGGACAACATCAATATGTGCAATATCCCTCACAATCCCTTTGGGAATATCATGCATATTATCCATCTTCACTATCATATCACCATCATGAATCTCATGCATAACGAGTGTTTGCACCTTAGGAGGAATTTCGGCAAGGGCAGGTACATCTTTTCCAATTACAACCAAGTCATAGACCTTTTCAGATTGCTTCAAGTTTTTTGCTAAAGCCTCGTTGTTTGCTACCAAATATTTCTTCTTCTCGGTAGCCTCTATCTTGGATTGTGTCTTTTCTGTAAGAGGCATGAGTACAACTCGACGTCCATCCTTCTTAAAGACATAAATATTATCCCTGCTCTTGTGGGTTGCACCAATATTGATGCCTTGGCCTACCTAAAAGCATATGACAAGTATCTCATCATTCTGCACATCATTGCCCTTGCGAATCCAGTCGATCTTATAAGGCGGTGGGTATTTCTCTGTCTTCAAACCTAACTTATTCACCATACGCTGAGAGACAAGATTCTTGCTACTATGACTATCAATGATAACATCACAAACCTTCTGCATCACAGTGCATCTCGTGCGGAAGATATTATGCTCCGGAGGTGGTTCTTCTTTCTTTATTGCTTCTTTAGTGCTCTTCCCAACTCCAGGGTCTTGCTTAGGGTCACGTCGTTGGCGACCATCAACGCGATTTTGAAGTCTGTTCAGATGCTCCATTGCCGACGCAAGTCGATCTACGGTAGTCTTAATTTGATTAACATCAGTCTTTATTTGATTAACATCGATCTTCAACTCATCGAACTCAGTTTGAGAAAAAGGGGCTTCGTCGCCTACCATCGGATCAGGAAAACAAGTCTCCGATACCAATTAACGCAGTGCGGAAGTGATAAACCTCGGAATCCACCAGGGGGTATTCTCTTAATTCACAAAGAACAATCTCTGAATCCATGAAGAACTTTGAATTCACGAAGAAAATATTAAAGAGAAAATTTTATTAATAAAAAGTTATATGATTCTAGGATTACATGGCTCTTCTTAAATCGAAAAATAAAATAGACTCCTAATAAGACTAGAATTACAAAGAAATAGAAAATATTAAATCTTACCCTAAAAAGACTCCTATAATAGAGGAAACAAATCATGAAATAAAATTAAATTTATTTCCTAATCTAATTTGACTCTAACATTGAATTTATTTTCTAATCTAAATAGACTCAAACTTTATTACTAAAAATAAACTAAAAGCTGCTTATTTTCAGATTTCAGCCAAAACTGGGTATTATAGATGAGATTTTAAAAATCTAACAATCTGGTTGGCTCCGTCTCGTCGAGATAAGTGATTTACATATATAATATGTTAGAATCCGCATTCCGAATTAGAATATATGATTGTTTCTTTGCGGAAGTCAATAATACGTATGAGTCGGCATTTAGCTTGTGATTGCCCCACTCGACCATGAAATTGTTAAGCACCCTATATCAAGTATGTATGGCTCATTTGACATGTAATGGATCATCTTTAGCGAGGTTGCTTGAAAAGCCTATTTCTTTTTATATTTCTTTATTTTAGACAAATCGAAGAAAATCCAAGGCAAATGAATATGTCTAGCATAAAAATGGGCACACTCAATTTAAGAAAAAAAAATTTAAGGCACATTGAGGTTAAAAAATTAGAAGAAGGAACTAAGAAGCCATTGTTCTTGCATATAGGAGATAAAATTTTGGGTAAATTTCACTAAACCCCTAATAAGTTTAAGCCTTTGGCACTTTATCCCTGATAAGTTTTGGAATTCTAGTAAGCCGCCAAAATTTTGATATTTTTCACTTAACCCAAGTAACGACGTAAGCCCATATTTTTGATCCCCAAACAGAGAATATCACTACACCAAAACATTTTTGGAGGTTTTCTAGATTTTCCATTGTTATTGGGGGTTAATTGAGGATTTCAAGTTTTTTGAGGATTAACAAGTGCCAAAGGCCCAAAATTATGAGCAATTTAGTGAACATACATTGACTAAAATTACATTGAAGTATGACAGATGGGAAAAAAAGTGCTCAAAGAGCACCCCATCATTTTATTCTCATTTTAATATATTAGTTAAAGTACATCATACCCCACTAAACGTATCATATAAGATAGGAAATAAGCTCCTCAATCATTTCAAACTGTAGTGAAGCTTGTTGGGGAATAATTGGGCTCAATCTAGAGTTAATGGGCTTTAAACAGATGTTAGGAACTAATTTTAATCCAAAAGATATAGCTCTTAGGTGTTGGCCCCTAACATCTATTTAGACTCATCACTCCTTACTCTATCCAATATGTGACTATACTCACATATTAATAACCTCAACATCTTCCCCATAATTTATGAGTATAGTTCAATCTTTCATACTTCAATCTTCCAGGGGATTCACTAAATTTTACACAACTTCACTCGTAGGCTAACCAGACCATACAATCGGCACACGGCTATAAACATCTTTATGTTTTTACCATTTCACTTGTGGTCTAACCAAACTATTCAACTCATAGACCATGCAATCGGCACGTGGTCAGAAATATCTGTAGGATCTTGCAACATTTCACCTGTAGGCTAACCAGACAATTTCAGTCTATGAACATCCGTGGGTTTGACTTGGTCCTTCTAGACATTAGTCATCCTCATAATATCCTCGAGCTTCACATTGGACTGGTTTACTTCTTTTTTTATTTGGTCATATAATGTTAACTTTGATAGCATTTGTTGGAGAGTAGTCAGGCTCAATCTAGAGTTTGTGAGCTTTAAATAGATGCTAGGAACTGATTTCAACTAAAAAGCTATAGCTTCTACGTATTGGTCCTTAACTTCTATGTTAGACTCATCACTCTTTCTTATTCTGTCTAATGTGAGACTATACTCACATATTAATAACCTCAACAAAACTATTCAATATCCATGTAAGAGCCTTCATCAACATTAATCAAGATCAATCTTTTAATCTGTCACCTCCTCCTCCACCTCGACCACCACCTCCTCCACCCCCTTATCAACGATAACATGAAATTAAATGACGCAAACATAAGCATGATTCAATTTGATCCAAAAAAGTTAGAAATGAGTTTAAGTAATTTATTGACATGAATGTAGAAAAATTAACAATAGAGAATTACCATTTTCTTGTTGCTTGAATATACAAGTGAACTAATGACATATATTATCTGGTTGGCTAAATTCACTACTACGAAAGCCCCTTATAGCAATGGTTCCAACCGTTGCTTATAGACCTCTTAGTAACGGTTTGGACCGTTTCTAATACATTAACAACGGTTAAAACCGTTGCAAATAATCCGTTACTATTAAAGTCGTTGCAATTAGCTTATTGCAACGATCTAAACTCCGTTACAAATATAACAACCGTTGCTATTAGATTAATTTTTATAAAATAATAAAAATCCACGTCGGCAAATCCCAACCGTTGCTATAGTCTATTAATAACAAAAGGCAACCGTTACTATATGATTTAATATTTTATTTTAAAAAATAAAATATCCACATCAACAAAATCCTAACTACCGCTAAGGTGTATTAACAACAGAAAACCGTTGCTATAGGGTATACAAATATTTTCACCAAAATATTACGCTTATTCTCAACCAATTGTGCCAATGATATTCATCTATTTTTAATCATTTATTTCAATACATGATATCATTCAAATGAAACAAATAATTAGCATCATAAATAAGAAATTAACTTAATCAATTAAAAAATAATGTGTGTTCGTCTGACTTTAGTCAATAAATCCAATGACATGATAATCAACTATAAAACTTTTAGTTGAGACCATTTACAAGGTTCCCAACTTCTCCACATCCTACAACTCTAACCGAAATGTAAATCTAACAAACTAAAACCTACTCAAAGACCTATAACAGTGAAGAAATAAACCGTGAGTAATTAGAATTTGAATGGTAAAGATCATGGTGAGCCCATAAATTATCAAGGCGAGTCCTTCCTTCATCAAGTCTCTCCCAATGCTTTGTCTCCTTCCAACTCGACCACCACCTCCTCCACCCCTTATCAACGATAACATGAAATTAAATGACGCAAACATAAGCATGATTCAATTTGATCCAAAAAAGTTAGAAATGAGTTTAAGTAATTTATTGACATGAATGTAGAGAAAAGAAATTAACAATAGAGAATTACCATTTTCTTGTTGCTTGAATATACAAGTGAACTAATGACATATATTATCTGGTTGGCTAAATTCACTACTACGAAAGCCCCTTATAGCAATGGTTCCAACCGTTGCTTATAGACCTCTTAGTAACGGTTTGGACCGTTTCTAATACATTAACAACGGTTAAAACCGTTGCAAATAATCCGTTACTATTAAAGTCGTTGCAATTAGCTTATTGCAACGATCTAAACCCGTTGCAAATATAACAACCGTTGCTATTAGATTAATTTTTATAAAATAATAAAAAATCCACGTCAGCAAATCCCAACCGTTGCTATAGTCTATTAATAACAAAAGGCAACCGTTACTATATGATTTAATATTTTATTTTAAAAAAATAAAATATCCACATCAGCAAAATCCTAACTACCGCTAAGGTGTATTAACAACAGAAAACCGTTGCTATAGGGTATACAAATATTTTCACCAAAATATTACTGCTTATTCTCGCAACCAATTGTGCCAATGATATTCATCTATTTTTAATCATTTATTTCAATACATGATATCATTCAAATGAAACAAATAATTAGCATCATAAATAAGAAATTAACTTAATCAATTAAAAAATAATGTGTGTTCGATACAGCTTTCGTCAATAAATCCAATGACATGATAATCAACTATAAAACTTTTAGTTGAGACCATTTACAAGGTTCCCAACTTCTCCACATCCTACAACTCTAACCGAAATGTAAATCTAACAAACTAAAACCTACTCAAAGACCTATAACAGCGAAGAAATAAACCGTGAGTAATTAGAATTTGAATGGTAAAGATCATGGTGAGCCCATAAATTATCAAGACGAGTCCTTCCTTCATCAAGTCTCTCCCAATGCTTTGTCTCCTTCCAACTCATTGCACCAAAATAATTTCTCATTCACCATCCATCACCTCGCAACCTTCATCCTGCCACAAATAATGGAGATTTAGAAATAGAAAAAAAGGAACACTTAAGCCTCTACAAATTTATATTTTAACAAGTTTAGAAATTGACATGGAAATTAGAAATTTAAAATATGAATCAATTTAAAACATGATTCGGTTTACTGTAGTAGTTTACTGTTCAACCGGTGATTTGTCAACAAAATTTGAACAAAGTAGGTCTCTGTAAAACCAGTCACTTTATTTGACTATTCCAGGACCCAAATGAAATCATATGACTACAATTAACATATTGATAGATAGGTCTTTAAGTCTGCTTTCTAATGGAGAAGGTTTCACTTCAATCTGCATTGTACACAGAAAGTTATAGGCATTTCTCTACAGGATGTACATATGTACAGGATTTTCCAACTCGGTCAGTTTGACTGGAGAAACCAAGCATTCATCTGAGTCTAATTGTTTCTATAATATATCGATGCAAAGGTCGTATCAGTTATATTCATGATACCGTAAACGGCACATCAATCCGATATGCAGAATAAAAGTTATGGTTGGTTTTCTACAGCTGTCCAGAAATTTCTGTGGACAGAATTATACCACTTCAGTCAGTTTGTATAACAGTTTACTGTAGCAACCAACAGCAAACAGCAACAGGGGTCTTCTTAATCAGTAAAACACTAAATTGATTCATATTTTAAACTAGAAATTTAAAATATAAAACAATTTACTATAGCAGCCAGCAGCAAACAGGGTCCGCTCAACCAAAAAAAAAAAAGCAAAACAAGAAAAATGGAAGAGAACCAAGAGCAAGTTGTATATAAAAATTTTGAATGTTATACCTGTATTCAATCATTGTGTTTGTCCATTTAATCCAACCATTGCTTGAAAGCCAGAGGCCATTTTTTGAAAATCTTGCATTTGGCGATCTCTTTCTTCCCTTTCCCGTTCCTTTTCTCTTTCTGCTTCCTCAGCTCTTTTCTGTAACTCTTCGATTTTCTGGTTCGCAGAATGTAACTGTACTTGAAGTTCAGAATTGTTTACATTACCCTCGACGTTATAAGATGTAGAAAACTGGTGGACCATTGTCCTTCCTTTGTATCCAACACCGTATCCTCTCTCATAGCCCCCGAGGTGCTTTCCTGCTACCTCATCGAGAACAGCTGAAAGCTTCAATCGACGAGCTTTTGTTGCTGGATCTGCATTTTGAAGTTGAATTTTGAGCTCCTCAACCCTTTTAATAACCTTCTCCTGCATACAAATTAAGGTTCATAACCTAACAAAAATATTGTCAAAAAATTAAGATTCATAACCTAAGAGAAATATTGTTAAGTAAGGAAGAAGAATCACAAATAAAACTTACACAAACATCTTTAGTATCCTCATGTGGATAGTCTCCAAGACCCCTCTTTCTTTTATGAGATTTGACAAATACATCGAACTCATCACAATTTTCAGGATCTAACTCCTTCTATCAAGTGAAAAAAGAAACAAGAACCGAAACAATTAAGTAGTTAATACTTTGATGTGTGCATTAAAGTAACAATTAATAATAATGATATTTAGTTATTACCAATTGGTGCTTAGTTCGAGCCATAGATTTTTGTCCCCAACAATGTCGAAGTTTCTTTTTTCCAACATTGATAATATTTGTAGATGTCTCTTTCTGACTTTCTGGATTTAGAAAGAAAAAGAGATCAAATAAGAGGTTTGTTAAGATCAATCATAAATAAAGAGAAACTGGCAATCAGGTACATAGGATCGTAATATCCTAGGTTTTTATAAGCAATCATGCAAAAACATTACATAAGTGAGTCTATGATATAACAAGCTGAAAATAACAAAAGTATAATTATTAAACAATAGAAGTACCTGCAGAAACCTCCAAATTGGTTGCGTTATCAATAAAGCGAGTTTCACCATCATTACCATCAATAATTAGAGTTGCATTGTCAACAGTTGGTGTGTGATCATGAACCACGGGAGCTTGAGGACTAATATTACGATGATATATAGAAGGTGCACTTCGTTTTGGACGACTTACTTGAGAAACTAAGAGAAAATAAATGATCGATGTCATGATTTGTAACTAAAATGTATAATAGTGTATAATGAAAGAAGCACATCAAAGAAAACAAATTTCCTTTCCAAGCAAAGTCATATTTTTCACTTGGAGAAATGATCTCCGAAAGGTGATAGCAAAAAGCTCTGGCATATCATCTCCTGAACACATCTTTTTTATGTTCAGATAGCAAAAAGCTGGGGCAAGATGAACAACACATCTTTTTTTGTTTCTATGCATAAAATTTTCCATCAATAGATGTTGATGTCAGGTTCATAGCCTAATAGACCCGAGTTTGATGGGAAAAAGCCTGACTGACGATCATGATCATTCAATACAAGAAAGGCTTCATCTAGGCAAAACAGACAGAAGATCTAGTCTGCAAAAGAATGATTCCAGAATATTTCATAAATACAAGTCCTTCAAGGACTTTTAACCTTTTGAAATTTAAGAATGAATCCGAAGACCCAACCATATGCAAGTTTGTATCCTTGTTACTATCTGTAAATAAAGGGATTCCAGCAGCCCACACGACCAAGATGCTAATACGGCACTTGTCCACTTCACTCTAAGATTGATTCATACTCTCTGTTTATTCTTTGGCAAGAACATACCAAATCAAGAGATAAATGTAAGAAGTGGTAAGTATCATATATAAAAGGTTTGGTTTTCATCATCAATCTAACTTTAACCCTGAACATAAATGTAAGAAGTGGTATCATAATATTCATAACTTTACTAATAGAGTGTTTGCTGGCTTGGCCAGTGGCTTCCTTAACCAAAACAAAGCTTGGAAAAACAATCCAAGTATACAACGTCAATCACTTAATTAAGCTCACCATTTTAATGCAATCCAAGTACCGATCAAAATTGAACACACCAGTGAGTCTCGATCCCATTGCAAGTTGAGGGCTAGCTCACCCAATCACCAAAAGTCCACAAATTTCACTCCAAATACTGGCCCAATGTGCTGCTGGACGCTGTTTGCCCACAACTTGGCCCTCTGAATTCTACATGTTCAGCTTTACAGTACAAGATACAGACTGTGATTTATGATGAGGTTTGCAGTACAAGATACAGACTCATGATATAAGGGACGTGTAAGCAAAAAACTCATGTATTATATAGAATCAAAGATAGAGAGAGTAGAGGCAAAACTCTCCTTTTCAAAGCCCTCCTTCGGAGATATCAGTTCTGCCTAAAGTTATAAGTCACGAGGTTTGCAGTTTATGTACAATATATGAGCTTGGGCAACATTTGCCAATCAAGAATCACCAAAAAAAACACTCAAGAGAAATACAGAAAGCTCTCAAACACACAAAGATTTCTTAGAAGCAACCCCCAACCCCCCACCCCCCCAAAAGCAAAAAAAGTAGTAATGAGCATCTAGGACCAGAGTGTTTTGACACAAACTTTTTAGCTCAATCTTCATGGCTGTGCACAAGTCACAGTTTGTTCTCAAATCTTTGAGTCTCACCACCTTCTTGCAAAGGATTTGGATCATAAAAATCATATGTTGCATGCACTCTTGAATTCACTTGTGTTTAAAGATGACACTATGTCTAGCAGCCCACACATATTAATTTCAATAGAGAAGTTTCTAGCATGTTTTCATCGAATCAGGACAGTCACGTAACTCATCAAATATCTAAATGAATCACAAAATAGATGATTTTTTTAGATTTACATGAATCAAACATATATTTGTACAAGAACATTAACATAATAAGTGTAATAATATAGGCTTATGCAATAAGTATGTATTGCAATAATCTTGTATATTCTCTGAAGGGGATTATCTAGAAAAATTTGCAACAAGTTACACGCTAAACTCGATCTCGCAGTCAATAAATCAGAATTCTACAACAAAGGTTTATAAACAATTTCTTTTAATCCTAAAAAAAAGTTTTAATTTTTCAAAAGAAAAAAAAGACTATCATGTAGGTGAGTGGCTGAGGGATAATCAGAAATTTTAAATTGGTTCAGAGAGAGAATGAAAACCACGTTCTTAGATCTTGATTAGGGTTTTCCTAATAAGAACAAAACCTAAAAATTATTTTTTTGTGTGTATAAAAGAAAAAAAGAGGGCTTTTCTCTACATAATTTGATGCACATAATAATTAGGAATTGGGGAATTGTACAAGTTCAAAAAATGATTTAATCACAATAATAGGAAAAATTAAGAATACCTTAGAGTGAGGTGATCAGCGGTTGAAATTGCAAGCGATCGGAAAGGGAAGAGATGAAAAACAACTGCACGAGATCGGAAAGGCCGAAGACGCTCCAAGGGAGAGCGGAGGTCCGCGGTTTTGAGGTGAGAGCAGAGGTCAATCAAACTTTCTGAGAGCGGAAGTCATGGCGAGAGCGGAGGTCTCGGTGAATTGGGACGTGCGGAACTCAGGAGATGAAAGTGGAGGGTTTTTGAGGGAGAGCCCGCGGATATCCGATGATCACTTTCCTAAATATTTAGTTTCCCACTATATGTAATTGTTTCCCCCGTTTTATTTTAACCCAAATATTTAGTTTCCCACTTTATATTTTAATATAAATATTGTTTTTTTCAATTTAATTGATATATTATGGATAAGCTGTTTCAAATAGAAAGAAGAGATCAGGTTTTATAATAACCATTTCAATAAGCCCTAATAGCAGTTTAATCAACTAACTGTTATTATAAGAGGCTTTTGTAGTAGTGATTATCAGATTGGCATAAAAAATGAGACATGTTTACTAACTAGGTATAAAAAGTTATTAAGTTGTGAGAAAATGTCTACTCCAATCGTAGGCGGAGAGTTTTGAGCGTAAAAATTAAAAGATTTTTTATATATACACCACTTCAAAACTCTCGTATATATCTACAAATGTATATAGAGTATATATAGGCAACTTGGAGTAAAGCAAAAATATGTTAAATTAAGTTTATCGTAGAAAAGAAATTATGTTAAATTGTTAGGAATAGGTGTAGTACCTATGACAAACATGTAAAGTCAAGTTTAGTCATGTGTAGTAATATTGATCAGACACGTGTATGATAAGAATTGGTGGCAGCCCATAGCATTGACGTGATTAAAAGATGAAGGATTAGGATATGATGTTATTCTACCGGTGACCCAAGAGTTTATGTATCTACATCGATAACCATGAGAGATTACTAATTGTAACTACACTGGTGACCCTAAAGCCTAGAAAAAAAGTAACTCTCAGGATTCCTCATGTAATTATAATCAATATATACTCAGGATTACCCATGTAGATATAATATGCTAGGGTCACCAGTATAGCTATATCATACCTCAAGATACTGGGTTGTAATTATCCAAAGATGAAAGAACAATAGGGAGTGTCGATGTTAAGTTTTGTGACTGAGAGTGTGTTATATGTGTCGTAATAACAGTAGGCCCCCATTTATAATATCTCATAGTCTCTCAATATGATTATATAGTATTTGTCTTCTTTTTTTCTTCCTAATTATTTACTTAATTATAAATTATAATATTAATTACGTTAACAGATGGTCCTAGAGTATAAGGGTTAGGTGTGTGAGGGAGTGAATGATACATGTGCGAAGCGAGTCCCCTTTGAAAGAAAGACAGGCAAAGGGGTAGTGTTAGCAATCTAGTATGCTCCCTGTTCATGATAACTCATGATCTCATGATATGATTAGTACTACTTATTTCACATGATAGAACTCAAGGATCTATTCGCAGATGGGTGATATTATAGGAGTATATTCGCAATTAACTTTTTATCATATATATATCTACAACATAAAATTTTATCCTTGTTCTATTTTTTATTACGCTCTAGTATACCAACACTTTATAATTTAATTTATCCTAATTCTAATGCTAACGACATAAAATTTTATCTCATAACCAAATGAGGGTATATAAATGCAAAGTAGGGGAAATTATAGGGTATTTAAGTGCAATTAAACCATGTTGACATTTCACTTTAATAATAGGACCCATCGGAAATTAAATTTAAAATTTTCCCCATCTTTCAAATGCCCTCCCTCTTTCCCCTTTGTCTCAAACCAGTACACTTTTTCCCCTCAAGATCGAAGCCTCGTAAAAAAAAAAAAAAAAAAAAAAAAACGGGTTAATTGGATCATTGGTCACTTGCTTTATCTCTTAATTGGAGCTTCATACGTATGTTTTAATTGCTTGGATGACCGGCTATGCAATTAAATACTAAATGGATTACTAGTCACTTCTAACATTTTTTGTCAATTTTAGCTATATACTTTCATTCACTTTTAAGCGATACAACTTACTCAATATGTCACAAGTAGATATTTTCAAGAATAAAATGTCAAAGCATAATATAGTTATACAATAAAATAACTCTTTTATGTCAAATGATCAAGATATTTTTATGTCACGTCACTTGAATCCGTTATTTCATCTAACAAAAGCATTAGAAGTGACTAATGATCCAATTAGTATTTAATTACATGACTAGCTATCCAAGCAATTAAAACATGGGTATGATCGTCCAATTAAGTGATAAATATAGTGCCCAATGATCCAATTAACCCAAAAAGCATCTTGGCGACTTTTCACGTGCAAATGCATGTGCAAAATAGTACACTTTTTCCCCTCAAGATCGAAGCCTCAGTAAAAAAAAGCGGGTTAATTGGATCATTGGTCACTTGCTTTATCTCTTAATTGGAGCTTCATACATTATGTTTTAATTGCTTGGATGACCGGCTATGCAATTAAATACTAAATGGATTACTAGTCACTTCTAACATTTTTGTCAATTTTAGCTATATACTTTCATTCACTTTTAAGCGATACAACTTACTCAATATGTCACAAGTAGATATTTTCAAGAATAAAATGTCAAAGCATAATATAGTTATACAATAAAATAACTCTTTTATGTCAAATGATCAAGATATTTTTATGTCACGTCACTTGAATCCGTTATTTCATCTAACAAAAGCATTAGAAGTGACTAATGATCCAATTAGTATTTAATTACATGACTAGCTATCCAAGCAATTAAAACATGGGTATGATCGTCCAATTAAGTGATAAATATAGTGCCCAATGATCCAATTAACCCAAAAAAAAGCATCTTGGCGACTTTTCACGTGCAAATGCATGTGCAAAATAGTACAACTTATTTTTCTAATTTTTATATAAAAAGAATAGAAAACAGTTATAAGCTAGATTATAAAGACAGAAAAATAAAGTTTTGATCAGCATTCATTTTATTAATTGGGAAGAGAACCAAAGCATTGTTTTTAGACAAAATTTCTGCAGTATAATAAATTGATAATGTATGCTATGCACTTCTATTATTTGTATGGTAGAAAAATAACTAAAAGCATTGTCTAAACTACCTGTGTAATTAAAAAATGCCTGTGTGAAACTTTTTGTGAAGATAGAAGAATATTATTCTTTTTAACCAAATATTAGCAATAGTTTCTCAGAGTTTTTAAAAGAAGATATTTTATACTTGCAATTTTGGGGTTTTCTACTTGCACATTTAAAAGATTAGAGATTATCCTAAGCTTTCAAGATTTTTAATATTATATTGATAATCTTTTACTTGTATGATGTGGCAATTTTAACGTTAAAGGGCCAACATGAAAATATTAGTTTATACTACATATATAGAGGGGAAAGAGTGAGAAAGGAATTGTGTTGGCGATTATTGCAAATAAAAGTTTCTAAGGAACTAACCATAAAAACATATCAATACGTGAGAGGAAATGGAAACCGTACGCATGGTTTTTTTTCAAGTGGGGGGAGGTGCCCGGGGGAGGGGGTTATGGGGACTTTCTTCCTTAAAATTTCTTGATAAGACAATCGAAGAATTATCAATATATCCCTAGCATTTCTATTGTAATGGAAAGTTCCCTTCAAACTATAGGACACCCACACAAAGTTTTTAATATTATATAGTTATATATTTTTTTTCCCATGTGGTTGGAGGTTCAATGTTGAAAAGAATAAAACTCTTAATGATGGGAAGAGATCCGTAAGCAAAATGTTTACTCAGCCATGAACAGGGGCGGATCCAAAAATTTTGGTCACTGTGGGCAATGCTACAAATATAACTAGTATATGATATCTTTATCTAAATATTAAGAACATTAATACCAACTATGGGTGTATTTTTTAAAATATCGGGGCCTAGGCAGTCAATAGGGCAAAAGTGTGTAGGAAAATTGATATAGGGGCTTAATATTGTAAATGCTCAAAATTATGAAATAAGTATAAAAATATATTTTAACCATGATTTCCAAATAAAAATTATTAAATAATATTTTTAAAAATGTTTGACAAAATAATTTATAAAATTGTGTCTACAATTAGAGTATATATATTACTGTAGACTTTTAAAATCATTATAAACTAATCCAATTTGAATGAATTTAGAGAAAAAGTGATGTAAATATACATTAAAGTAGTAGAATGAGAAACAACTAATAATTTGAAGACATATAAATAGGAATTTTCCGTAGAATGTTGAGAGAGTTTAGCTCTCTTGAGCCGAATGACTTTGCGAAAGAAGTAATGCTTGAGGTGATATTATAACACTTATTTAAAAATTTACAAATTACATTAGGGATAACTAGATTGAAGTGGGTTGAGTATAGATGTAAAAGTGGTGTGTGTTTAACAAGTTTGTTTAGCATTACATTCCTTTAAAAAGTGCATTCCATCTTGTATCTATAGAAAGTATAAGTGAAAGAAGTAGATGTGTAATAAATAGAGTGATAGTAGAATATTATAGCTATGTGTCACTTGGGTCAGTGGGGGCAGTTGACCCCACTGCCCCCACTATGGATCCGCCACTGGCCATGAATAGCATTACATTTAAGGATTATTTACATATATACCCCTTAAATCATTAGCATTTGCAAACTTACTCTCCAAATCTTAGTATTTGCAAAACTACCTCTTAAATCATCAATTTTGTGAAAAAATACCCTAAAATCAACAAATCATCAACTTAGTGCTAAAATTTTAGCTATTTTATTGATAATATTTACATTGTAATTACAAATTAGCTTATCAAAGTTGATTAATTACTTTGAGGGTAATTTTTTTCTCAAGTTGATGATTTAAGAGGTAGTTTTGCAAATTCTGAGACTTAGAGGGTATTTTGCTAATACCCTTGATTTAAGGGGTATGTCTATGCAAATAACCCGACATTTAAACAAGTTTATATACCACAAACTTGAAGGAGTAAGCAATTTTCATAACACTTGAAAAGTAGGAAGGGTAATCAAAGGGCAAATACTTTCCAGAACTCCAAGCATTGTCAAAGAATGGGCGTTTTCGATTATAGCCCCTTAAATTTGTAATATTTTGAATTAGTCCCTCAATAGCCCTCTCTCTCTGTGTGTGTGTCTATATATATATATATATATATATATATATATATATATATATATATATATATATATATATATATATATATATATATATATATATATATATATAGGACAATGATAAAATGAGATGGTGAGCTCAAATTCTTATCGTGAGCTAGCCCAATAGGCTACTCGAAATGATGATCGATACCTTCCATCGTGATTTGCACTCATCATGATCTATATGTAGAAAAAAAAATTATATTGTTTTGAAATTTTTAACCATTGTTTTAGTTATGTGTAAAAGGGACGGCTGTTAAACTGCCTGAAAAATTAACATATCAAACTGGTTTAATTCATACTCTAGAAGACCCCAAATTATGTGAAAATTTTATCATATACATTTGATGACGTGTTGAATAAAATGTACGGTGCTGATCATGAATTTGATGAGTCGATTAGTCTAGCTCACGATAAGATTTGAGCTCACCATATATATATATATATATATATATATATATATATATATATATATATATATATATATATATATATATATATATATATATATATACATGAGGTGGCGGCTCATTTTAATAAATGAGCTACCAAGAGATAGCCATGTGGTGAGGCCCACCTTGCTAATCACATCAAAAGGTGTGGACATCACCATTCTATCTCTTCGTAGCTCATTAATTAGTAAAATGAGCCGCCACCTCATATCCATCATTTCCATATATATATATATATGAGAAAAAATGGGTATGCTTGGTAGTGATACCCATATACATCAATTATAAACTAGTCTTAGCTCTTTGGATCAAGAAAGAGAAAAAGCAGAGAGAGAGATGGCAATGAAGCATGTTCTCGTTGCAATGTGCATTCTTCTTCTTGTACTGCCCACCCAATCCGATAAACGCAAGGGTACGCCTTGCTACATTGAGTGCCGTATTTTTGGTAGGAGGACAACAACGTTCTCTAAAGTGTGTGGTTGTACCTTGATGAAGGTACAAGATAATCTTTCAAATCTTCATATATTGAAATTAGTCTCCCATATCTATTAAGTGTTATGAAATTATGCCTCGGGTTAGCATCACATTGATTTGTGGGACTAATTTCAAAATATGGAGATTTGTGGGACTTCTTTGAAATTACTTAAAGATTTTCCGGACCAATAATTTTAGAAAAAAATAAGGAGACTAATTTGAAAATTTGTAAATTTGGGGTCAAATTTGAAAGAACTAAAGATTTGGGAGACCAAATTTGAAAAATACCTAGTGAGGATAGTATAGTTAATTAGGTAATTATAAAATATTTGTGAGGATAAAAACTAATTGTAAAGTAAATCTCTCAATCCCTCCCGGTTGAAATTTTTCTCTCTCCTCATAGTAATTTTTTTTTGCTTTCACTCTCCTCACCTCACTCTAATTTATTTTAACTTTTCTTCTAAATACCTCCTACCAAAAAAGATTTTTCATTTTTTTCTTACTTTACTGTATACCCCTTCTCATACTTCTTACCAACCAAGCTTAAAGGGTGTTGTCCCGTCATTCGGATGAAATAATCAATGCTTGTGTCCCTTATTCATTAAAGGGTGTGGTCTTGTGATTTGGAGGAAATAATCAATATTTGTGTACCTTATCCAATAATGTTTGTGTTGTTATTTGTTATCAATTGTTAAGTCCCGTTTGTCCACATTAGCAGTTAGAAAAAGGGCATCGGACATTTTCAGGTAGTTGGCTAATTTGATAAAGGGTTGTTTGGTTCATTTGTTTTATAGAAAATTTTGGGGAAATGTCTAACAATGACATTTGTGTGTGTGTCTATATATATATATATATATATATATATATATATATATATATATATATATATATATATATAGCAAGTTCTATAAACTTAAGTTGATAGGGAGGAGTGTCCATCAACTTTTATATCCATTGATCTTGTCTTGAGATCAGTGAAATCAAGATGCACACAAATCTCAAAGTGGGCTTTATATCTTTCACGGATCCCAAGACAACATCAATGGATAGAAAAGTTGGTGGATATTATTCATATCAGCTTATAGAGGCTCTCTCTATATATATATATATATATATATATATATATATATATATATAGAATAACTTTAATCCACTTAAGTGGATAAGGAAATCTATCCTCCTAACTTTTGTCCATTAGATATCTTGGGATCCATGAAAGATAAGAGGCCCATCTTTGAGATTTGTGGGCTTCTTGATAGCACAAATCTAAAGGGAAGATGTGTGGTTAAAAAGTTGGGAGGATGATGTTTGTTATCCACTTAAGTGGATAAGGAAATCTATCCTCCTAACTTTTGTCCATTAGATATCTTGGGATCCATGAAAGATAAGAGGCCCATCTTTGAGATTTGTGGGCTTCTTGATAGCACAAATCTAAAGGGAAGATGTGTGGTTAAAAAGTTGGGAGGATGATGTTTGTTATCCACTTAAGTGGATAAGGAAATCTATCCTCCTAACTTTTGTCCATTAGATATCTTGGGATCCATGAAAGATAAGAGGCCCATCTTTGAGATTTGTGGGCTTCTTGATAGCACAAATCTAAAGGGAAGATGTGTGGTTAAAAAGTTGGGAGGATGATGTTTGTTATCCACTTAAGTGGATAAGGAAATCTATCCTCCTAACTTTTGTCCATTAGATATCTTGGGATCCATGAAAGATAAGAGGCCCATCTTTGAGATTTGTGGGCTTCTTGATAGCACAAATCTAAAGGGAAGATGTGTGGTTAAAAAGTTGGGAGGATGATGTTTGTTATCCACTTAAGTGGATAAGGAAATCTATCCTCCTAACTTTTGTCCATTAGATATCTTGGGATCCATGAAAGATAAGAGGCCCATCTTTGAGATTTGTGGGCTTCTTGATAGCACAAATCTAAAGGGAAGATGTGTGGTTAAAAAGTTGGGAGGATGATGTTTGTTATCCACTTAAGTGGATAAGGAAATCTATCCTCCTAACTTTTGTCCATTAGATATCTTGGGATCCATGAAAGATAAGAGGCCCATCTTTGAGATTTGTGGGCTTCTTGATAGCACAAATCTAAAGGGAAGATGTGTGGTTAAAAAGTTGGGAGGATGATGTTTGTTATCCACTTAAGTGGATAAGGAAATCTATCCTCCTAACTTTTGTCCATTAGATATCTTGGGATCCATGAAAGATAAGAGGCCCATCTTTGAGATTTGTGGGCTTCTTGATAGCACAAATCTAAAGGGAAGATGTGTGGTTAAAAAGTTGGGAGGATGATGTTTGTTATCCACTTAAGTGGATAAGGAAATCTATCCTCCTAACTTTTGTCCATTAGATATCTTGGGATCCATGAAAGATAAGAGGCCCATCTTTGAGATTTGTGGGCTTCTTGATAGCACAAATCTAAAGGGAAGATGTGTGGTTAAAAAGTTGGGAGGATGATGTTTGTTATCCACTTAAGTGGATTGTATATATATATATATATATATATATATATATATATATATATATATATATATATATATATATAGCAAGGCTCCTATAAACTTAAGTTGATAGGGAGGAGTGTCCATCAACTTTTATATCCATTGATCTTGTCTTGAGATCCGTGAAATCAAGATGCACACAAATCTCAAAGTGGGCTTTATATCTTTCACGGATCCCAAGACAACATCAATGGATAGAAAAGTTGGTGGATGACTATTCCCTATCAACTTAAGTTTATAGGAGCCTTTCTCTATATATATATATATATATATATATATATATATATATATATAGAATAACTTTAATCCACTTAAGTGGATAAGGAAATCTATCCTCTAACTTTTGTCCATTAGATATGCCTGGGATCCATGAAAGATAAGAGGCCCATCTTTGAGATTTGTGGGCTTCTTGATAGCACAAATCTAAAGGGAAGATGTGTGGTTAAAAAGTTGGGAGGATGATGTTTGTTATCCACTTAAGTGGATTGTAGCAAGTTCTCATATATATATATATATATATATATATATATATATATATATATATATATATATATATATATATATATATATATATATATATATATAGAACAAGGCTCCTATAAACTTAAGTTGATATGGAATAGTGTCACCAACTTTTATATACATTGATCTTGCCTTGAGATCAGTGAAATCAAGATGCACACAAATCTCAAAGTGGGCTTTATATCTTTCACGGATCCCAAGACAACATCAATGGATAGAAAAGTTGGTGGATGACTATTCCCTATCAACTTAAGTTTATAGGAGCTCTCTCTATATATATATATATATATATATATATATATATATATATATAATAACTTTAATCCACTTAAGTGGATAAGAAATCTATCCTCCTAACTTTTGTCCATTAGATATGCCTGGGATCCATGAAAGATAAGAGGCCCATCTTTGAGATTTGTGGGCTTCTTGATAGCACAAATCTAAAGGAAGATGTGTGGTTAAAAAGTTGGGAGGATGATGTTTGTTATCCACTTAAGTGGATAGGAAATCTATCCTCCTAACTTTTGTCCATTAGATATGCCTTGGGATCCATGAAAGATAAGAGGCCCATCTTTGAGATTTGTGGGCTTCTTGATAGCACAAATCTAAAGGGAAGATGTGTGGTTAAAAAGTTGGGAGGATGATGTTTGTTATCCACTTAAGTGGATAAGAAATCTATCCTCCTAACTTTTGTCCATTAGATATGCCTTGGGATCCATGAAAGATAAGAGGCCCATCTTTGAGATTTGTGGGCTTCTTGATAGCACAAATCTAAAGGGAAGATGTGTGGTTAAAAAGTTGGGAGGATGATGTTTGTTATCCACTTAAGTGGATTGTAGCAAGTTCTCATATATATATATATATATATATATATATATATATATATATATATATATATATATATATATATATATATATATATATATAGAACAAGGCTCCTATAAACTTAAGTTGATAGGGAGGAGTGTCCATCAACTTTATATCCATTGATCTTGTCTTGAGATCCGTGAAATCAAGATGCACACAAATCTCAAAGTGGGCTTTATATCTTTCACGGATCCCAAGACAACATCAATGGATAGAAAAGTTGGTGGATATTCCCTATCAACTTAAGTTATAGGCGCTTCTCCTATATATATATATATATATATATATATATATATATATATAGAATAACTTTAATCCACTTAAGTGGATAAGGAAATCTATCCTCCTAACTTTTGTCCATTAGATATGCCTTGGGATCCATGAAAGATAAGAGGCCCATCTTTGAGATTTGTGGGCTTCTTGATAGCACAAATCTAAAGGGAAGATGTGTGGTTAAAAGTTGGGAGGATGATGTTTGTTATCCACTTAAGTGGATAAGGAAATCTATCCTCCTAACTTTTGTCCATTAGATATGCCTTGGGATCCATGAAAGATAAGAGGCCCATCTTTGAGATTTGTGGGCTTCTTGATAGCACAAATCTAAAGGGAAGATGTGTGGTTAAAAGTTGGGAGGATGATGTTTGTTATCCACTTAAGTGGATAAGGAAATCTATCCTCCTAACTTTTGTCCATTAGATATGCCTTGGGATCCATGAAAGATAAGAGGCCCATCTTTGAGATTTGTGGGCTTCTTGATAGCACAAATCTAAAGGGAAGATGTGTGGTTAAAAGTTGGGAGGATGATGTTTGTTATCCACTTAAGTGGATAAGGAAATCTATCCTCCTAACTTTTGTCCATTAGATATGCCTTGGGATCCATGAAAGATAAGAGGCCCATCTTTGAGATTTGTGGGCTTCTTGATAGCACAAATCTAAAGGAAGATGTGTGGTTAAAAGTTGGGAGGATGATGTTTGTTATCCACTTAAGTGGATAAGGAAATCTATCCTCCTAACTTTTGTCCATTAGATATGCCTTGGGATCCATGAAAGATAAGAGGCCCATCTTTGAGATTTGTGGGCTTCTTGATAGCACAAATCTAAAGGAAGATGTGTGGTTAAAAGTTGGGAGGATGATGTTTGTTATCCACTTAAGTGGATAAGGAAATCTATCCTCCTAACTT
The DNA here is from genome assembly GCA_012295165.1 of Asparagus setaceus. Taxonomy (NCBI): domain Eukaryota; kingdom Viridiplantae; phylum Streptophyta; class Magnoliopsida; order Asparagales; family Asparagaceae; genus Asparagus; species Asparagus setaceus. Next base: position 36,878,371 of record CM022707.1, on the reverse strand, counting down.
TTGTCCATTAGATATGCCTTGGGATCCATGAAAGATAAGAGGCCCATCTTTGAGATTTGTGGGCTTCTTGATAGCACAAATCTAAAGGAAGATGTGTGGTTAAAAGTTGGGAGGATGATGTTTGTTATCCACTTAAGTGGATAAGGAAATCTATCCTCCTAACTTTTGTCCATTAGATATGCCTTGGGATCCATGAAAGATAAGAGGCCCATCTTTGAGATTTGTGGGCTTCTTGATAGCACAAATCTAAAGGGAAGATGTGTGGTTAAAAGTTGGGAGGATGATGTTTGTTATCCACTTAAGTGGATAAGGAAATCTATCCTCCTAACTTTTGTCCATTAGATATGCCTTGGGATCCATGAAAGATAAGAGGCCCATCTTTGAGATTTGTGGGCTTCTTGATAGCACAAATCTAAAGGGAAGATGTGTGGTTAAAAGTTGGGAGGATGATGTTTGTTATCCACTTAAGTGGATAAGGAAATCTATCCTCCTAACTTTTGTCCATTAGATATGCCTTGGGATCCATGAAAGATAAGAGGCCCATCTTTGAGATTTGTGGGCTTCTTGATAGCACAAATCTAAAGGGAAGATGTGTGGTTAAAAGTTGGGAGGATGATGTTTGTTATCCACTTAAGTGGATAAGGAAATCTATCCTCCTAACTTTTGTCCATTAGATATGCCTTGGGATCCATGAAAGATAAGAGGCCCATCTTTGAGATTTGTGGGCTTCTTGATAGCACAAATCTAAAGGGAAGATGTGTGGTTAAAAGTTGGGAGGATGATGTTTGTTATCCACTTAAGTGGATAAGGAAATCTATCCTCCTAACTTTTGTCCATTAGATATGCCTTGGGATCCATGAAAGATAAGAGGCCCATCTTTGAGATTTGTGGGCTTCTTGATAGCACAAATCTAAAGGGAAGATGTGTGGTTAAAAGTTGGGAGGATGATGTTTGTTATCCACTTAAGTGGATAAGGAAATCTATCCTCCTAACTTTTGTCCATTAGATATGCCTTGGGATCCATGAAAGATAAGAGGCCCATCTTTGAGATTTGTGGGCTTCTTGATAGCACAAATCTAAAGGAAGATGTGTGGTTAAAAGTTGGGAGGATGATGTTTGTTATCCACTTAAGTGGATAAGGAAATCTATCCTCCTAACTTTTGTCCATTAGATATGCCTTGGGATCCATGAAAGATAAGAGGCCCATCTTTGAGATTTGTGGGCTTCTTGATAGCACAAATCTAAAGGGAAGATGTGTGGTTAAAAAGTTGGGAGGATGATGTTTGTTATCCACTTAAGTGGATAGGAAATCTATCCTCCTAACTTTTTGTCCATTAGATATGCCTTGGGATCCATGAAAGATAAGAGGCCCATCTTTGAGATTTGTGGGCTTCTTGATAGCACAAATCTAAAGGAAGATGTGTGGTTAAAAAGTTGGGAGGATGATGTTTGTTATCCACTTAAGTGGATAGGAAATCTATCCTCCTAACTTTTTGTCCATTAGATATGCCTTGGGATCCATGAAAGATAAGAGGCCCATCTTTGAGATTTGTGGGCTTCTTGATAGCACAAATCTAAAGGGAAGATGTGTGGTTAAAAAGTTGGGAGGATGATGTTTGTTATCCACTTAAGTGGATAGAGAGCTTCTCTCTCTCTCTCTATATATATATATATATATATATATATATATATATATAGAGAGAGAGAGAGAGATTAATGGGTATCATATGTCATGGAGGGAATTTCCTCATATACAATTGTTGATGTATGAAATCACACAGTCACTAAACTCTGATGGATTAGTTATTAATCAGGTGGAGTCCGCCTTCTCTTCTAATATCCGGTGGTGCTATTCAAGCCAGGAGTTCACCTACGACAGAAGAAGAACCTGTGCAAGGGCGGAGTTGGGATCTCCGGTGGTCCCTCCGACGGTCAAGTCAGTATGTGAAGAGAATGTAAAGGGTAATGGAGTAGGAATTTAACTGAGATAGATCACTTACTTGATTCGTTGAACTGTTCGCTATTTGTACCTAGGGTAGGAGGGTATTTTTGTCTCTTCATTTGATTAAGAAAATAGGAAAGCGAGTCAGTGATTATCACATTTTAATTACAAATTTATACCCTCATTACCTATTTTATATGAATAAAGATATTACTAATAATTATTTTTATCTTATTTTGCAGGTTAATAAAGAAATAATGAATAAAAGCCCAAATGACTCAAATCCTCTGATTTTCTACTAATTTTTGAAGCCCAAATATGAAGACAAATGAAGGCCCAAGAAAACCCTAGGATCCAAGAGAAATTCGTGAAGAAAAATCAAGAAAAGACAAATTCGGTTGGAAACCAACCGGTTGGCCAACCGATTGGTTCGCAACAGATTTGATCCAATGGTTCACATCAACTCCGTTGGGCTACAAATAGAGGGGTAGAGGGAGAGGTTTGAGTGTGAAATATTTTGTAAAAACTCCATTTGGAGAGGAGGGTTACTCTTAATTGAGAAGACCTTCCAAAAATTATAACTTTTGTTACACAATAAATAAAATTTTTTACCCCCTCAATTTCCTTTCTCTTCTTCTTATCTAAGGACCAAAAGGAGGATGAGATGAAGATCAGGAGTTGTAGGTTTCTATTTTATTTTTTTGCATTTCTTTTTCTTTCTTGTTCATTTAATTGCTTTGTAGCTTAGATTTACTTTCATGCAATTTACTTTCATGTCTTGTCTTTAATTCATAGCTTAGATTATTTTCCTTGCAATTTTCTTTTCTTTTTTTTTTATTTCTTTGCTCTTATTTTCCTTTTTGTACTTAGTTTTCTTTCCTCCTCCCTCTCTTGATTTCTTTTTATTTTTCAAAGATGTGGAACTAACCTCTTGTGGGGATCTAGTTTTACATGAAACTAGTCTAATTCTCTCTTATATGTGTGAATCACTCTCTTATGCTTAAAAGATCATGTTTAAGCTAATCAACTAGAGAACTAATCGATAGAAGAAGAATTTGATAGTCTATGCTTTTCTTAAGTGGTTTGATAGGTTATACTTATGAATTCTAGGATTACTATCTTGTTGTTATTCTCCTCATGAGTATTGATTTCATTTAGGTGATAATTTGATAGGTTATGCTTTCCTTAAGTGGTTTGATAGTCTATGCCTAATAAATCTAAAATGAAATGTGATAAAAGAGAATGGTTCATATTTTATAAGTGAGATTAGCTAGTGGATTCAATTCTAGATTCCTTCATATCTCTAATTGAATCCTCCATCTTTGCCTTCTTGATTTTGATTCCTTGATTTCGTTTTCATTTCTCTCTTTCTCTCTCTATCTTGTTTTCTTTTATTTACACTTATTCACCTTAACAATCTCAATTTCTCCACAACACATTTTCTTCCTTGTTTCATTTATTTTGCACATAATCCACAATCTACTCTCTAATCTTTTCATGACCACTTTCACCATGTACATAAACTCCTAATTGCCTTGCGCATAATTTGAGAACCAAAACTTGAACATAATCTTACAAACGCCTTCCTCGTGGGATCGATAATATTTTATACTATAACTTGATAAGTTGTATACTTGCAACTTAGGAGGTAATCATTTATTTTCCCACCAAATTTTTGGCCCCGTTGCCGAGGAATGGTGCATAAGTAGGATTTTGATTAATTTTAGTTCCTTAACTTGTGTGTTTTTCTTTTGTGAAGGAATTTGGAACTTAAAGATTAAGAGTTGAAGAATCAAGATTGAAGATTTGCCTCCAATGAGGCTTTGGATAGCGATTGCGTGGGTAACTCTTCTTTCTAGCATTCTCAATTCCACCCTTTTGATAGTTCATTCACATTAGAGACAATTAGGATAAAAAAAAAGATTTTACCTTTGTCGACCCTAATAAACTTTATTTCTTTGATTGTCGACCATAATAAAAAATAAAAAGATTTTTTATTTTTGCATCCTTTTTAGTTGCTTTTAATTTCTAGGGTTGCATTTCATAAAATAGTAGGAATTCACCAAAGTGATTTGAGCATCTTGATTTGGCACACACTTGAAAATATCTTAAGGGCAAAACCCATTAATCAAGATAAGGTGAGGGATTTCATCACCCTTTCCTTAGCCCAAAAATCACTAATTCCTCACTACACTTACCCAAGCCTCTTAAAACTGATTAGACGTTGGCCTCTAAGGATTCGAGCTCATTAAGGAACAAGAAATCCTTAAGTGAACCGGTCCAAGTTTATTTATATTAATTGGTGTCTAAATCAAGGTTTAGGGGTTGCGTAAGGCGCTCCGCAAGGAAAGAGGTACTTAATTGATCTTTAATCTCCCTCTAGTACTATCTTTAACTGGCTAATTACCTGAGTAAACTTTGATCTTTTCACTAAGGGAATTTTTGGTTAGGAGTTGGTCTAAGTCAAGTTTAGGCTTAACCCTAGAGTTAGGGTGATTGAAAAGTGATTGCCTTGATTTGCTTTTAGTTAGTTTTTCCTTTTTTTTCTTTTTCTCATCATCTTCTTGACTTTTTCTCTTTTCCTTTTTCTTAAAATTTTTTTTTTTGATTTTGGTGTATGTAAGATTGGGTTAGGGATAATACCAATCGTTTAATCCGTGTTGATTCATCTATTGAAACATTTGAAGCAATGACCAACCCTAATCCACCCGTTCTTCAAGATATATGTTACCCAACTAGGAATGCAATCCCTTCGTGCAAATGGAACTAATTTTCAACTTCGACCGCATTTCATAAACATGCTTCCCAAATTCTTAGGAGCCGAAACCGAAGACGCATACATCTTTATCTCCGAATTTGAAGAAGTTTGCCTCATGATTAAGATGAGGGACTTATCTGAGGATGCGATCAAGCTTCGATTTATTCCTTTTTCCCTTAAGGACAAAGCCAAAAAATGGCTGTATAGCTTACCCACAGATTCCATCTCAATTTGGGGTGAATTTGTAAAAGTTTTTCTGAAAAAATTCTTTCCTATCCACAAAACGGTCAAGCTTAGAAACAGCATTCAAAATTTTAAAATTGTCCCGGAGAACCTTTTTGTAAGTATTTTGACAAATTTAAGGATCTTCTTATCTAATGTCCTCACCATGGTCTTGAAAAATGGCGATTATGCCAAATCATTTATGAAGGATTGGATTATTCTTTAAAAATTTCCTTAGAGTCAATGTGTTAAGGGGATTTCATGAAGAAAAATGCTGATGAAGTTTGGGACTTTTTAGAGAGTTTATCCGAGAAAACCATGCAGTGGGAATATTGTGATGATCGTGTTTCATCAGTTTCCCAACCCAAAACCAGTGGTCTTTCCTTAGAAACAAACATAGCCTCTGAAGCAAAGATGGCGACGATCATGTGTAGGTTAGAAGCTTTAGAAGTCAAAGAACGAGCTCCCGCTCAAATCAATTAAGTTTCAGCCTCAGGATGTCATAACTGTCTGTCTCCATCTCATGTTTCAGAGGAATGTCCTCTTTTAGGACTCGGTCAACCACTAGGTCAGATAAATGCTACATTCCAGCGTCCGGTGAATGATCCATTTTCTCCAACCTACAATCCAGGTTGGAGAAATCATCCGAATTTTACATAGAACCAGGAAAACTACTCCGGGAATTAAAATTTCACTCCCTCTTCAAACCAATAATTTCCTAAGGGAAACACAGTTCCTCTCAATTTTCAACAACCGAATCTATCATTTCAAAATCAGTCTCCTCATCACTAATCTGCAAATCTCACTCCTCAAATTGCTGATCATGATAAACGTCTTAATATTTTGGAAAAGGGTCTAGAAACTTTGATTAAAACCTCTACACAGATCACAAACTTGTTGACTCAAACATCAAACACGTTGAATTCCTTCATGGAATCAACTGGGCAAATCCTCACTTCCAACACTCAAGCCATAGCTAGGTTAGAAACTCAACTTGGTCAACTAGCTAATGCCATGAGTGAGAGAGAGAAAGGAACTTTTCCGAGTCAACCTGTGACCAACCCAAAGGACACGGGTACAAGTTCAGCCTATGAGGCTCAAGTGATTGCAATCCATTCACTCCGATCAGGTAGAGAAGTCGATAACCAGGTTAAAATGCCTCCAAGCCCAACGCATGAACCCGAACAAGTTATTTCTCCTTCTAATGAATCAGCCAATTCTGATAACCAAGAGCCTGAACCCGAACCTGAGCCTAATTTTGATCGGTTTAAACTAGTTGCTCCATACCTAGATAGACTCAGGCTTAGGAATTACTCCCTTCAGGAGGAGAAGATCCTAGAAACCTTCAAGCAGGTTTAGGTTAACATTCCTCTCTTAGATATAATTGAATAAATCCCGACTAATGCCAAATTTTTGAAAGATTTGTGCACTAAAAAGAGAAGAATAAATGTTCCGAAAAAAGTCTTTCTTGCTGCCAATATCACTGATATAATCTCAAAGTCCATGCCTCTGAAACATAAGGATCCAGGTTGCCCTACCATCCCTTGTATCATTGGTCATAGTCACATTGATAAAGCACTTTTAGACTTAGGGGCCAGTGTTAATTTGCTTCCATACTCGGTCTATCAACAACTAGGTGTTGGAGAACTCAAACCTACCAAATGCACCATACAGTTAGTTGATAGATCAGTCAAAGTCCCCAAGGGTGAGATAACAGATATTTTGATTAAGGTTGGAGAGTTCATTTTCCCTGTGGATTTCATCGTCCTAGAAACGCAGCCTGTTTCCAATCCAAAAGGACAGATGCCTGTCATCTTAGGAAGACCATTCTTAGCCACGTCTAATGCTCTTATCAACTATAGAACTGGTCAAATGAAGCTGTCCTTTGGGAATATGACTGCTGATATCAATATTTTCAATATAGAGAATCAGCCAACTAATCAACCTTTTGAAATAAATTACATTCAGGAGATAGAAAAAGAGAATGAGATAGACCTCAGTTTGGAGGAAATTTTCTTGGCTGAAAAATTTTCTTGAGAATGAGGAAGCTGTTGAAGAACTATTTTCAGATGAACTTAGATTTTTTGAAAATAACCAACCAAAATGTCAAACCTTAAATTTTGTATTTGAGGAAATTTTTAAAGAAGACTTGGTTGCACATAATTTTGTTAATAACGAATCTAAGTTCAAAAAGCATACAACTACCTACCTTGCATTCTTTGCAAACATCACTAAAAATCCTAAAATTTTTAGAATTTAAGCACATCGATGATTATATCATTTTGGAATTTTTAAATTTTGGGGTAGAATTTTCAGCAATAAGGTAGGATTTAATGTAGAATGTGAGCTTCTCATGTTTCATCTTTTATTCTATATTTTTATTTTTGTCTCATAATAATAAAAGAATTTATTCTTCTCTCATGTGAGAGTTTCTTATTCTTCTTTATTAAAAAAAGAAAAAAAAGAAGAAAAAAGAGATATATGAAAAAAGAGAAAAAGAAGAGAATAAATTTTTTGACTTCATCCTCCTCATACCAAAGGTAATTGCAGATTTTTCATTGTTCTAGGTCATTAGAATAAATGTAAGTGCTTCCATTCTTATCTGTTTTACTTTGTGCATTATAGAGTTTGCATTGAGGACAATGCAAAATTTAGGTGTGGGGGTGGGGATTAGTCATTTTTATCTTTATCTTAGTCATTTTTCTTCTTTTCTTACCATTTTTATATATAAAAAAGAAAAAGAAAAATTAAAAAATATATAGTCACTTGCCAACTTAATAAAGTTGATTAATAATTGATCTATTTGATAGAATTTAAGTCTTCTAATGCTTAGTTAGTTCTATACTCAAGTTTATCTTTTATGATAACTCCAAATAAATTTCTTAAGAAATGATTTTCAAAGTAGTATACTTCACTTAAGTCTTAACTTAGATTTTAAAGTAATGAAATTCATATTTAGCTTAGAGTTAAAAATAAATTTTCAAGTTGTCCTAATCTATATATCTTTCAAAATATATACATATACTCATATATAAATATATACATCATATATATATAATACAAAAAAATCTTGAACTCCATGTGGTTCTATCTTATTACGCCTAAGTTAACTGAGTAATTAAGCCCAATGAGTACTTTCATACTTAATAACCTAAGCCCACTTGGGTTGGGATCCATTGGCCCAAAACTCTTTAATGGTCACTTAGAAAGCCCGACAAAGTAGAACAAAATTACTATGGAATAAAGATTGTCAAAAAAAAAAAAAAAAATATATATATATATATATAATAATTTTATATATATATAACAAATATATCTATATAGTTATATTTATATATTTTTGAAAAATAAATTGATTAAGAGACTTGAAAAATTTATTGAAAAAAAGAGCTAGCATGTTCTCTTCAAAACTTTTATTTTTCTAAGTTAAACTTGGTTTTGTATAACTATGATGAAAAGATTTTCTAAAGAAACTTACCTTACCTTGGAGTTATGATAAAACGTTTTCTTGAGTATTAACCAACTTCAATTGGAATGTTTGAATATATCAAATGAATTAATTATTTCATTAACTTCTTTAAATTAGCAAGTTGACTGAATTTTGTGGCTATATTCACTGCAAACCCTCACGAGACTACAACTCGTCCACTAGGATAACCTAGGGGTTTAAAGGCTTGTTGTATGCACTAAATACAACCGCGATTCCTGCGAAAGTGAGTTAGGTTTTCTTTTTATTTTCTTTGCTAGAGGACTAGTAAAAGTTTAGGTGTGGGGGTATTTAATTATCACATTTTAATTACAAATTTACACCCTCATTACCTATTTTATATGAATAAAGATATTACCAATAACTATTTTTATCTTATTTTGCAAGTTAATAAAGAAATAATGAATAAAAGCCCAAATGACTCAAATCCTCTGATTTTCTACCAATTTGTGAAGCCCAAATATGAAGACAAACGAAGGCCCAAGAAAACCCAAGGATCCAAGAGAAATTCGTGAAGAAAAATTAAGAAAAGACAAATTCGGTTGGAAACCAACCGGTTGGTTAACCGATTCGCCAACCGGTTGGCCAACCGATTGGCCAACCGATTGGTTCGCAACAGATTTGAACAATGGTTGATTTCTCTTTCTTTGTGGCCATGTTTGATTCAATGGTTCACATCAACTCCGTTGGGCTATAAATAGAGGGGTAGAGGGAGAGGTTTGAGTGTGAAATATTTTATAAAAACTCTATTTTGAGAGGAGGGTTACTCTTAATTGAGAAGACCTTTCAAAAATTATAACTTTTGTTACACAATAAATAAAATTTTTCACCCCTTCAATTTCCTTTCTCTTCTTCTTATCCAAGGACCAAAAGGAGGATGAGATGAAGATCAGGAGTTGTAGGTTTTATTTTATTTCTTTTACATTTCTTTTTCTTTCTTGTTCATTTAATTGCTTTGTAGCTTAGATTTACTTTCATGCAATTTACTTTCATGCAATTTACTTTCATGTCTTGTCTTTAATTCATAGCTTAGATTTACTTTCCTTGCAATTTTCTTTTCTTTTTCTTTATTTCTTTGCTCTTATTTTCCTTTTTGTACTTAGTTTTCTTTCCTCCTCCCTCTCTTGATTTCTTTTTATTTTCCAAAGATGTGGAACTAACCTCTTGTGGGGATCTAGTTTTGCATGAAACTAGTCTAATTCTCTCTTATATGTGTGAATCACTCTCTTATGCTTAAAAGATCATGTTTAGGCTAATCAACTAGAGAACTAATCGATAGAAGAAGAATTTGATAGTCTATGCTTTCCTTAAGTGGTTTGATAGGTTATGCTTATGAATTTTAGGATTACTATCTTGTTGTTATTCTCCTCATGAGTATTGATTTTATTTAGGTGATAATTTGATAGGTTATGCTTTCCTTAAGTGGTTTGATAGTCTATGCTTAATAAATCTAAAATAAAATGTGATAAAAGAGAATGGTTCATATTTTATAAGTGAGATTAGCTAGTGGATTCAATTCTAGATTCCTTCATATCTCTAAGTGAATCCTTCATCTTTTGCCTTCTTAATTTTGATTCCTTGATTTCGTTTTCATTTATCTCTTTCTCTCTCTATCTTGTTTTCATTTATTTATACTTATTCACCTTAACAATCTCAATCTCTCCAGAACACATTTTCTTCCTCGTTTCATTTATTTTGCACATAATCCATAATCTACTCTCTAATCTTTTCATGACCACTTTCACCATGTACATAAACTCCTAATTGTCTTGCGCATAATTTGAGAACCAAAACTTAAACATAATCTTACAAACGCCTTTCTCGTGGGATCGATAATCTTTTATACTATAACTTGATAAGTTGTATACTTGCAACTTAGGAGGTAATCATTTATTTCCCCACCAGTCAGCTCCCCCCTCCACGTGTAGATCGATGGATGGGTAGATGTCTTTCATTGTCGGCCACAACGGCTTGCCTTTAAAGGTGTCAAGCTAAGAGTTGATCTAAGAGTTAGTGATGTTCCCTTCTCATTAATGAGATGAGATTGACGACGTCCGCATCCGGATTAGTACGAGGTGCCTTAATTACTGTGAGAGATGAAAGTATTAAGGAGTAAGGAGCTTACAATGCATTTAATGCGATATTGACGTGCTGTCGGGATCAGATTTCCTGTAACCGTCGTTTTAGGTTGAGGGATCCACCTTGGGCAAGTGGGGGGGTGTCAAGTATCCAAAGGGACGACTTACACCACTGTTCGCGTCGTCCAGGGGGATAGTCATCCGAGGGGACGACTAGTACCGCCTTTCGCGTCATCCATGATGACAGATAGCTGAAGGGATGACTAGTACCGCCTTTCGCGTCGAGCAAAAATAGTCAGCTGAAGAGGTGACTAGTACCGCCTTCGCGTCGAGCAAAAATAGTCAGCTGAAGAGGTGACTAGTACCGCCTTTCACGTTGTCCGCGAAGGCAGTCGGCTGAAGAGGCGACTAGTACCGCCTTTCGCGTCGTTCGCGAAGGCAATATGCTGAAGAGGCGACTAGTACCGCCTTTCACGTTGTCCGCGAAGGCAGTCGGCTGAAGAGGTGACTAGTATTGCCTTTCGCGTCGCCCGCGAAGGCAGTCGGTCAGCATGATTGGGTTCAAAGGAAGGACGCGAGGCTTCCATTTGACTCGGCCGGGAGATATGAGCCGCTCCCAGCCAATGAGTTGAAGTGTTCATTTTACTTAACATATGGGGTTTTCCTTTTTAATTACGAATTAGTGGTTATGACCATAACAGTTGGCCCTTTTCATTTGGAGTTGGTTGCAAACGAGTGCAAGTGAAATAGATATCATGGCTTCGGTCGGGCAGAAATGAATTCGAGAAAAATCTCGAAGGTTCTGGTGATGGGATGTGGCTGATGTCAGCAAATAGTTGTTGGCTGCTGACTCTTCATCTCCTGGACTCGATGGTGGGTCCCCTATAAAATGAAGAAAAGCGGTTCTTCAACTTTTGAGGCATTGTTTTGGGTTCCGAGCTTCAATCCTATTCGTTGGTCATGGGTTGGTCCGATGCTTGTGGGCCCCTTTATAAATACAAAAAATGAGAAGAAAATAATCTTTACTCTCTGCATTTCACGAAGATAAATTCCGACGATCTTCCGGTGATCAGTGCAAACATCTTCCATGGATTCCGATCGTCGAAAACAACTGGAGAAATTTCGCTCGAAAGTAACCCAGGCTCAGATGCGATCTCTTCATTCCAAGTTTGACATCCCTAAGGGATTCAAATTGGAAGCGCCAGCGATGTCAGTGCTGGTGTACTGCCATGGCGAGGGGAGAGCTCCTCTCTACATCAAGCATCTGGAATGCGGTCTGCGATTGCCGCTACATCCATTCCTCCGCAAGGTGTTTGAAGAATTGGGAGTGTCTGATAATCACAATTTAATTACAAATTTATACCCTCATTACCTATTTTATATGAATAAAGATATTACTAATAATTGTTTTTATCTTATTTTGCAGGTTAATAAAGAAATAATGAATAAAAGTCCAAATGACTCAAATTCTCTGAATTTCTACCAATTTTTAAAGCCCAAATCTGAAGACAAATGAAGGCCCAAGATACCAAGGGGATCCAAGAAGAATTCGTACAAAAATATGAAGAAAAGACAAATTCGGTTAGAAACCAACTGGTCGACCAATCGGTCGGTCAACCGGTTGGCCAATCGATTGGCCGATCGGTTGGTTCGCAACAGATTATGAATTAAGGGTTGATTTTTCTTCCTTGGTGGCCAAGTTTGATCCAATGGTTCACATCAACTCCGTTGGGCTATAAATAGGGGTGCAATCTGAGGGTTTTGAGTGTGAAATATTTTGTAAAAACTCCATTTGGAGAGGAGGGTTACTCTTAATTGAGAAGACCTTCTAAAAATTATAACTTTTGTTACACAATAAATAAAATTTTTCACCCCTTCAATTTCTTTTCTCTTCTTCTTATCCAAGAACCAAAAGGAGGATGAGATGAAGATCAGAGTTGTTGGTTTCTCTCTTATTTCTTTTTCATTTCTTGTTCATTTATATGCTTTGTAGTTTAGATTTACTTTTATGCAATTTACTTTCATACAATTTACTTTTATGCAATGTCTTTAATTCTTGCTCTTTAATTCTTGTAATTAATTTTGATTCCTCTTTTCTTTTCTTTAATTCACCTTGAGGCTAGAACCCTCTAGGAAATTATCCTTTTCTAAGTGTGGAGCTAATATTTGTGGGATTCATAGAGATTATTTGAAACTAGCTAACAAGTCTAACTTATTCCCATAAGATTGAGATAAGCTAAGTGGATCTACTCTAGGTTCCTCATATCTTTAATTAATCCTCGATACTTTACCTTCTTTATTTTTCTCTTATCCTTGCTTTTCATTTGTTTGTTTTCCTTCAATTTTCTTTCTCCTCTCTTGATTCCTTTTTCTTTTTATTTGGCACTTATTTTCTCTCACTCTCTATCTCTCCATTTTCACTTCCATTTTGATTTATTTGCACTTTGTCACAATCAGACCTTTAATCTCTCCACACACATTTTCTTCCTCGTTTTTCTTTTATTTGCACATAATCCACCATCCACTCTCTAATCTTTTCATGACCACTTTCACCATGTACATAAACTCCTAATTGTCGCGCATAATTTGAGAACTAAAACTTGAACAAAACTCTTCCTACTTCCCGTTTCTTATTCTTCTTTGTTAAAAAAAACTAACTTTTGCTCTTTTTCTTTTAAAAAAAAATTGATTTTGGTGTATGCAAACTTGGGTTAGGGATAATGCCAATCGTTTAATTCGTTTTGATCCATCTTTTGAACCAAACGAAATGGCCGTCCCTAATTCACCCGTTCTTCAAGATGTTTGTTACCCCACTAGAAATGCAATCCCCTCTTGCATAAAACTCCTCGAGGTCAATGGAGCAAATTTCGAACTTCGACCGCATTTTATTAACATGCTTCCCAAATTTCTAAGAGTAGAAACCGAAGATGCTTACATTTTCATCTCCGAGTTTGAAGAAGTTTGCCTCATGATCAAGATGAGGGGCTTAACCGAAGATGCAATCAAACTCCGATTTATTCCATTTGCCCTTAAGGACAAAGCCAAGAAATGGCCGTATAGCTTACCCACAGATTCTATCTTAACTTGGGACGAATTTGTCACCGTTTTTCTAAAATTTTTTTCCCTATCCACAAAACGGTTAAGCTTAGAAACAGCATCCAAAATTTTAGGATTGTCCCGGGTGAGCCATTTTGGAAGTATTTTGATAGATTTAAGGATCTCCTCATCTAATGCCCTCACCATGGTCTTGAAAAGTGGCGATTATGCCAAATCATCTATGAAGGATTGGATTATTCTTTAAAAACTTCTTTAGAATCAATGTGTCACGGCGATTTCATGAAGAAAAACGCCGATGAAGCTTGAGACTTTTTAGAGAGTTTATCTGAGAAAACCATGCAATGGGAACATTGTGATGACCGAGTTTCATCAATTCCCCAAACTAGAACCAGTGGTGTTTCCCTAGAAACGAATATAGCCTCTGAAGCAAAGATGGCGACGATCATGCGTAGGTTAGAAGCTTTAGAAGTTAAAGAATGAGCTCCCGCTCAAATCAATCAAGTTTCAGCCTCAGGTTGTCATAACTGTCTGTCCCCATCTCATGTTTTAGAGGAATGTCCTCTTTTAGGTCCCGGTCAGACACTAGGTCAGGTAAACGCTGCATTCCAGTGTCCCGGAAATGATCCATTCTCTCCAACTTACAATCCAGATTGGAGAAATCATCCAAATCTTGCATGAAACTAGGAAAACTTCTCCGGTAAACAAACTTTCACTCCCTCTTCAAACCATTAATTTCCTAGGGGAAACACATTTCCTTCTCAAAATAATTTCCAATAACCAAATCTGTCATATCAGTCTCCTCATCCCACTCCTCCGAATCCTGATCATGAAAAACGTCTTGATATTCTAGAAAAGGGAATAGAAACCATGATTAAGGCTTCTACACAAACCACCAACTTGTTGACTCAAACATCCAACACTTTGAATACCGTTATGCAATCAACCGGACAAATTCTTACTTCTAACACTCAAGCCATAGCTAGATTAGAAACCCAGTTTGGACAACTAGCTAGTGCTATGAGTGAGAGAGAGAAAGGAACATTTCCGAGTCAACCCCTGCCCAACCTGAAGGACACGGGATCAAGTTCAACCTACCAAGCTCAAGTGAATGCAATCCATTCACTACGGTCAGGTAAACAGGTCGATAATCAGGTTAGAATGCCTCCAAGTGAAACCCTTGAACCAGAACAAATTCTCTCTCCTTCTGATATCTCTACTTAGAAATCACACCCTTCTGATGACCCAAAACCAGAACCAGAACCAGAGTCTAATTTTGATCTGTTTAAACCAGTTGCTCCTTACCCAGATAGACTCAGGCCTCGGAAATACTCCCCTTAGGAGGAGAAAATTCTAGAAACTTTCAAGCAGGTTTAGGTCAATATTCCTCTCCTAGATATCATTGATCAAATTTCTTCTTATGCAAAATTTTTGAAGGAATTATGTACCAAAAAGAGGTAAATAAATATTCTAAAGAAAGTTTTTCTTGCTGCCAATATCACTGATATACTCTAAAAATCCGTACCTTTGAAACATAAAGATCCAGGTTGCCCTACCATCTCATGTGTCATTGGTAATAGTTTCATTGATAAGACACTCTTAGACTTAGAGGCCAGTGTCAACTTGCTCCCATTTTCGGTCTACCAACAACTAGATGTAGGGGAGCTCAAACCAACCAGATACACCCTACAGTTAGCTGATAGATCTGTCAAGGTCCCCATGGGTGAAATAACGGATGTTCTGATTAAGGTTGGGGATTTCATCTTTCCTGTGGATTTTATAGTTTTGGAAACACAGCCTGTTTCCAATCTCAAAGGACAGATACCTGTTATCTAAGGAAGACCTTTCGTAGCCACTTCTAATGCTCTCATCAACTGTAAAACTGGTCAAATGAAACTGTCCTTTAGAAATTTGACTGCTGATCTCAATATTTTTAACCCAGGAAACCAACCAGATAATCAATCAATGGAAATAAATTACATTCAGGAAAGCTTGATTGAAGAGATAGAAGAAGAAGAGAATAAATCAGACCTTAGTTTTGAGGAAATCTTTCATGAGGAGCTGGAAATCTTAAAAAAATCAGATTTGATTTATCAAAATGAGGAAACTATGTTGAATACATGCCTCTTGAATGCAACATTCGAGGAACTCTTTTCTGATGAGCTTAGATTTTTGAAACAGCAACCAAAATGTCAAATTTTCGTTAATCAAAAATCTAAGTTCAAAATGCATAACACCAATAATATCTACCTTTATTTGCTGCAAAAATCATTGCAAACCTTAAAATTTTTAGAATTTAAGAACATCATTGATTATATCATCTTGAAATTCTTTAAATTTCGGGGTAGAATTTTCAGCAATAAGGTAGGATTTAATGTAGAATGTGAGCTTCTCATGTTTTATCTTTTATTCTACATTTTTATTTTTTGTCCCACAATAATAATAAAAAGAATTTATTCTTCTCTCATTTGAGAGTTTCTTATTTCAAAAAACAAAAAAAAAGAGAGAGAATAAATTTTTAGCTTCACCCCCCTCATCTTAAAGGTATTTGCAGAATTTTTATCATTGTTCGAAGCTAGCCGAACAAATGTGTTATGGTCCTGAATAATTTCTATTATTAGTTATTAGTGGGAAACTAATTAGTCGAGTGGGAGAGACACAACCGCAAGGATTAGGATGCCCGACTGGGCAAGTCATCTCGGCAGAAATGACCCGGACCCGATCGCCAAGCGAAATGAACATGCCGTCCCTTGATGCCATCGCTCGACCTACCAATCGAAAGCCTTCGTGGATGACATGAAAGGCATCATCACTCAGCTCTCTCAGCCAAAAGTCTTCGTGGACGACACGAAATGTGTCATCACTCGGCTCTCTCAGCCAAAAGCCTTCGTGGACGACACGAAAGGCACCATCACTCGGCTCTCTCAGCCCAAAGCCTTCGTGGGCGACACGAAAGGCACCATCACTCGGCTCTCTCAGCCCAAAGCCTTTGTGGACGATACGAAAGGCGTCATCACTCGGCTCTCTCAGCCAAAAGCCTTCATGGATGACACGAAAGGCGTCATCACTCGGCTCTCTCAGCCAAAAGCCTTCGTGGATGACACGAAAGGCGTCATCACTCGGCTCTCTCAGCCAAAAGCCTTCGTGGACGACACGAAAGGCATCATCACTCGGCTCTCAGCCAAAAGCCTTCATGGATGACACGAAAGGCGTCATCACTCGGCTCTCGGCCAAAAGCCTTCGTGGATGACATGAAAGGCATCATCACTCGGCTCTCGGCCAAAAGCCTTCATGGATGACACGAAGGCGTCATCACTCGGCTCTCGGCCAAAAGCCTTCGTGGATGACATGAAAGGCATCATCACTCGGCTCTCGGCCAAAAGCCTTCGTGGATGACATGAAAGGCATCATCACTCGGCTCTCGGCCAAAAGCCTTCGTGGATGACATGAAAGGCATCATCACTCGGCTCTCGGCCAAAAGCCTTCGTGGATGACATGAAAGGCATCATCACTCGGCTCTCGGCCAAAAGCCTTCGTGGATGACATGAAAGGCATCATCACTCGGCTCTCGGCCAAAAGCCTTCGTGGATGACATGAAAGGCATCATCACTCGGCTCTCGGCCAAAAGCCTTCGTGGATGACATGAAAGGCATCATCACTCGGCTCTCGGCCAAAAGCCTTCGTGGATGACATGAAAGGCATCATCACTCGGCTCTCGGCCAAAAGCCTTCGTGGATGACATGAAAGGCATCATCACTCGGCTCTCGGCCAAAAGCCTTCGTGGATGACATGAAAGGCATCATCACTCGGCTCTCGGCCAAAAGCCTTCGTGGATGACATGAAAGGCATCATCACTCGGCTCTCGGCCAAAAGCCTTCGTGGATGACATGAAAGGCATCATCACTCGGCTCTCGGCCAAAAGCCTTCGTGGATGACATGAAAGGCATCATCACTCGGCTCTCGGCCAAAAGCCTTCGTGGATGACATGAAAGGCATCATCACTCGGCTCTCGGCCAAAAGCCTTCGTGGATGACATGAAAGGCATCATCACTCGGCTCTCGGCCAAAAGCCTTCGTGGATGACATGAAAGGCATCATCACTCGGCTCTCGGCCAAAAGCCTTCATGGATGACACGAAGGCGTCATCACTCGGCTCTCGGCCAAAAGCCTTCGTGGATGACATGAAGGCGTCATCACTCGACTCTCGGCCAAAAGCCTTCATGGATGACACGAAGGCGTCATCACTCGACTCTCGGCCAAAAGCCTTCATGGATGACACGAAGGCGTCATCACTCGACTCTCGGCCAAAAGCCTTCATGGATGACACGAAGGCGTCATCACTCGACTCTCGGCCAAAAGCCTTCATGGATGACACGAAGGCGTCATCACTCGACTCTCGGCCAAAAGCCTTCATGGATGACACGAAGGCGTCATCACTCGGCTCTCGGCCAAAAGCCTTCATGGATGACACGAAGGCGTCATCACTCGGCTCTCTCGGCCAAAAGCCTTCATGGATGACACGAAGGCGTCATCACTCGACTCTCGGCCAAAAGCCTTCATGGATGACACGAAGGCGTCATCACTCGGCTCTCGGCCAAAAGCCTTCATGGATGACACGAAGGCGTCATCACTCGGCTCTCGGCCAAAAGCCTTCATGGATGACACGAAGGCGTCATCACTCGGCTCTCTCGGCCAAAAGCCTTCATGGATGACACGAAGGCGTCATCACTCGGCTCTCTCGGCCAAAAGCCTTCATGGATGACACGAAGGCGTCATCACTCGGCTCTCTCGGCCAAAAGCCTTCATGGATGACACGAAGGCGTCATCACTCGACTCTCGGCCAAAAGCCTTCATGGATGACACGAAGGCGTCATCACTCGGCTCTCTCGGCCAAAAGCCTTCATGGATGACACGAAGGCGTCATCACTCGGCTCTCTCGGCCAAAAGCCTTCATGGATGACACGAAGGCGTCATCACTCGACTCTCGGCCAAAAGCCTTCATGGATGACACGAAGGCGTCATCACTCGGCTCTCGGCCAAAAGCCTTCATGGATGACACGAAGGCGTCATCACTCGACTCTCGGCCAAAAGCCTTCATGGATGACACGAAGGCGTCATCACTCGACTCTCGGCCAAAAGCCTTCATGGATGACACGAAGGCGTCATCACTCGACTCTCGGCCAAAAGCCTTCATGGATGACACGAAGGCGTCATCACTCGACTCTCGGCCAAAAGCCTTCATGGATGACACGAAGGCGTCATCACTCGGCTCTCGGCCAAAAGCCTTCATGGATGACACGAAGGCGTCATCACTCGGCTCTCTCGGCCAAAAGCCTTCATGGATGACACGAAGGCGTCATCACTCGGCTCTCGGCCAAAAGCCTTCATGGATGACACGAAGGCGTCATCACTCGGCTCTCTCAGCCCAAAGCCTTTGTGGACGATACGAAAGGCGTCATCACTCGGCTCTCTCAGCCAAAAGCCTTCATGGATGACACGAAAGGCGTCATCACTCGACTCTCTCAGCCAAAAGCCTTCATGGACGATGCGAAAGGTGTCATTACGCGGCTCTTCAACTGAACCCTTCCGCGAAACGGGTCGATAAGCATCAATACTCGACTCGTCAACTGGGTGCCCTCATGAACGACACTAAGCGATGTTAAGCTGCTCTTCTCTCGATCATCTGCATATGAAAGCTGAGATAATTAAGTCGGTCGATTCTACGACCGCTTGATGGTGATTCTTCGTTCGACAATCTTATGTGCTCAACGTAAGTGACGGTGGCATAGGACTTGCCCCCGACAATACGTCCATGTCACATTAAATACACAGTCAGTGTCTTAATATCTCCGTCTCTCACAGTATTTAAGATACCTTAAACTTAACAGTGTGGTGCACGTCGCCAATCCCATCTCATTAATAGTGAAGGAACAGTACAAACTCTAAGACCAATGATCATTCTACACCTGTAAAGGTAAATCCAACACGGTCGCCCATACCAAACTTCGGCCCAATCAGCTGTCGCCACGTTAAAGTCTATCTGACTCACCCCTTAAGTCCAAATCAATTAAAGAGATGAGAATGCCCTCAGATCCCTCGTATAAATAGGGTACTGCTCAATGAAAGAGGTAAGATATAACAAAAACCCTAACCTTTTTTCTAGTAAGATTTTCCAACATAAAAATCCATTACTAACTTGACCGTCGGAGAGATCAACGGAGATCCCAACTTCGTCTTTTCACAGGTCGTTCTCCGGCACAACCAAATCCCTTCCATCCGTCATCACTTCCAGGCACTAGAAGAGAAAGCGAGCTCCACGTGACAAGTTAAGATCGGAGCAGAGATCATTTGACTGTGTGCATTTTTCAGCATCAACAAAATGTAAGTGCTTCAATTCTTATCTGTTTTACTTTGTGCATAATAGAATTTGCATTGAGGACAATGCAAAATTTAGGTGTGGGGTGGGGATTAGTCATTTTTGCTCTTTATCTTAGTCATTTTTCCTCTTTTTCTTACCATTTTTTCTTTTTATGTCATTTTTTTCCCTTCTCTTTTCATAAAAAAAATAGTCACTTGCCAACTTAATGGAGTTGATTAATAATTGATCTATTTGATAGAATTTAAGTCTTCTAATCCTTAGTTAGTTCTATACTCAAGTTTACCTTTTATGATAACTCCAAATAAATTTCTTAAGAAATGATTTTCAAAGTAGTATACTTTACTTAAGTTTTAACTTAGATTTTTAATTGAAGTAATGAAATTTTTGCATGCTTAGCTTAGAGTTGAAAATAATTTTTCAAGTTATCTTGATTCAAATATTTTTCAGAATATATATACATATACACATATATATATTATACTAACTTAACAAAAGAAGAGTGCAAAAAAAAGGGCACCAAATAAATTTCTCTTAAAATCATTGGTGGTTCTATTTTACTAAGCCTAAGTTGGTGAGTAATTAAGCCCAAGAAGTATTTTTATGCTTAATGACCTAAGCCCAATTGGGTTGGGATTCATTGGCCCAAAACTAGCTAAATGGTTACTTAGAAAGCCGATTAAAAGAACAAAATCACCAAGGAATAAAGAGTTAAAAAATCATACTAACCATATTTTTATATATAGTTATATTTGTATATGTTCTCGAAGAATCAAATGGATTAAAAGACTTGAAGTTTGTTTAAAATAAAAAGTTAGCATGTTCTTTTCAAGACTTTTAAATTAAATCTTTCGTTAAACTTGGTTTTGTATAACTATAATGAAAGGATTTTCTTAAGAAAATTACATTGGAGTTATGATAAAAACGTTTCCTTGAGTATAAACCAGCTTTAATTTGAATGTTTAAATATATCAAGTAAATTAATTATACTTTAACTTCTTTAAATTGGCAAGTTGACTGAATTTTGTGGGTATATTCACTGCAAACCCTCACGAGACTACAACTCATCCACTGGGGTAACCCAGGGGTTTAAAGGCTTGTTGTATGCGCTAAATACAACCGCGATTCTTGCGAAAGTGAGTAAGGAATTTTCTTTTATTTTTTTTCTTTGCTAGAGGACTAGCAAAAGTTTAGGTGTGGGGGTATTTGATAATCATAATTTAATTACAAATTTATACCCTCATTACCTATTTTATATGAATAAAGATATTACTAATAATTATTTTTATCTTATTTTGTAGGTTAATAAAGAAATAATGAATAAAAGCCCAAATGACTCAAATTCTCTAAATTTCTACCAATTTTTGAAGCCCAAATTTGAAGACAAACGAAGGTCCAAGATACCAAGAGGTTCCAAGAAGAATTCGTGCAAAAATATGAAGAAAAGATAAATTCGGTTGGAAACCAACCGGTCTACCAATTGGTCGGCCAACCGGTTGGCCAACCAATTAGTCGATCGGTTGGTTCGCAACAGACTCTAAATTAAGGGTTGATTTTTCTTCCTTGGTGGCCAAGTTTGATCCAATGGTTCACATCAACTCTGAGGTCGTGCCCCAAGTCGCTGTAAAGACAGCTTTTGTTAGTACTGAGGGTCGGCTAGGAGTGGAAGCCACTAGCTCCCAATCTGAGCAACCACCCTGACTGGGCAAAGAGCCGACAGTAGGCCAAGAGATGAGTTTTGTCTCTGTAGGGTGGCCCTCTCCGTGCTACATAGCTGAGTCTGAAGTAGGGGGCTGGAACAAGGTGAGCGATTCATTGATTGGAGTTTTCCCATCTAATTGTCCCTATGAGGAGGAGCTGAGCGCAGAACATCAATATGACCCTGCTAATCATCTGGATGCCCGCTCGTCAGTGCTTCAATCCCATTATATGCAAGGGAAGGCTGTAGAACAATTCAGTCTCCCCAAAGATAAGGAGTTTTTGAAGAAAATTCCTGATGTGGGCCTCCACGTGATCCTTCGAAGTTATCTGACTCAAGGGAGGAAGAAATACATAACCGGCTAGTCCAAGGCCATAATGCTTGCGAGAAGCTTCACAAAAAGCACACAGCTCCAGGAGTCAGAAAGTGATGAGCTCAACCTAGTCATCAAGGAACTTTTTGCTAAGCAAGCCGAGCTTGATGACTGGCGTCGAGAGATGGAAGCTAGGGAGCAGGTGATATTGGAACTCAAAGCAGCCAATGTACAATTATCAGCCGAAGTCCGACAATTGAAGCAAAGGCCCCAGAGCGGCGTTGACGGTTTGGGATCCCTTAACGAGGCTGTGAGGGAGCGAGACTTGGCCGTGACACATGCAGCTCTCGAAAAGCAAGTCGCGCAACATGCCAAGGCCCAGTTAGAAGAAGTGTTGTCGGCTAAGCAAAGGCTTTCGGACGAGTGTGTTCGGCTCAAGGAGTCTTTACGCGAGGCAGAGAGATAAGTTGGATACTTAGAATCCAGCGACTACCAGTCGGCTGTTATCACAAAGAATCGGCCTATTATCATTGAGGAGTTCCGCCAAAGCTCGATGGGGAAGGTCGAGGTGGCGTTGGCCTACAAGGCGGGTAGTGACTTCATAGTGAAGCAGCTTCCCGCTAAGTACCAAGATTTCCCTGGTCGGCTCCAATATCCTCCGAGCGTGGCTAGCCAAGCAAGCCTTCTCTCCAGGTTTGAGGAAGCGGGAGTAGGTTATAATGGTAGGTGGGAGCGAAGCTGAGGAGGAACCAGAGGAAGAGGCAGAGGAGTCGGCGGACGGCTCCTCTGATGGGGCCGACCAAGGTATTGGCGAGGGTTCAAGTGGGAGAAAGAGTGACAAGGTGGTACATGACCTCCCTTCGACTCCTCCGCCGACTACAAACGTCTCATTGCCTCTTACTCCTGGAGCTGACATGGATCTCTCGTAGGTTAAGTTTAGAGTCCAATAATCTTATGTATTTTGCACTTTTTCTTGTATAAAATTTACAAAAGTATGAATAAATACATTTTTCTCCAACTGAATCATCTTAAACTTTTTTGCCATTCTCTGTGATTTTTTGACGGTTTAGACGCCTTAATAAGTTGAGAGGCACATTGTGTCATTGCTTAATTGACTTTCTAGCTTTTCTTGTTGAAGTAAATTCATAGAAAATAATTGAACTGAAGCGACGTCCTATTAATTTGGAGTCGATTTTCTCGCTACTTGAGTTTTTTTATATTTGTCTGTTTGCTGGGTCGACCAGCTAAGGCCGGTTGGGCCCCAAACAATAGACGAGTTTGATTTCCAAGGCGTGGTTGAAAGGGGTCACTGTGGAGGAAAAGGTATGACGTCAGCGGTACTTTAGCTGCCAGTGTCGCTTCGATTTCTGAGCAAAGAGACGTGGGTACTAAAGGCAGTGGGCGTTTCAATTTTCGTAAGGCGGTTTAGATTCAAAAATCAATCTGGACTGCTAATCTCGTAATTGATAGTCCATCCAAAAGCTGCCACGCTGGTCCTTTGGGTGTCTATATATACTTTTTCCCTATTGGGAAGTTTTTCTTTACGCGTTTGTAGGCTGTAAAAAAAATTACTGAAGACAGCCAATATCCGCGAAACACTGTCGACAAAGGTTACAAGCTGATGACTTTCACGACAATAAAGGAGAATCAGAAGCTAATGTCTTCAGAGTACAAGGATTACAAGTTGATAATCCTTGTGAAAAGAGATTACAAGTATTGATCTCTTCAACGCAAAACGCGGGGCTCATCCCCGCTTCTCAATACAAAACGCGGGACTCATCCCCGCATTTTAACATAAAACGCGAAGGCCACCCCGCGTTTATTAAAGCGAAGCTCATGGCCGCGTTCAAAGCCCAAAACGCGGATCTCATCACCGCGTTCAAAGCCCAAAATGCGGAGCTCATGACCGCGTCCAAGCTCCAAAACGCGGAGCTCACGACCGCGTTCAAAGCTCAAAACACGAGGGTCGTGCCCGCGTTTCCGCTCCAAAATGCGGAGATCCACTCCCGCGTTTTTGCTCTAAAATATAGATGCGGAGGTCATTCATAAAACGCAGAATTCGCGTTTTGACTCGTTCAAATACGAGTTGAACGGTTTCTAAACCGTTTGAGAGATTTAAGGGGGGGCGGTTACACCCCACTAAACCCTCATCAAGGAGAATTTTAAGGAGTTGGTTATACCCCTTTAATCCCTATAAATGGGGGGTTTTCACAGCAAAAGAGGGGGGGTTGAAAAAAGGTTGGCCGGAGAACTACAAAAAAAGGAGAGAAAGAGGGAGAAAAGAAAAGTCACTTTTGCGCAGCTGTGATCGGCGTGACGATCGGACCATCATCCGTGGTCTGATCGGCGTGAAACTTGGAGGAAAGCTTCAACACCCATTGTTCCTAATTCTGAATGGTGAAGATTGATTTCTACTGGTTGAATTTGGAAATATTAAGGTTTTACCGAAGCCAGTTGTTCCAGGAGTGCAGAGAACGGTTTCTTCTGCGCTATTCTGATCGGCATGATGATCGGACCTTCATCCGTGGTCTGATCGGCTTGAAACTTGGAGGACAGGTTCAACACCTATCGTTCCTAATTCTGAATGGTGGAGATTGATTTCTACTGGTTGAATTTGGAAATATTAAGGTTTTACGAAGCGGTTGTTCGAGTCGCGAGCGGTTTCTTCTGGCTATTACGTCGGCATGATGATCGGACCTTCATCCGTGGTCTGATCGGCTTGAAACTTGGAGGACAGGTTCAACACCTATCGTTCCTAATTCTGAACAGTGGAGATTAATTTTTACTGGTTGGATTTAGAGATATTGAGGTTTGACCGAAGATTTGCGTCTCTTTTTAAAGAAAGGATCAAACCTCCTTTGCTGGCATCAACTCTCCTAGAGAGTTCAACTCGATTACAGTTTTCAAACTTGCATGACAAGTTCTTCTCGGCTATTCTTGGCTAAAAGGATTACTAATCCTTTTCTAAAATTAACTCTTCCAAAGAGTTATTATAACTCGACAGAGTTTGAAACTTGTTTAGCCAGTTCTGTTCAACTCTATCAAAGCGTTCTTAACTCGTTAGAGTTATAAACTTGCTCTTGCGAGTTATTTTTCAACCTCGTCCCACAAGTCAAGACGGTCGGATCGTTCACGGGATACAAGATTCAAGCTCCCACCGCTACCGCGAAGAACCCGACATTAAACAAAGGGAAGGATCTCCGTCGATCTTTCTCTCTTTTGTAAATCGGACAACCGATCGAGGAATTTATAATTTCTTTTTATCTAAGTCAGTTAGAGAGAGAGATTGCATTTGAGAGATTATACTCATTCTTTCTTTAAAGTAAATAAGAAGGAATAGCATTAATTTTACATTTTCTCAATTTTTCCTCGCGAACAAAAGATGGCGACTCTGCTGGGGAAGATCTCTTTCACCGATGAAGAGGTGGTGGCGCAATCCGACCTCAAGCTCATTGGGATGACTGTTGAAACTCTGACCGCAGAGTTCAATCAAGCCAAGTTCGAGGAGGCACTCTCCTCCGGATCCCTTAGCCCCAAGACTGTGTGTAAGATCCACAAAGCCTCTAAGGAGACCAAAGTCCCTTCGGTTGCCGTGGCTAACCTGATCAGTAAAGATGGTGATGTCGCTGCAAAAGCCTCAAATCAGGTGAAAAGGGCTTTCGCCCGAAGAACCTGACCGAGATGGCCAATCGACCAACCAACGTGAACTTCGTGTTTGTGAGCCAAAACGCGAGCCGCGTTCCTTTTACAGAAAGCAAGCCTCGCGTTTATGTGCCCGAACACGAGCCTCACAAAAGCCAGGCTGAACGCAACCCTCAATGGTGCGTTTCACAATCAAAACGCGGGTCTCAACCCAGCGTTCAAATATTTAAACACGGACCTCGCTCGCCAGGGTTGCACGCGAACCTCGCGTCCCCAATCTAAAACGCGGGTCTCAACCCCGCGTTCAAATATTTAAACACGGACCTCGCGTTCAGCAGGGGGTTGCACGCGAATCTCGTGTCCCCAATCTAAAACGCGGGTCTCAACCTCGCGTTCAAGTGCTCAAACGTGATCATCGCGTTCAAAATGCCAAATCGTCGGCATGTCGATGCTGCTCACATGCGGCCAAGCCGTCGGTGTTTGGCCGATTGACGAATGTCACTTGGTCCACCGAACGACGGCATTCTCATAGGAAGAAAACTTCAGAGGTCGAATACCTTGGAGTCACTTCCAACATAATAGGAATAGGCAGACCGTCAATCTCTAGCTCCGATGAGCCAGAGGCAAATCAGTCCCCCGGCTTGAAAGAGGCTTTGAACGACTCCGACGGAGTTTATCGACATACTCGGACTCGAACAGGGATTATATCCCCCGTCAACTATCAAAGGTTGGCTAATGGAATTGAGTCTGATGATGAGCATTCAGCCATCGCCGAATCTCAATCCTCTAGTTCCTTCGTAGAGCATCAGAGCTCCGTTCATATGACTAGAAACCATGAAGATCTCATGAAGAGACTTGATGAGCAGCAAGCCATGCTCAAATCGCAGCAAGAAGCCATCGATCAATTCCGAGACATGATAGTCCAGCTTGTTGCGGATAGAGCTCAACTTCAGATAGCCGACTCAACACCTCAGCCGAAATCATCATGGAGGAGGGGTCAATCTTCAAAGCGAAAAGAAAAAGTGAATGAAGCTTCCGATCAAGAAGCTCATCACGCAGAATCTTCATTTGAAGAAGAGAAAAGGGCCGAAAATGAGCAGAGTCCTCAATCGGCAAAAATGCGAGAACTGGAAGCCCGCCTCAACGCCATGGCTAATAGGTGCGAGCTCCAAGATCGAGGGTTGTCGGGCCAGTATCTGCGAGAATGGGATACGGTTCCTTATCCTCCAAAATTCAAAATCCCGACGCTACAAGCTTTCGACGGCACGGGATCACCGAACCAACACATCTACCATTGTAAGTCACAGACTGGGAATGGGATGTCAAACGATGCCATAACAGCTCGTTTGTTCATTGGCACCCTCAAGGGGGTTGCCTTTGAATGGTTCATGAAACTGTCTGCAGGATGTATCCAGAAATGGACAGATTTAGAGAGATTCTTCCTGTCACGATTCTTTAAAAATGACACGGAAATCTCTGTCACTTCTCTCCTTGCCATTAAGCAAAAGGAGGGAGAGCCTATCAAAGCTTTCGTCGAACGATTTCGAAGCATGGCTCTTCGATGCTCGACAGGTAAGACACAATTTTCTCTGATTGATATCTGTCGGCACAATTTGCAAATCAATCTCCTAGCTCGAATGGGGGTTGTGAAATGCCGTTCCTGAAAGCAGCTAGTCTCCCAAGGCGAACAGGCTGAAGCAATTGTTGCTAGGGTTGAAACCGAAAAAGAGGAGACTGACTCCGAAGACCTGGCTATTGATGACCCGGTTCTAAATCGCGAGGCCGACGCTAAATTCTTGGATAGTATCAACTTAGAATAATTACAGACGTCGTCGATTTTATCCAAAGACGTCATGTATCCCAAAGATTGGGGGTTGATTATTTATTATTTTCCGAGTATAATAATAAATTCCAAACATTGTCTAGTTAACAAAACACTTTTGACAATGTAAGCACTTCAACGTGCAGCAGCACCACCAAAATCAACCTATCAATCCTCTCCAATAGGATGATAAGTCCATAAAGTTGTTCAAATCACAACACAATCCTATTAAAATCTGTACACATCCCCAGCAGAGTTTGATAACCAACTTATCATCCTCTCCAATAGGATAATAAGTCCTCAAAGTTGCTCCGATCGTAACATATCCTTGTCATGTTAACCTCACACCTCTGACAATCAACTTATCGACCCTCTTCAATAGAGCGATAAGTCCTCAAAGTTGCTCCAATCGCAACATATCCTTGTCATGTTAACCTCACACCTCTGACAATCAACTTATCGACTCTCTTCAATAGAGTGATAAGTCCTCAAAGTTGCTCCGATCGCAACATATCCTTATCATGTTAACCTCACACCTCTGACAATCAACTTATCGACTCTCTTCAATAGAGCGATAAGTCCTCAAAGTTAAAGGTTTAGTCTTTTACCGATTGAAGAAGACACCAAAATTCAAGTCTGGGGAATTTTAGCCCGAAGCCTAAGTAGGGATAAGCCTGCATCTAATACATGCAGCTGGTTAGTCTCTTGCCCGTAAAAGACGACAAAGTCTACGTATTCGGCATCGTAGCATTAAGCCTAAAAGAGTTTCATTCTTTTAGCACAACGTCACATGTAGAACGGATTTAATCCGCATGCTAGCCCGATTCAAATGGTAATCAGTAAAGGCTCGTCAAATCCGTTGATGGCTGAGGGTTTGCCAAAAATCCTGTGAGGATTGTGGTTGATTATTTCAAACGAAATGATAAATCAACACAAGGGTCAACCCTGCGTTCCAACTACAGAAACGCAACGGCCACCTCTGTGTTCTAATTCTCAAACACAGGGATCACCCTAGCGTTTCAAAACTCCAGACGCGAGGCTCACCTCCGCGTTCTAATTCTCAAACGCAGGGATCACCCTAGCATTTTAAAACTCCAAACGCGAGGCTCACCTCCGCGTTCTAATTCTCAAACGCATGGATCACCCTAGCGTTTTGAGTCCATCAACTTATCAATCCTCCTCAATAGGATGATAAGTCCTCAAATTTGCTTAAATCACAGCCAACTTATCAATCCTCGTCAATAGGATGTTAGGTCCTCAAATTTACTTAAATCGCAATCAACTTATCAATCCTCCTCAATAGGATGATAAGTCCCAAGACTTGTTCACACCACAAGCCCAAAAGTCTTGTTCAAACCACAAGCCCAAAAGCATTGTTAAGACCACAAGCCAAAAGTCTTGTTCACACCACAAGCCCCAAAAGCCTTGTTCAAACCACAAGCCCAAAAGCCTTGTTCAAACCACAAGCCTAAAGCCTTGTTCAAAACACAAGCCCAAAGCATTGTTCACACCACAAGCCACATAAGCCTTGTTCATATCACAGGTCTTAAACCTTGTTCAAATCACAGGTTTCATATTTTATCCCCCGACAAAACCTAAACTTATCGACTCTCTTTAATAGAGCGATAAGTCCTCAAAAATCATCATCAAGTTAAAAATCCCACCTCCGATAATAAAACTAACTTATCAACCCTTTGCAACAGAGTGATAAGTCCCCAAAAGTTTATTCAAACCACAGGTATGAAAGGCATGCTAAGTTAACACTATACTTTTGGCACCTTAAAGAAAAGTCTAAAAGACTTAGTTGGAAATGTGGGGTTTATCCCCGCGTTTTACTCATAAAACACGAAGGCCCACACCCGCGTTTCAACACAAAACGCGAGGGTCGTGCCCGCGTTCTAATTCTCAAGCATGGATCACCCTAGCATTTTAAAACTCCAAGCGAGGCTCACCTCCGGCGTTCTAATTCTCAAGCATGGATCACCCTAGCGTTTTGAGTCCATCAACTTATCAATCCTCCTCAATAGGATGATAAGTCCCAAGACTTGTTCACACCACAAGCCCAAAGTCTTGTTCAAACCACAAGCCTAAAGCCTTGTTCAAAACACAAGCCCAAAGCATTGTTCACACCACAAGCCCAAAGCCTTGTTCAAACCACAAGCCCAAAGTCTTGTTCAAACCACAAGCCTAAAGCCTTGTTCAAACCACAAGCCCAAAGCATTGTTCACACCACAAGCCCAAAAGCCTTGTTCAAACCACAAGCCTAAAGCCTTGTTCAAAACACAAGCCCAAAGTCTTGTTCAAACCACAAGCCCAAAGTCTTGTTCACACCACAAGCCCCAAAGCCTTGTTCAAAACACAAGCCCAAAGTCTTGTTCACACCACAAGCCCAAAAGCATTGTTAAGACCACAAGCCAAAGTCTTGTTCACACCACAAGCCCAAAAGCATTGTTAAGACCACAAGCCAAAGTCTTGTTCACACCACAAGCCCAAAAGCATTGTTAAGACCACAAGCCAAAGTCTTGTTCACACCACAAGCCCAAAAGCATTGTTAAGACCACAAGCCAAAGTCTTGTTCACACCACAAGCCCAAAGTCTTGTTCAAACCACAAGCCCAAAAGTCTTGTTCACACCACAAGCCCAAAGCCTTGTTCAAAACACAAGCCCAAAGCCTTGTTCAAACCACAAGCCCAAAGCATTGTTCACACCACAAGCCCCAAAGCCTTGTTCAAAACACAAGCCCAAAGCATTGTTCACACCACAAGCCCCAAAGCCTTGTTCAAACCACAAGCCCAAAGCCTTGTTCAAAACACAAGCCCAAAGCCTTGTTCAAACCACAAGCCCAAAAGCATTGTTAAGACCACAAGCCAAAGTCTTGTTCAAACCACAAGCCCAAAGCCTTGTTCAAAACACAAGCCCAAAGCCTTGTTCAAACCACAAGCCCAAAGCCTTGTTCAAAACACAAGCCCAAAGTCTTGTTCAAACCACAAGCCCAAAGCCTTGTTCAAACCACAAGCCCAAAAGCCTTGTTCAAAACACAAGCCCAAAGCATTGTTCACACCACAAGCCCAAAAGCATTGTTAAGACCACAAGCCAAAGTCTTGTTCACACCACAAGCCACATAAGCCTTGTTCATATCACAGGTCTTAAACCTTGTTCAAATCCACGGGTTTCATATTTTATCCCCGACAAAACCTAAACTTATCGACTCTCTTTAATAGGCGATAAGTCCTCAAATTGCTTAAATCACGACCAACTTATCAATCCTCCTCAATAGGATGATAAGTCCTCAAATTGCTTAAATCACGACCAACTTATCAATCCTCCTCAATAGGATGATAAGTCCCAAGACTTGTTCACACCACAAGCCCAAAAGCATTGTTAAGACCACAAGCCAAAGTCTTGTTCAAACCACAAGCCTAAAGCCTTGTTCAAACCACAAGCCCAAAAGCATTGTTAAGACCACAAGCCAAAGTCTTGTTCACACCACAAGCCCAAAGCATTGTTCACACCACAAGCCACATAAGCCTTGTTCATATCACAGGTCTTAAACCTTGTTCAAATCCACGGGTTTCATATTTTATCCCCGACAAAACCTAAACTTATCGACTCTCTTTAATAGGCGATAAGTCCTCAAATTGCTTAAATCACGACCAACTTATCAATCCTCCTCAATAGGATGATAAGTCCTCAAATTGCTTAAATCACGACCAACTTATCAATCCTCGTCAATAGGATGTTAGGTCCTCAAATTTACTTAAATGCAATCAACTTATCAATCCTCGTCAATAGAGATTATAAGTATTGATCTCTTCAAAGTAAAAGCGGGGCTCATCCGCGTCTCAACCTAAAGCGGGACTCATCCCGGCGTTTCAACATAAACGTGAAGGCCACCCCGGCGTTTTGACCTAAAATCACGAAACTCATGGCGGCGTTCAAAGCCCAAAGCGGAGCTCATGACCACGTCAAGCTCTAAAGCGGGCTTCGCGACCGCGTTCAAAGCTCAAAGCGAGGGTCGTGCCGCGTTTCGCTCAAAAGCGGAGATCCACTCCGCATTTTTGCTCTAAAATGCGACGCGGAGGTCATTCATAAAATGCGGAATTTGCATTTTGACTCGTTCAAACACGAGTTGAACGGTTTCTAAACCGTTTGAGAGATTTAAGGGGGGGCGGTTACACCCCACTAAACCCTCATCAAGGAGAATTTTAAGGAGTTGGTTACACCCCTTTAATCCCTATAAATGGGGGGTTTTCACAGCAAAAGGGGGGTTGAAAAAGTTTGGCCGGAGAACTAAAAAAAAAGGAGAGAAAGAGGGAGAAAAGAAAAGTCACTTTTGCGCAGCTGTGATCGGCGTGACGATCGGACCTTCATCCGTAGTCTGATCGGCGTGAAACATGGAGGAAAGCTTCAATACTTATCGTTCCTAATTTTGAACGGTGAAGATTGATTTCTACCAGTTGGATTTAGAGATATTGAGGTTTTACTGAAGCCGGTGGTTCCAGGAGTGCAGAGAACGGTTTCTTCTGGGCTATTCTGATCGGCATGACGATCGGACTTCATCCATAGTCTGATCGGCGTGAAACTTGGAGAAAAACTTCAACACCCATCGTTTCTAATTTTGAATGGTGGAGATTGATTTTTACCTGTTAAATTTAGATATATTGAGGTTTTACCGAAGCCAGTTGTTCTAGGAGTGCGAGCGGTTTCTTACGTGCTATTACGATCGGCATGGCGATGGGACTTCATCCATAGTCGATCGGTGTGAAACTTTGAGGGCAGCTTCAACACCCATCGTTCCTAATTCTGAATGGTGGAGATTGATTTTTACCGGTTAGATTTAGAGATATTGAGGTTTGACCGAAGATCTGCGTCTCTTTTTAAAGAAAGGATCAAACCTCCTTTGCTGGCATCAACTCTCCTAGAGAGTTCAACTCGACATAGCTTTCAAACTTGCACGGCAAGTTCTTCTCGGCCATTCTTGGCTAAAAGGATTACTAATCCTTTTCTAAAATTAACTCTTCCAAAGAGTTATTATAACTCGACAGAGTTTGAAACTTGTTTAGCAAGTTCTGTTCAACTCTATCAAAGAGTTCTTAACTCGTTAGAGTTATAAATTTGCTCTTACGAGTTATTTTTCAACCTCGTCCCATGAGTCAAGACGGTCAGATCATCCACGGGATATAAGATTTAAGCTCTCACCGCTACCGCGAAGAACCCGACATTAAACAAAGGGAAGGATCACTGTCGATCTTTCTCCCTTTTGTAAATTGGGCAACCGATCGAGGAATTTATAATTTCTTTTTATCTAGGTCAGTTAGAGAGAGAGATTGCATTTGAGAGATTGTAATCATTCTTTCTTTAAAGTAAATAAGAAGGAATAGCATCAATTTTATATTTTCTCAAATTTTCCTTGCGAACAGCGTTCTTAAAAATTTATTTCCTCTTCTTCCATCTTTTTGAATTTCAAAATTTATCGCCATGGCTGCTTCTTCTTTCGCTCCAGTTGATAGGATTGGTATGCTCAATTCTTGGCATTCGAAGGTGAAGGAAGAAGAACTGGAGGGTATATATGAGAGATATGATCTCCCTCGAGAGCTTAGGCTGTCCATGCCGGAGAAGGACAGCGTGGTGTATGAACACAGCGCCGATAAGGCGCCACTGTACACAGTCCATATGGAGTATGGGCTATGGCTTCCCCTTCCTCAGTTTGTGAGAAGGGTCTACGAACGGTTGGAGATCTCCCCAATGCAGTTCGCTCCCAACGCCATAGTGACAATTATGGCGTTCCTGGTGATATGCCACCGGGTGGGAGTCGAGCTGACCTTGCAACTGCACAGCTACTTAGTCACGGTGAAGGCGACCAAGAAGGACGCTCACTTCTTCTTTGGGTATGTGGGCGGCAAGCTTGCCAACATCCCCGACTCCAATAAAGACTGGAAGGAGAGATTCGTTTGGGTCTTTGGAGCCGACCCAATTTTAGCTTGTCACTCCTGGCCAGAGATCGAGAAGGAAAAGCTGAAGTCTCTCCCTCTCTCGGCCAATGAAAAATAGGATTTAGAGAAGATCCGACAATATTCTGGGTCCCGAGAGATCCATAACTTGTTCGACAACGCCTCGTTGAGAATGGCTGGTGTTATGGTCATAACCACTAATTAGTGATTAAAGAGGAAAACCAAGTGTTAACATGGATGAACCTTTTTGCTCGTCAACTTGGAGCGACATGAACCTCC
This sequence comes from Asparagus setaceus, assembly GCA_012295165.1. Classification (NCBI taxonomy): domain Eukaryota; kingdom Viridiplantae; phylum Streptophyta; class Magnoliopsida; order Asparagales; family Asparagaceae; genus Asparagus; species Asparagus setaceus. Next base: position 36,844,749 of record CM022707.1, on the reverse strand, counting down.
GCACCCGACCCACGGGGTGGCCTACGCTTACCGTCCTCGCCACGGTCCGTTAAACGACTATCGCCATAGTCGACGCGAAAGGCGGTGTGGGTCAGCCTATAAACAACTCTCTCCCGTGAATGACACGAAAGACGGTACCAGTCGTCCGCCTAACCAATTGACTGCCTCGGAGCTATCCTTCCAAGTCGCTTGTCCCCCCAAGCGACATGGGGGACGACCAGCCATCGCCTTCTAACCGCTAGTCCCCCCGGACGATGCGAAAGGCGGTACTAGTCGTCCTCCCAACCAGTTATCTGCCATAATCCCTTCCAACCAGTCATCTGCCTCTCCAGACAATGCGAAGCAAACCTAGCCCCCCTTTCTTAGCCATCCGTCCTCTGGGACGACGCGAAGGGCGGTACTAATCGTCCCCTTCAACTGATTACTCTAATGGATGCCTCAAGAGGCCGTGCAAGTCAGCCACCCGGCCTCAGCTCCCCTTTCTCTCATCCTACGTGGTTCCCTCCACTCGAGCGACGGTTATACGGTATTCAAACCCATCAACATCGCATTAAATGCGCTGATAACCCCTTAACTCCTCCATCTCTCACGATATTTAAGACACCTCGGACCCATGTGGCTACAGGCGCCGCCAATCCCATCGCATTAATGGCGAATAGACAACACTAACTCTCAATCCGCTCACAACTCGAAACCTGTAAAGGCCAGCCACCGTAGATGACAAAGAGGTGCTCAGCCAATCACTAGCCCACACGTGGAAGAAAGGGCTGACTCATCAGTGGTTTCTCACCCAATGGAAAGATGAAAATACCCCCATAACCCTAGGTATGAGTAGCAATATGAACAGCAAACCAAGTAAGTGATTTTCTCTGAGTGAATTTCCTCTCCCTGCTTTTCCTCTCCTCATACTAACTTGACCGTCAGAGGAACCACCGGAGATCCCAACTCCGCCTCTTCCACAGGTGTTTTCTCGTAGGTGAACCCCCTGACCAGAGCAACGTCACCGGACATTAGGAGAGAAGGCAGACTCCGCTCTCTTAAAAGCTAAACTCACACCGAGATTAGTGACTGTGATTATATACATCAACAGCTGGGTTGTCGTTTGTTTAGCCAACACAGGCCGACAAGGAAGAGGAGGAATTGCTCAAAGCCGTCCCAAAGCAATCCAATGACCCAAAGAGCGGAGCTCCCAGTTCAGCTAAAACTGTGGAGTCTCAGCTGCCCCAGAAAAGGGCGAGGGGAGGAGTGTTGTCGGCTGAAGAGGAGCGACACGTGGAGCAAATCTTTGACCAAATGGCCGCTATGTTGAAAGGGACAGCCCTTGCTCCTCAAGCCGACAAGCCAAAAAAGAAGAAAAGGAAGACGAAGAAGTCGACCCCTAAGGATACGTCCGAAGGGTCCACCCCCAACCCAGTTGGGTTGGCTGTTGAGAAGCTACCTGCCACTACAGAGGAGCTGGCCCCAAAGTCTATCTCTCCATCATGCTAGTCGGCAGAGGCTGGCAATGTGGATGAGTCTTCTCCTGGCATGGGAGAAGCTTTTGGTCAGCAGGAGCAGGAGGCTCCCATAAATCAGGTCAATGCGGCTGTCATCTCTGAGTCGGCTCAAAGACCGGGCAAAGAGACGACCAACTTGGGTGAGGCGATGGTGGGGGCAATTCCCCATGGCTTATCTGAGAGCTCGGATGCTCCCATACCTTTCTGCCACCGTATCGATGAGATCAGCAAGTTAAGCTGGAGGGAGCTCCGGTCTAAGCTCATCGGCGATCTTCAAGAGGGGTATGCACCTAAAGAGGGGGCCCTAGAAGCCGATAAATTCATTCCCAACCATTTTCTCCATAAGGAGGACTCGATTTTCTTATCAGGGAGGGCTCAGCTCGTTGCGATCGACCAGTTTTCCCTTCAGAAGGATCTGGATCTTTTGAAGGGGGTGCCATCAAGCGGCTTGCGGTTGGCCCTCCAGAGTTACCATGTCCGGGGCGCTCTGATCGGGGAGGAGCTTTTTGACCATCTCGTTCTTTTGATGTAGACCTGTGACGATTCAGTGGGGGAGCTTGCTCGGGAGAAAAAAGCCTGAGAGGAAGCTGAGAAGAGGGTAGCCGCTCTCGAAACGGAGAGGGAAGGGGTTGAGGCTAAATGGCATAGTGAGTTGGAAGCTAAACAATCTACGATTGTTAACCTCCAAACTCACCGCTCGAAGCAAGCGGCCTCCATTCATAAGCTGAAGGGGGAGGTCGCTAAGCTTGAAAACAAGGCCAAAGGCTCTCAGCGGGAAATTGATGAATGGAAAGCTCAAGTTGAGCAGCTGGAGAAGCAAGCCAAGGCTGAGAAGAGTGAAAAATTCTCGGCCCAAGAGACTCTTCGTTCTGAACAACTCACTTCCTAGAACCTGAGGGTCGAGCTGGAAGAGTTGAAGGCGGCTCACCAAAAGGCCTTAGCTGATGTTCAATTGATTGAGACCCGACTCAAATATATGATGTCGGAGGAGGGGAAAAGGGAGACCATCGAGGGTTATCGGCAGGGACCTATGGGCAAGGTCTAGCTGTCGCTGGCTGTTAAGGCTGGCTTCGATTACTTAAAGGCCCAGCTTCCCTCCAATGTTTTCTCATCTCCAGGCCCCACTTACCCCCTCGAGTACAGAATTGTTTATCCGTCCTGCAGGGTTTAGAGGAGAGGGGGGCCGGAGTGCAGTTAGGGGTCGATGGTGGTGACGACGACGAGGATGAGGATGAGGACGGTAATGAGGATGAGGACGGCAATGATGATGAAGGCGACAATGGTGATGGTCGTGACCATAGTTAGGGTTACTTAGGCAATTTTTAGACGTCTAGTTCTTTAGTGCTTTTGTTTGGTCGAGGCGACCGTTGTACATTTATTGACTATGTTTAATTATAAATGAAAACTTGTTTCACATTCTGCATTACACATAGCAACATTTGCTTTTTCGCATCTGATGAGTATGTCTCGTTGGTCTCAACTTTGACACATATTTATAAGCCAAGTAGATAACGTAATATACGCAACTTGGGAATTAATAGATGGTTACTTTTAGCAAATACCTGAGCCCTTGTGGGCGAAAAAGCTAAATGAGTTGAGTCGGTCAACCAGATGTGTTAAGCATGATTCTTTTCGTACAGATAAGCTATAGCCGAATAGTCTTGGTCTTGATGTTGTGAGTGCCAAGGACTTTTTGAGTCGGCCTTCGCGGGGGGGACAACTCGGTAAGAGACAACCCGTAGGTTGGGTGCCTAGGACTTACGTGGCGCCTAGGTCTTAAGGAGTCGGCTCACGTGGGAGCGGCGACTCTGCAATTGACAACCCGTAGGTTGGGTGCCTAGGACTTACGTGGCGTCTAGGTCTTAAGGAGTCGGCTCACGTGGGAGCGGCGACTCTGCAATTGACAACCCGTAGGTTGGGTGCCTAGGACTTACGTGGCGCCTAGGTCTTAAGGAGTCGGCTCACGTGGGAGCGGCGACTCTGCAATTGACAACCCGTAGGTTAGGAGTCTAGGACTTACGTGGCGCCTAGGTCTTAAGGAGTCGGCTCACGTGGGAGCGGCGACTCTGCAATTAACAACTTGTAGGTTGGGTGCCTAGGGCTTACGTGGCACCTAGGTCTTAAGGAGTCGGCTCACGTGGGAGTAGCGACTCTGCAATTGACAACCCTTAGGTTTGGTGCCTAGGACTTACGTGGCACCTAGGTCTTAAGGAGTCGGCTCACGTGGGAGCGGCGACTCAGTTTTTCCGAAAGGTGCTTGACGCCTTGATGTTGTTATGACTTGGCGAGCAGATACGAGCGCTTTCACTTGGGCTAACGGGGTTGGATAACCTGTTTCGACTTAGTGTGTGGGGTGTCTTCTTAATTGAGCGAGTCAGATTATCCGTCGCGACTAAACGAGAAGGGTTTCTTGACTCGTTTTGACGAGAAGGATTCCTTGACTCGGTCTAGTCGGAAGGGTTTCTAGAACTAGCTTTCAACCAAGAGGTTTCCCCGACTCGTTAAGCGAAACTGGGTTGTTACAACTCGTTTTTAGTAAGAAAAACACTTCGATCTGCCGTCGTGAAGTTAGAATGGATCATTAAGATGTTCCTTGCACAATGTAAAAATAGACAAAAATAGTTAGGGGCAAAAGGTCCATTTATATTGAAAGATCTTGAACAAGATTTACAATGCAAAAGATTCATTGAAAAAACTTCCTAAGATGCTCGATGTTCCATGGATGCTGTAAGATCCTTCCATCGGGGCTTCTTAGTCAGCATGTGTCGGGTCGTAGTTCTTCAAGTACGGTGTATGGCCCTTCCCAGTTGGGTGCTAATTTGCCACGCTTGGTGTCCTTGTCGAATGCCGCCTTCCTTAGGACAAGGTCGCCGACACAAAATCTTCTTGGTCGGATTTTGCTGTTGTAGTATCGGGCGACTCATTGCTGGTTGATGACTTGATTGCACAATGCCTTAGCTCGAACTTCATCTACGAGGTCCAGTTCTACCCGAAGCCTTGTAGAATTCTCATCTTCATCAAAGTGCTGCAGGCAAATGGTAGGCATGCCGACTTCAACTGAGGTCACTGCTTCAGTCCCGTAAGTCAACTTGAAGGGAGTTTCACCAGTAGAACTCTTGTGAGTCATCCGGTACGACCACAAGATACTTGGCAATTCTTCGACCCAATTCCCGACTGCGTTGTCGACTTTCTTTTTCAGGGCTTGAAGGATGCATTTATTGGCAGCTTCGGCCAGTCCATTGCATTTGGGGTGAGCAACTGAGGTGAACTTGAGTTGAATTCCCCATTCTTCACAAAAATTTTGGAATCCCTTGCTGCTGAATTGGGTACCGTTGTCTGTGATGAATGAGCGGGGGACACCGAATCGGCAGACAATAGACTTCCATGTAAAGCTGGTAATATTGCCTTCTCCAATTTCACTAGGGGTTCAGCTTCAATCCACTTGTTGAAGTAGTTGATGGCGACCACCAGGAATTTACGCTGTCCTGAAGCGAGGGGGAGAGGCCCCAATATATCCAGGCCCCATTGGGCAAAAGGAATGGGGCTTAAGATGGAAGTCAGCTCTGTGGCAGTAGCTCTTAGAATTTCTGCAAAGATTTGACACTTTCTGCATGCCAGAACAAGCCTCTTGGAGTCGGCTATTATTGTAGGCCAATAATATCCTTGCCGAATGACCTTCTGAGCAAGTGCCCTTGCTCCTGGGTGATTTCCACAGACACCTTCGTGGATTTCTCTCAAGACATAGTCGGCTTCAGCAGGTCGTAGGCACCTGAGGTAGGGTCCTATGCCGCTACTATGATAGGACAACCGATACAATTGATCATCTATCATGAGATACCGGCGTGCATTTGTCTGTATACTCTTAGCCTCTGCTGCATCTTTAGGTAGAACTCCTTCGGTTAAAAATTGGATGATTGGATCCATCCAGCAAGGTCTTGGAATAGTGTCAGTTTGCATGACATCCGAAGAGGCCTCTGTAATGCTGGGACACTTGAGTGTGTCGGTGTAGATTGGTCCTGGACCACTCGTGGAGCTGGTTGACGCAAGCTTCAACAAGGCTTCCGCTCATGCATTGTGAGCCCGAGGGACTTGGGCAATCTTGAAATTGCTCAGTTGGGCTAGCAAGTCCTTGACTATCTTCAAATACTGAATCATCCTCTTGTCTTTGGCTACGTACTTGTCGTTGACTTGATGGACTACAAGCTGGGAGTCAGCCAATATGTATAAACTCTCGGCTTTGACTGCAAGGGCGGCACGGAGGCCGGCAATGAGTGCTTCGTACTCGGCCTCATTGTTTGAGACGGGGAATTTGAAAGCAATGGATTGTTCGGTTATTGTGCCATCTGGGTTGCGCAAGACTACACCTACTCCACTGCCAGTTTCACTTGATGACCCGTCTACCTTTAGCGACCACCATGAGGTAAATTCGGGATCATCGTGTTCAGGAGCGGAGCACGCGGGAGGAGTTGTCGCCTTTTTATCTTGCTTCTTAGCAGGTGCTGGTTGATCTGGGGAAGAAGATTCTACCGGTTCACCATCTGGCAAGTTTGATTCTATGAGGAAGTCGACTAAGGCTTGAGCTGTGATTGTCGTCCGAGGCTCGAACTGTACATCATATTCGCGGAGTTCGATCGACCATGCGACTATCCTTCTAGAAGTTGTGGGACTTCCTAAAGCTTTCTTCAATGGTAGGCTCATCCGCACAATGATGAAATGTGCTTGAAAGTAAGGACGAAGCATACGAGCAGTTGTAATGAGAGCAAAAGATGCCTTCTTGTCCAAGGGATAGTTCAATTCTCCGACTCTAAGGATCCGGCTTACATAGTAGACCGGCTTCTTAACATGATCTTCTTCTCAGATGAGAACAGAGCTAACAGCTTCGGGAGAGACGGCCAAATACAAATACAAGGTCTCCCCTTCTACTGGTTGGCTCAACAGCGGCTTTGTGCTCAAGTATTCTTTGAGCTCTCTAAAGGCAGCACAGCAATCTTCGGTCCACTCCATCTTCTTCTTGGAATCTTTTGTTCCTCTGAGCAACTTGAAGAAAGAGAGGCTTCTCTCGGCTGACTTGGAGAGGAAGCGTCCTAGGGCGGCTATCTTGCCGTTGAGCTTCTGGATATCCTTCTTGGTGCGCGGCTCAGGTAGTCGCTCAATGGCGACTATCTTCTCTGGGTTGATCTCAATGCCTCGCTGGGTAATCATGAACCCTAAAAACTTTCCCGACTGCACTCCAAAAGTGCACTTCATCGGGTTAAGCTTCATGCGGTAACGCCGGAGGGTAGAGAAGGTCTCTTCCAAGTCGGCTATGTGGGCAGTGGCTAACTTCGACTTCACTAGGATGTCGTCCACATAAGCTTCTACATTGCGGCCGAGTTGAGGTTTGAAGATCTTATTAACAAGTCTTTAATATGTGGCCCCAGCGTTCTTGAGACCGAAGGGCATCACATTATAGCAGAATGTGCCTTGGTCTGTGATGAAGAACGTCTTCTCCTGATCATGCACCGCCATACAGATCTGATTGTAGCCGAAAAAAGCATCTAAGAAACTTAGTAATTGATGTCCTACACTTTCATCCACCAATTGATCAATGTGTGGGAGGGGGTAGCTGTCCTTGGGGCAAGCTTTGTGGAGGTCAGTAAAGTCCACACACATTCTCCACTTGCCATTGGCTTTCTTTACTAGCACCACATTGGCTAACCATTCGGGATATTGGACTTTCCGAATGAAGCCGGCCTTTAGGAGCCGCTCAACTTCTTCAGCTGCTGCCTTTTGTCGCTCAGGACCTAAGTGTTTCTTCTTTTGTCGAACTGGCTTGCTATGCCGATCGACAGAGAGTTCATGGCAAATGACACTGGGGGAGATGCCCGGCATGTCTTCTGGCTCCCAAGCGAACACATCAAGGTTTGCTAAGAGGAAAGTGATTAGTGCTCCCCGTAGCGGCTCTGTGAGGTTTGAGCCAATCTTGATTGTCTTCTTGCCTTCACTGTCTACAGGGATTTCATGTAAATCTTCAACCGGTGCCATCCTCTCTCATTCCATCTTCTTCTCGAACTGAAGGCTTGTCTTCTCGATGGGCATGGCTGTGGCTACTCCCTTCCCCTTGGTAGAGAGCACGTAGCAGGCTCTGGCCTCTCGCTAGTTGCTTCTGACCATCTCGACTCCACCTGGTGTAGGAAACTTGATCATCTGGTGATATGTAGAGGGGATAGCCCGCAGGAGATGAAGAGACGTCCATCCTAAAATGACATTGTGCGCCGACTTGATGTCCATTACCACAAATTGAACGTTGACAGTCGACTGGCAGGGGGGGTCCAACTGTTAGGGGCAGAGTGATCAATCTCTCGGGCAGTTGAGAGTGCCCCGTAAAGCCAATAAGAGGTCCTAGAGACGGTTGCAACCTTGCTTTGTCAATGCCCATGTGGTTGAAAGCATTCAAGAACAATATGTCAACATAGCTTCCAGTGTCGACCATAATCCTCTTCACCTCGAAGCCAACGATGTCGGCTGAGATGACAATGGGGTCGCCATGGGGCGTCTCGACTCCCTCCAAGTCAGCATCACTAAAAGAGATGGGCATATCCAGCCGTAGTTTCTTGTCACAACTATTCACTCACAAAGAATGCTTGGCATATCTCTTGCGAGCGTTATTAGATTCTCCTACAAGGGTAGGACCGCCACTGATGGTGTTAATGACTCCTCGACTACCTTGTCCAACTTCTCGATGGTCTGGTGTGGGTCGAGGTCGGGGAGACCAAGAGCGAGACCTTCGGTCATCTCTCCTGGGGGGTTGGTCTCTTCTAATCAAGTTCTTCGAAAATCCTCTCTGGATGAGGTTTTCAATGTCTCTTTGTAGAACACGGCAATCCCCAGTGTTGTGGCCATGATCCCTATGATAACGACAATATTGTCGTGTACCCCTCTTCTTAGGATCCGATCTCATTTGTGGGGGTGGTGAGGTGAGGAGCCCTTCCCTCTGAGCCTTATCAAGGGCCCCAGAGAGGGATGTGTTGAGGACAGTGAAAACTGGGGGGGAGCGTCGGTTCTTCTATCTTCTCTTCGATCGAACCAACCATTGCAATTGTTATTCTTAGGGGGAGGATTCCTTGGGACATTCCTGGGGGGGAGCATCGGTTCTTCTATCTTCTCTTCGGTCGAACCGACCACTGCGATTGTTATTCTTGGGGGGAGGATTCCTTGGGACATTCCTGGGCTCTTCCCTCCGAGGTAGATTTTGAGTCGGCTTGGTTGGCGAGGCGACTGGAGTTATAGCTGGGACCACAAATGGAGTCGGTTGAGTAGGTTGGGGAGTCACCAGTGCTGCATATGGGGCGGCTACTGAGGCAGGAGTAGTCGCCTTGCTGGATTCTGTTTCTGCCGCAATCTTGTAAGCTTCAGCTTCTTCCATGTTCATGTAAGCATGAGCCTTGGCCATTAAGTGCTCATAACTCCTGATTGGCTTTTTGGAGAGGGCTTTAGATAGGTCACCTGGTCGTAGCCCTGCTACTAGGGTCGCCATAGCGACTTTATTCCCTGAGTCTTCGACTTCTAACATCTTCGCCTGGAATCTCTTTATGTAAGTCCTGAGATCCTCATCTAGCTCTTGCCTGGTTTGAATGAGCACACTAGGCGGTAGCTTGGGTTTAGAGTTAGCTAGGAAATGATGAATGAATTTTCGGCTGAGCTCTTCAAAACTTCCGATGGACTTCTTCTCCAAGGCGTTCCACCAGAGCTTGGCGCTCCCCGTTAAAGTGACTGGGAAGCAGCGACAGATGGTCTCTTCTGGTGCTTGCATCATGATCATGGTGTCATGGTAGTTCTGAACATGTTTCGCCGGGTCTTTCTCACCTCCATACTTGTCCATCGGTGGCATCTTGAACTTCTCGACTGGCGTCTTCATAATGGAGTCAGTGAAGGGAGTGTTCCCTCCAATGATGTCGGCGACAGGCTGATATGCTTGATCATAACCTCCTGCTGGTTGCTGGGCTGAAGGAGATGGACGCCTTGTGCGGAGGGGTCTTGAAGCTTCAACAACTAGTTCCTTCTCGCGACGACTGGGGCTAGGGCTCTCGGTTGTGACTTCAATGATGTGAGGATGATGGTTTGGGTCTGCGCGCGGGGTTGGCTGCGTCTGCAGCGGTTGTGAAGCGCGCTCTTGATGTTCTTTTCACGTTTTGATGATGAGAGGAGTTTCCAGGGGAGGTGGAGGCTGCTAGGCGAAGTGGTGGGTGCCGTTAGCGGTGGACTGATGGCTGGCAGAAGGCTGGCGTGCAGCAAAAGTGGTAAGCTGTGCCGCGAGTGCCGGGAAGCGACTGAAGAGCTCATTGGTTTGAGCTGGGTTTCTACTGCATGTGTGATCCTCTCAGTGGATTCCTAGAGCTAGGCTTGAGTAACATAGCCCACTGGTAAGTTCCCCAATCTGGTCAGATCACCACCGCCGGACATGTTTATCAGAAGAAGAAAGCAGGCCTCACGGTGGGCGCCAAACTGTTGATGTATGAAATCACACAGTCACTAAACTTTGATAGATTAATTATTAATCAGGTGGAGTCCGCCTTCTCTTCTAATATCCGGTAGTGCTGTTCAAGCCAGGAGTTCACCTACGGCAGAAGAAGAACCTGTGGATGGGCAGAGTTGGGATCTCCGGTGGTCCCTCCGATGATAAAGTCAGTATATGAAGAGAATGTAAAGGGTAATGGAGCAGGAATTTAACTGAGATAGATCACTTACTTGATTTGTTGAACAGTTTGCTATTTGTACCTAGGGTAGGAGGGTGTTTTTGTCTCTTCATTTGATTAAGAAAATAGGAAAGCGAGACAGCTCCCCCTCCACGTGTAGATCGATGGATGGGTAGATGTCTTTCATTATCGGCCACGGCTTGCCTTTACAGGTATCAAGCTAAGAGTTGATCTAAGAGTTAGTGATGTTCCCTTCTCATTAATGAGATGAGATTGATGACGTCCGCCGCCGGATTAGTCCGAGGTGCCTTAATTACTTTGAGAGATGGAGGTATTAAGGAGCTGACAATGCATTTAATGCGATATTGACGTGCTGTCGGAATCAGATTTTCTGTAACCGTCATTTTAGGTTGAGGGATCCACCTTGGGTGAGTGGGGGGTGTCAAGTATCCAAGGGGACGACTTACTCCACCGTTCTTATCACATATGAGGTGAGATTGAATGAGAGAGAAGAGCAATCGCAGGACAACCCGAAAAATAAGTCAATGGCCTTAAAGCTAAAAGAGATAAATTAAAGGCCAAGGAAAACAAGGATTTGAGCTCGAGTGCTAAGAGTGAGAAAGATAACAATATAGATCAAATTGTTAAAGGCTTCAAATTCTTCCTCAAATTGAAGGACGATTAGAAAATCCTGCAAGACAAACAAAGTCACTGCACAAATAAGATAAATAGGTATAATTCTAGTGATTCTAATACTAAACAAATTTATTATCGGTGCAAGAAATCCGGTCACTTAAGGAAGAATCGTCCACTAAACAAAAAGTATTGTAAAGAGAAATGCAAAAGCTTCATGGTGATAACATGGGACATGTCGAGTGGAGAAGAGGCATTGGAAAGTAGCTCGAGTCATGATGATAAAAGAGTATGTCGTTGTCTCATGGCTAATGAAGGTAATTTGGATATTCCCGAATACGAGAGTTGCGACGATGACGTATACCTAAGTTATAATGCTTTGTATGATAAGCATGTTGAGATGTTAGTTCAATTTGAGAAACTTGATAAAAAGTATAAAGTTGTTAAAAGGTGAATTCAAGTGCAAAGAAGGATACTAAATTGTTGAGTGATAAAATTAAAAAATTTTCTCTAGACTTGAATACATCAACAATATAAGTAAAAGTACCTAATTTGAATGCATACAATGCTCTATGTATGAAGACATGAATGCTACTTTGACCAACTAGCTAAGTGATAAATCAAGTGAACTTAAAAAAAAATTAGTTGCTAGGGTAAATGGGCTTTTATGTGAGTTGTCTTGAACAAATAAAGTTTGAAACTAGATACACCACTATAGTTTCGAAAATAAACAGCTAACTTCCAAAATATTGATTTGGAAAAGGCCGTGAAAAAATTTTCATTGGGTTCTAAAGGCTTAAACACGGTCCTTTCCAATCAATGATTTGCAAATGCTAAAATTAAACTTGGTTATTCATATTCAAAAAAAGATAAAAAGTTTCAACCTTTATTTATGAAAGGAAATAACTTAACTCTATTTGCCCCACTTCAAATGTATCTTCAACTATTTGCTCTTTATGTGGTATAATGGGTCATACGTCAATGAACTATCTTATGCAATATAGAGTTAAAGACAGTTAAGCAGATTTGGATAGCTAAAGGTACGGTTACTAACCAATTTGGACTTATGCAGATACCTAGGTCACACATTTTTGCTTTTCCGTAAGTGTGTAGGCAGGCTAAGGAGCAAAGCAATATCCTTTGGTTGCTCAAAGCATATTCAGAAGATAAGAATCTGTTCCTCAGCCTAACAAAGAAGAAGAATAAGTATGTGACTTTTTGAGAACAACAAACAGGTAAAATTATTAGAGTTGGTGTGATAGGTAATTTCTTTTTGAACTCTTTAATATAATATTTGTTAAAAGCTTAGTGATATCTTGTATCCATTAGAAGAGTATTGGACAAAGGTATGTCTATCCATTTTGAAGCTACGTGCAATTTTAATTATTTTAAATAGATTCAATTGATTTGAATGTTAATAGACATGCAAATATTTATCATTAGAACCTTCATGTTATTTATTCTACAAGTGTAAAATATTTGGGTGCAGGATTAGAAATTGCTAATATGTTTCAAAAAGGGTCTAATTATGCATCCCCAAATAAGTGGGAGTGGGACTTATCTTACCTTATAGATAAGATATTTAACTAATTTTGATTGGATTAGAATTAGATCTTTTCTCTCTCTAAATAAGAACAAACGATTAAAAGAAAATAGATAGAAAAGAATACTGCCATCTTTTCCTTCCTCTCTCTCTCAATTATGTATTTCGGAGTTAGTCACAGAGTGATTCGTGGGAGCTTTTCGCCGTTTCGGTGTGATTGAGGTGTGTGGCAATTCCCTACATAAGATCTGAACAGGTAAATCTCTAAAAAAGAGATTTATATTCAATATATGTATGTGTATGCTTAGCTTACATTTGTATTAGAGCTTGTTGTGGGTTGCTCGCACATTTTATCTTTTTTTAGGGTTTAGATCTGATTGCATATTATATTTGTTTAGATTAGATATGTAGTTTTTAGATATTGATAATGGTCTCTGAAACAAAAATTAGGGTTTTATTAAACTAAAATTTGATTAAAAATTAAAATTTTGATGTAAAAATCTAATTTTTGACATCTGAGATGTTAAAAATTCAACTTTAATGGGAAATTTTAATAAATAAGGGATTTATTACTTTGTTGGGATTTAAAATCAATTTTTAATTTTTAGATTTTTTGAACTTTTTCTAAAAATTAGAAGAAAAAATTCAAAACCGACCAAGATCTCACTGAACCTTTTGCATTCTATACCCCTTCTCACAAATTAAATTAAAAAACAACTAGAGATGACTATTGAGGCCATAATTGCTAATAAAAAGTTTATAGAGGTTGGTTAAGTAGAGAACCCAAAAATTTGAGTATATATATATATATATATATATATATATATATATATATATATATATATATATATATATATATATATATATATATATATATATATATATATATATATATATATATATATTATGCGTGCTTTGCACATGAACAAAAAAGTTGTTTTATATGGTAAATGAAAAGATGAGAGATGAATATCTGTTGGAGAGATTCAATAATTATCAAATAGTGTGATGATACGTACTCAAATGACATGTTATCCACATAAAAGTGTAAACGCATCAAATTTCATGCTGCTATGCCAACTTAGTTTTGATCAATTTTAACATGCAGAAAGGAGAGGTCCAATTTGGAATACATTTCTAATTGATAATTATTTATACAACATACAATAATTTCTCCTCCTCGAGACATTAACTTGACAAACTTAAGCAGTGACTAAGTCTCAATTATGACCTCATCAGTGTACAGAATATCTTCAGTTTTCTCATCCTCATCCAGAGCTCAGGCAATGCTTCTCTGATGTTGTGAATGCTCTGAAGTGCATAATCTGCTCCTTTGCCTCTATAAGAGTGCCTAGGGAAAAAAACTAAAACAGTGAAAACTTACAGAATCAGCATGACAATAGTTTATTTCTTTCTTAACTATAATATAAAAGTTGTATGTTGAATTCTTAATTATCAATAACATCAACTCTTAATTGTAAGTATTCCTCAATCATGCAATTGATTAAAAAATACAGACAAAATCTTCAAGGATATGTGATATTTGGATTTTAGAAATCTTAAAAAATTTGGAAAATACTTAAATCTGCATTACTTTAGTATAACACTGCACAAGATGGGTAAAGTTCAAAACTTAAAACACTAACCTCCAAAAGACTGCTTGCATCAAATATTAATAACCTTAAATTTTAGCAATTGCCACATGTAAACATTAATCAAAAGAAACATACACTACACAGATGATTACCTTTTAAAACTATACTCATAGAAATCAAAATTATACTCGTAGTGAAAACTGTGTGGCTTCAATGATAAATGATAATATCTGATCATATGGATGAAAAATACAATTGATGATATATGAGGCTAGAGGCCCCTATAAACAATGACAAAAGCTCCATGCACAAAAACTCAAAATAAACAAAACTTCTCATAAGTGCATTTTGCATTTTGGACTCGGGGCCAGAGTTGGGTTACATTGATGCTGATTTATATAACATACAACAATTTCTCCTCCTCGAGACATTAACTTGACAAACTTAAGCAGTGACTAAGTCTCAATTATGACCTCATCAGTGTATAGAATATCTTCAGTTTTCTCATCCTCTTCCAGAGCTCGAGCAATGCTTCTCTAATGTTGTGAATGCTCTGAAGTGCATAATCTACTCCTTTGCCTCTATAAGAGTGCCTAGGGAAGAAAAACTAAAGCAGTGAAAACTTACAGAATCTGCATGACAATAGTTTATTTCTTTCTTAACTATAATCTAAAAGTTGTATGTTGAATTCTTAATTATCAATAACATCAACTCTTAATTGTAAGTATTCCTCAATCATGCAATTGATTAAAAAATACAGACAAAATCTTCAAGGATATGTGATATTTGGATTTTAGAAATCTTAAAAAATTTGGAAAATACTTAAATCTGCATTACTTTAGTATAACACTGCACAAGATGGGTAAAGTTCAAAACTTAAAACACTAACCTCCAAAAGACTGCTTGCATCAAATATTAATAACCTTAAATTTTAGCAATTGCCACATGTAAACATTAATCAAAAGAAACATACACTACACAGATGATTACCTTTTAAAACTATACTCATAGAAATCAAAATTATACTCGTAGTGAAAACTGTGTGGCTTCAATGATAAATGATAATATCTGATCATATGGATGAAAAATACAATTGATGATATATGAGGCTAGAGGCCCCTATAAACAATGACAAAAAGCTCCATGCACAAAAACTCAAAATAAACAAAACTTCTCATAAGTGCATTTTTGCATTTTGGACTCGGGGCCAGAGTTGGGTTACATTGATGCTGATAGCTATAAGAGCCATTCAAATTCTCCCTTTGAGTTTGTAAAAAATATCAAAAACTAATTACCTGCTCGTGGATAGGTCTTGGAGAAGTAGCTGAATAGTGTCGAGTAATTAAAAAAAAGGATAATTTCTTACTTGTGTAATTGAAGATCTAGGATTAGCTTGCACTTTGCTCTCGTTATTTTTATTTGGCAAACTCTGCAGCTCTGAAGCAAAAACATATGAAAACTCTGAAAATATCAACTAATTTGTTAATGACAATGATTGGGTCTCCATTGCAATTTGCCAAAAAATGTTTCTACGAAAAAAATTTCAGAAACTTTATATTTAACTGTCTTAATATTAAAACTTCAGCACTTAACATGAGTGCTCTACTTCAGTTCAAAAATTATGAACAATGCGCCTACATGTGTTATTTTGACTCATGCTTTCTCAACAAGTGCTAGGGTACAACTTTGCGGACTGTTATTATGGTCAGAGACAGTTGCCATAATTAACTAAAATTCTTAGCACTTTTACAGACATAAGTTTCAAAGTGCTAAAATCATGAAACAAATTAAGAACCCGCAATCAAACCACTAAAATTCAACCTTAGCAATTGAAGGATAAATATCTGCTGAGGAGTTGTCGTTGCTACGTTGGCATCACAATACCCACAAAGAACATCCCTTCTTTCAGCTGTGAACCAGACAGAATCGAGCATCGATAGCCAGCACTAATAGATATACTGCGAACAACGCTGCAAAGAGGTCGAGGTTGGCCGATAAGCAGGATTGAAGAGAGGTTGGGTTTGTTTGAAGAATACTGGGTCTTGAGGTGAGAATGAAAATGACAGATATCATTATAGCAAACTAAACTTTTAGGGAGAGATTGATTCTTTTGGCGGTGGAGGGATTGGTGAGGGTAGAGGGGGATTTATACGTTGGTGGATGTGGAGGTTATGAGATGTAGGAGATGAAGAGTGTTTTGAATTGAGAGGGGAGTTAAAGAATTGAAGAGGATTAGTCGCATAATTAGTTGTGAATTAAATTTAGTAGAGAGAGAAAATTATTAAGTGAGCCTCTTGTGCTTCAGGCCTTGCAAGTTCACCTTCAAGTCAAAGTCAATCCCCTTGGAGACAACCCACTTAACATGTAACTCATAGTTAGTCATTAATCGTACATAGTTAATAAAAATAGTATATGATTACAAATACTCATACATATCATAATCATTTTAACTCAAATATATAAATGGATATTTTGGATGAAGTAATTGAATGATGGCATTTTGGTGATTTTGATTGCAATTTTGAGAGCATTTTATTAAATTAGGGGATTATCAAAGTTGTGAGGGTAAAAGGGCAATCAAAAGTTTTGACACCCATATTCTCTTTTATAAGTAGTGTATATATATATATATATATATATATATATATATATATATATATATATATATATAGGGTAGGGTTACAATACACCTAGGGTGTAACTAACTTAGTTACACTTATCTTTAAAAATACATGTTTGACCATTAATATTAACGATCAATACCATTCATTGTGATCTACACGTTACCAAATGAGCGTGGATCAAAAATCATGTGGTTTGGGATGTTCTATCCTATAATTCAAGCAACTCAAAATAATGGGTATTTTAGACCGTTACAGACCGTTCATTTCTAGGTCATTAGATGTATTAACTACAAAAATCTTATCTACGTGATTTTTGGTCTCCGTGAAGTTTTGAACACATAGATCACAATAAATGGTGTTGATCGTTAATATCTACACTCAAACATGTATTTTTACAAGTGGGTGTAACTAAGTTAGTTACACCCTAGGTATATTGTAACCCTACCCATATATATATATATATATATATATATATATATATATATATATATATATATATATATATATATATATATATATATAGAGCAAGGCTCTATGAACTTAAGTTCATAATGAATAGTGGTGCACCAACTTTTTATCCACTCATCTTGTCTTGAGATTTGTGATGCACAAATCTCAAAGTGAACTTTATATCTTTCACGGATCCCAAAGCAAGATGAGTGGTTAGAAAAGTTGGTGCACCAAATATGAACAAGTTCATATATATATATATATATATATATATATATATATATATATATATATATATATATATATATTGTTTGATGGTACGTGAGGTGGCTCATTTAGCAAAATGAGCTACCAAGAGAGTAAGTGATGGGGCCCACAATCTTTGATGTGACAACTAAGGTAAGCCTCATCATATGTGCATCTCTTGAGAGCTCATTTTGTAAAATGAGCCGCCACCTCATATATATATATATATATATATATATATATATATATATATATATATATAGCAGCTCTATAAACTTAAGTTGATAGAGAATAGTCATCCACCAACTTTTCTAACCATTGATATTGCCTTGGGATCCTTGAAAATATGAATCACATCTTTGAGATTTGTGTACCTCTTGATTTCACCTATCCCAATGCAACATCAATGGATATAAAAGTTGGTAGATACTATCTCCTATCAACTTAAGTTTATAGGAGCTTCTCTCTCTCTCTCTATATATATATATATATATATATATATATATATATATATATATATATATATATACACACACACACACACACAAGCTAGACAGTACTCAAACCTCATCATGTCCATATATATATACACACACACACACAAGCTAGACAGTACTCAAACCTCATCATGTCCATATACATATATTCCCATTTTTATCAGCCGACACCAGCGAGTTACCCAATCCATCCCACGCACAAGATAGCACATGGGAAGCATGCCCCCCATCAAGAACACTCACATCTTCCTTCGCTCTCGTCCAAACATAAACTGCCCCATCAGCCGACCCAGCCGCAACATAATTCTCATCAGAACTAATGCACGATCGACTCCAATTCGACGCTACTCTATTCCCACTTGACCTAAAAGTCCCACAAACCTCCAAAGATCTCACATCGAACAAATTGTGAAGATTATCTCTGCCACTTGTCAACACAAAATTACCGCTTCGAGAGATGTTTACAGATGTCACTGCCTGCGAATGAGCTGCCACCTCAGTTACCAAC
The DNA here is from genome assembly GCA_012295165.1 of Asparagus setaceus. Lineage (NCBI taxonomy): Eukaryota > Viridiplantae > Streptophyta > Magnoliopsida > Asparagales > Asparagaceae > Asparagus > Asparagus setaceus. The sequence continues at coordinate 36,826,482 of CM022707.1, read as the reverse complement.
TGCCCTGTTCTACTGTCCCATAATCTAAGATTTCCGTCAACATGGGCTGAGAAAATCGTGACTCCATCGATACTGTAACAGACGGCATTGCAGTTGCTAGCAGAGATTGTGGTATTGATGTAAAACCCTTTATGGAGGTCCCACATTTTAATAGTGTGATCAGAGGATGCACTCGCTATACTTCGACTACAGCCTCTACTTGCATTAACGGTGCATACTTTGTTTTGATGTCCAGTGAGAGTGTGGCGAATTCTACCTGAGCCAGAATCCCAAACAATGAGCTGATTGCTGCTGCTAGCGGCAATCACAGATTTATTATCTTGGGTGACAGTAAGATCGAGGATGGAGCCGAGGCACCCATGGAGAGTGGAGGTTAGGGTTCCGGTGTTTGAGTCCCAGATCTTGACGAGTCGGTCTTGGCTGCCAGTGATTAGTTTGTGGGAGGTGGGCTCGAATTTTAGGGACCCGCAACCGCCTGCATGGGCTTGGGTGATTGTGTGTTTCAATGTAGATGGGAGTGAGGATTCTGAAAAGTCATCGTAGTAACCAGCTTCTCTTTGGCGAACTACTCCGTTGACTTGTTCTCTTGCGAGTTGCTCGATGCTTGAGACTTTGAGGCGCTGCATCATGTCCTCGTACATTGCATTAGCCTGTGACAAGAACAAGGGAGCTTGAGTTCTAAGCAGGATGAATAATGGTAGAAAATATAATAAAAAATTGGGTTTTTAGATATTAATCTGTCAAATCTTCAATTATTCCATACTAGTCCATCAAATCTTAGAATTTGCTTCTAAGTCCCTCAAATCCTATGGGATCTTGCAAATTGGTCCTTAGTGACCAAAATTCCCTCAGCTTATGATTCCCTGAACCCCCGTGTTCACGAAAAACATAAGATGAGGTCATGTTGGTCATTGAGGGACCTATTTGCAGACCCCTTTGAATTTGAGGAACTTATGAGCAATTTCAAAGATTCGAGGAACTAATATAATTTGAGGGACTAATACCTACAAAACCCAAAACAACATGATAAATAAATCAGGATGAAGTTTGCCTACTACAGAAGCCAAGCCAGTGACGTGCCAAAAAGTAAAAGTCTTTCTTCCGGACTAAAATTGTTCATTTAATTGGTTTCAACATAGTAGCTCCCATCATTTAGAATTGGCCACTCAATTATTACCAATATAAATCTCAACTTTTATAATAGGATCATATAGAAATAGTCAATGTTACATTAAACGTTGAAGCCTCTAGGCCGAACCTATCACCAATAGCTTTAAGCTTATGCGCTTAAGCAGTTTCTAGACGGTTTTTTTCTTTTTTATTTTTTTACTGTTGATACTTGAAGATAAATATATATAAACTCAATCAAAGATGCATAAATACTAAATACCAACATATATGCTATCCAAAACTATAATAGTAAATCAAAGATGCATAAGTACTAGATAGCAATACATATAATATCCCAACTCTAGAAATTTAAGTCCCAAAATATCAACAAAAAGACTGTCAAATAGGAATAGTCTAGACTCTAATATAGTAAATTAACAATATGCATCTAATCTAATCTCATCATCAATCATCATCATCATCATGAAGTTCCTCCTCTGCTCCACCATCGTCGCTATCCTCCCCAGAATCAATCTCCATACAATCCGCCTCCTCATCTGAAATATCCTCATCAGAGACAAGAGACTCTTCATCAACAGTCCTCGAAGTAGAAGCACTTGAAGGTCCTGCTAGCCTAGAACTTCTCCTATTCTCCGCAGCCTCAGCCGCTCCCGATATACCCTCTATCATCCTCCAAGTAAGGCCCGATCCCGGAAAAACCTCTTCCTCATCATCGGAGGCTGCTCCTTCAAGAATCCATGCTCGTGTCTTACTACGATCATTAGATAGTAGTAAGTTCTTGTCTTATCCTCTCCTCTTCTTCTGGTTGAGCTTTGAGTTGAACTTCACATAGACAAGTTCCTCTAATCTCTTCGATTCAAGCCTATTCCTCTTCTTCGTATGGATCTTCAAAAGAAAAAGAACAAATTAGAAAGCATAACTAACAAGAACTTCATCTTATCATTAAGTTTAGAAACTAGTTTACCCCCTCAAATGTGCTCCAATTTCTCTCACAACCAGAAGAGCTACTTGTCAAATTGAGAAGCTTCATAGCCATATTTTGCATAAGAGGACAGTCACCGCCATGCAAATACCACCAATTAGCTACAAAAAATAATATATTATTACTAGTTGACTCACTACCACAATAGAAAACTTATGTCATAAATGATTCAAATTCTAAAATTATTTTACCTGGGTTCAAGTCTGATTTCTCTCTAGCCTTCACTGCTCCAATCCTAGCAAATGAACCATTTCCTTCTCTGTACCTCTCCAACTCTAGAGTATGAATCTCAACTTGTTACTCTACATCAGGATAGAACAACTCTACCACATCTAGAAATCCATCTTTCGCCCTTTTACAGTTCCCCTATAAAAATAGTAAGGGTTGAGGTAGTAAGAAGCCATATGCAAGGGAGAAAAGAGCCGATCCTTAGACTTCCCATCTATAATATCAATCACGGGCTTGAACTCCTTCTCATTGTTCTTCAAAACTTTCATGATCTCCTTCTTCACATCTTCAAGCATCCCCACCACAAATCTCATTGAGGGTTTGTAGTCACTATCGACTACCCTCAATAATCGAAAAATAGGAGCATACACCTTTACGATCTTACCCACAGTTGTCCACTAACTATCACTCATAACAATCCCCTCCACTTTTTCTCCTTTAGCAGTCTTTGCAAGCTTGCATCTCACCCATGCTTCATCGGAGAACATATATCTCAACTTCCCTTTCTTCTCAAGAAGACTCCGTAGAGTCAAAAATGTAGTGGCAAACCGAGTGACTCCAGGCCTCACAATGTCCTTGTCACAAATGCGAGGCATCATGGACAAAGTCTTGTGATGGCTGTAGATAAAGACGGTAAGAGTCTTCGCCTTCTGAATTGCTTTATTGAAAAATGCCAACTTCCCATTGCCTTCAAGCATTAGGTCAACAGTGTGTGCTGCACAGCTAGTCCAAAAAATCCTTGGCCTCGCCCTATATAAAAGTTCCTTCGCGGCCATATTTGCAGCTGCGTTATCCGTGACAACCTGAATGACTTTATCAGCTCCAATCTGTTCAATAGCCTCGTTAACCCACTCAAATATATATTGCCTTGTATGTGCCTCCTCGAATGTCTCAATCGACTTATGGAAAGTTGTCCCCAATCTGCAGTGGATGCAAAGATTCATCACCGATCGTAACTTTCTATCCGACCACGCATCGGTCATAATGGAGCATCCGGTCTTGCCCCACTCCTCCTCATGTGTCTTTAAGGAGGCCTTTGTTCTCTCAACAGCTCTTCGCAATAGGGGCTCTCTCAACATGTACATGCTAGGGGGTCTGTAGCTCGGTCCAAAGTCTCCAATAGCCATGCATGTCTTCAGAAAGGAATCTGTGGAGATGGCATGAAAGGGGATGGCATTCTCATATGCCCAAGTAGCTAACTGATCATGCACCCAATCTCTCTTCTCCTTCAAGAAAGAATCTTTCACCCCTGTTTGCTTCATTTTCCCCTTCAACCTCTTCGCTAGCTCTGGATCACTAGCGGTGTAAGCATCCATTGGCCCGACAGTAAGCTCTCTAAACCTCTTTGAAGATCCATCACATGAGGGAGGAGAGATGATTTCAATTTCATTTTCATGAACTCCATCACCCGGCCTCGTCGCATGGAGTTCTTCCTCTAAATCTGTAGTGTGCCTTTCCTTAGCTTTCTTCTTCCTCGAATTAGCATCAATCACTTCTTTCACTCTCTGCTTATCTTTTTCATTAATCTTCAAACACGGTTTGGTGTCCCCCCTTTGCCCTGCAAGATGCTTTTTAAATCGACTGATCCCCGCATTCACCTTGTGTCCACATAGTCGGCATTGCACAATATTCAAATTTTTTGGGTCCGGACAAAATCCGAACTCCCAACCGATATCCCCTGAGTTCCTTCTATCTTTCACGGGAGGCATGGGGATAGTGGTGGAACCCGCAGACTCCTTCGGAGGACCACTTGACATTCTGAAACACAAATGAACAAGCAAACCATTCATAGATTAAGATTAAAATCAAATCATGATAAACTAAGGTATTAATTAAATAATTATTAAATATACAATTAAATTAAATATTTTTAGCGGTAACTTAAGTACTTAACTACACAGTCTACACTAAGTTCTTGTTAACTTAAACTTAAGTTAACAGTAACTTTGATTTAAGTTATGTTAACTTAAGCTTTAGTTAACAACAACTTAACTTTAAGTTACCGTTAACTTTAACTTAAGTTAACAAGAAGTTTAACTTTAACTTAAACATGCTTTAGTAACTTAGTATTAATTAAATTATAAAAATTAAATTGTAATTAAAAAATTAATATGTAATGAACCCTAATGCATAAAAAATGAGACTGGTCTTGATGCAATGTGAATAGGATAAATACAAGAAGTAGGCAGTCAACGAGAACAGAACAGTAACTTAAATAAAAATTAAACAGTAACTTAAGTATTTGATCTCATTACTTAACTCTCACTCTCTCATTTGTCATTATCTTTTCATTAACTTTACTCTCACTCTCGGCTTGAGATGTACCTTGATTTGGAGAGGCTTCACGAATACAAGACTAGCCGGCGTGGGCTTCGGCGAGGGCTTCGGCGAGGGCTTCGGCGAGGGCCGATAGCGATGCTTCGGCGAGTGCCGATAGGGATGCTTCGACGAGGGCTTCGGCGAGGGCTTCGGCGAGGGCTTCGGCGAGGGCTTCGGCGAGGGCTTCGGCGAGGGCTTCGGCGAGGGCTTCGGCGAGGGCTTCGGCGAGGGCTTCGGCGAGGGCTTCGGCGAGGGCTTCGGCGAGGGCTTCGGCGAGGGCTTCGGCGAGGGCTTCGGCGAGGGCTTCGGCGAGGGCTTCGGCGAGGGCTTCGGCGAGGGCTTCGGCGAGGGCTTCGGCGAGGGCTTCGGCGAGGGCTTCGGCGAGGGCTTCGGCGAGGGCTTCGGCGAGGGCTTCGGCGAGGGCTTCGGCGAGGGCTTCGGCGAGGGCTTCGGCGAGGGCTTCGGCGAGGGCTTCGGCGAGGGCTTCGGCGAGGGCTTCGGCGAGGGCTTCGGCGAGGGCTTCGGCGAGGGCTTCGGCGAGGGCTTCGGCGAGGGCTTCGGCGAGGGCTTCGGCGAGGGCTTCGGCGAGGGCTTCGGCGAGGGCTTCGGCGAGGGCTTCGGCGAGGGCTTCGGCGAGGGCTTCGGCGAGGGCTTCGGCGAGGGCTTCGGCGAGGGCTTCGGCGAGGGCTTCGGCGAGGGCTTCGGCGAGGGCTTCGGCGAGGGCTTCGGCGAGGGCTTCGGCGAGGGCTTCGGCGAGGGCTTCGGCGAGGGCTTCGGCGAGGGCCGATAGCGATGCTTCGGCGAGGGCTTCGGCGAGGGCTTCGGCGAGGGCTTCGGCGAGGGCTTCGGCGAGGGCTTCGGCGAGGGCTTCGGCGAGGGCTTCGGCGAGGGCTTCGGCGAGGGCTTCGGCGAGGGCTTCGGCGAGGGCTTCGGCGAGGGCTTCGGCGAGGGCTTCGGCGAGGGCTTCGGCGAGGGCTTCGGCGAGGGCTTCGGCGAGGGCTTCGGCGAGGGCTTCGGCGAGGGCTTCGGCGAGGGCTTCGGCGAGGGCTTCGGCGAGGGCTTCGGCGAGGGCTTCGGCGAGGGCTTCGGCGAGGGCTTCGGCGAGGGCTTCGGCGAGGGCTTCGGCGAGGGCTTCGGCGAGGGCTTCGGCGAGGGCTTCGGCGAGGGCTTCGGCGAGGGCTTCGGCGAGGGCTTCGGCGAGGGCTTCGGCGAGGGCTTCGGCGAGGGCTTCGGCGAGGGCTTCGGCGAGGGCTTCGGCGAGGGCTTCGGCGAGGGCTTCGGCGAGGGCTTCGGCGAGGGCTTCGGCGAGGGCTTCGGCGAGGGCTTCGGCGAGGGCTTCGGCGAGGGCTTCGGCGAGGGCTTCGGCGAGGGCTTCGGCGAGGGCTTCGGCGAGGGCTTCGGCGAGGGCTTCGGCGAGGGCTTCGGCGAGGGCTTCGGCGAGGGCTTCGGCGAGGGCTTCGGCGAGGGCTTCGGCGAGGGCTTCGGCGAGGGCTTCGGCGAGGGCTTCGGCGAGGGCTTCGGCGAGGGCTTCGGCGAGGGCTTCGGCGAGGGCTTCGGCGAGGGCTTCGGCGAGGGCTTCGGCGAGGGCTTCGGCGAGGGCTTCGGCGAGGGCTTCGGCGAGGGCTTCGGCGAGGGCTTCGGCGAGGGCTTCGGCGAGGGCTTCGGCGAGGGCTTCGGCGAGGGCTTCGGCGAGGGCTTCGGCGAGGGCTTCGGCGAGGGCTTCGGCGAGGGCTTCGGCGAGGGCTTCGGCGAGGGCTTCGGCGAGGGCTTCGGCGAGGGCTTCGGCGAGGGCTTCGGCGAGGGCTTCGGCGAGGGCTTCGGCGAGGGCTTCGGCGAGGGCTTCGGCGAGGGCTTCGGCGAGGGCTTCGGCGAGGGCTTCGGCGAGGGCTTCGGCGAGGGCTTCGGCGAGGGCTTCGGCGAGGGCTTCGGCGAGGGCTTCGGCGAGGGCTTCGGCGAGGGCTTCGGCGAGGGCTTCGGCGAGGGCTTCGGCGAGGGCTTCGGCGAGGGCTTCGGCGAGGGCTTCGGCGAGGGCTTCGGCGAGGGCTTCGGCGAGGGCTTCGGCGAGGGCTTCGGCAGATCCGACGGGAGCTTCGACGAGGGCTTCGACAGGATTCTTCGACGAGGGCTTCGACAGGATTCTTCGACGAGGGCTTCGACAGGATTCTTCGACGAGGGCTTCGACAGGATTCTTCGACGAGGGCTTCGATAGCGATGCTTCGGCGAGTGCCGATAGGGATGCTTCGACGAGGGCTTCGACAGGATTCTTCGACGAGGGCTTCGACAGGATTCTTCGACGAGGGCTTCGACAGGATTCTTCGACGAGGGCTTCGACAGGATTCTTCGACGAGGGCTTCGACAGGATTCTTCGACGAGGGCTTCGACAGGATTCTTCGACGAGGGCTTCGACAGGATTCTTCGACGAGGGCTTCGACAGGATTCTTCGACGAGGGCTTCGGCAGATCCGACGGGAGCTTCGACGAGGGCTTCGGCAGATCCGACGGGAGCTTCGACGAGGGCTTCGACAGGATTCTTCGACGAGGGCTTCGGCAGATCCGACGGGAGCTTCGACGAGGGCTTCGGCAGATCCGACGGGAGCTTCGACGAGGGCTTCGGCAGATCCGACGGGAGCTTCGACGAGGGCCGATAGCGATGCTTCGGCGAGTGCCGATAGGGATGCTTCGACGAGGGCTTCGACAGGATTCTTCGACGAGGGCTTCGACAGGATTCTTCGACGAGGGCTTCGGCAGATCCGACGGGAGCTTCGACGAGGGCTTCGACAGGATTCTTCGACGAGGGCTTCGACAGGATTCTTCGACGAGGGCTTCGACAGGATTCTTCGACGAGGGCTTCGACAGGATTCTTCGACGAGGGCCGATAGCGATGCTTCGGCGAGTGCCGATAGGGATGCTTCGACGAGGGCTTCGACAGGATTCTTCGACGAGGGCTTCGACAGGATTCTTCGACGAGGGCTTCGACAGGATTCTTCGACGAGGGCTTCGACAGGATTCTTCGACGAGGGCCGATAGCGATGCTTCGGCGAGTGCCGATAGGGATGCTTCGACGAGGGCTTCGACAGGATTCTTCGACGAGGGCTTCGACAGGATTCTTCGACGAGGGCTTCGACAGGATTCTTCGACGAGGGCTTCGACAGGATTCTTCGACGAGGGCTTCGACAGGATTCTTCGACGAGGGCTTCGGCAGATCCGACGGGAGCTTCGACGAGGGCCGATAGCGATGCTTCGGCGAGTGCCGATAGGGATGCTTCGACGAGGGCTTCGACAGGATTCTTCGACGAGGGCTTCGGCAGATCCGACGGGAGCTTCGATGAGGGCTTCGGCAGATCCGACGGGAGCTTCGACGAGGGCTTCGACAGGATTCTTCGACGAGGGCTTCGGCAGATCCGACGGGAGCTTCGATGAGGGCTTCGGCAGATCCGACGGGAGCTTCGATGAGGGCTTCGGCAGATCCGACGGGAGCTTCGACGAGGGCTTCACAGAGCCGCAAAACAAAACATAATCTATACTAAATTCAACTATGTTCCATTGGTTGAAGGTCATACATTTGTTGGATGTGTTCACACATATCACAAAGTATCTTGCATGTGCCGATGCGATTCATGTAGAACACGATACAGGGGTTCTAGCGCATGTTGATGCAACATAGCTCTTGAAGAAACATTAGGTTTCTTTCTTTCTTTCTTTTTCTCGTGTGTTTTTGGGTTGGTGGGTGGAACAAAGATCCCACCTAGCGTAGGTAAAAATAAATTATACTTGTACAATGACAAACTCATTGGCTGCATCACGCCTACCATAGGAAACCTCTTTTCTCATACTTACCTTGCACTTGATCAAAAAAATTATTAGAAAGCATACCACTTTCATTAGGTAGACTTTTGAACTAGAAGAACTTATTTTGTCCGCTAACAACCTCTCCAGAATCATATCACCATCATTGGGGAATCTCTCCTCTCTTCTAAACAACAAGAATCAATAATTTTCTAGAGCTTTTAACTTTGAGTGTATGTCCTAATGTTTTCGTCTAGTTGCTTCCTGACATGTCATTAGTAATTGAAAAGTTTTATTGAAGTTCTATGTACAAGTTAAAATATAGTGTATGCATTATTTTTAGCACATGTACAAACACGCATGACACTGCTGAATTTTAATATATGATGTACAAAATGAAAAGAACCTTCAATCATACATGCAGTAAAAAGATAATCAGAACTCTGTATTGCACCTTATCAAGGTAGGTTACATCAATTCTTTTCCACTATCAAGCTGAATGCATGACTCCAGGATTTATTGTACTCTCTTGAAAATAAAGCTCTAGCTTATAGTCAAATATATGCAAAATAAACTCTAAAATATTTTAAATGTCCCCAACATATCCTCACTTCAGCTAACATGTGTTTTGAGCTCCAATGCATTTCTGAAGGTCATGCAGAGTCTATCGTGTCTTAATAAATATCATCGACATGTCAGGTTTGATATGATATATATGATCAATATTTTCCCAATATGTCCCTAACATGATGTTTCGCGCATTAAGTACAAGTGTACTGGTTTTTTATTTATTTGTGTATTTATCCTATATATTTATTGTTTCTAAGTAAAACAGTTATATGCGTAGATCTTATTATGTTGTTTACTTGTTCCATGAATAAGCCTCGTTTCAGTGATCTTCACAGTTTTATTACATAGATAACAAGCACAAATTCATTACATTAAATTTGCCAACGTCTACATATCAGATATGCATGTCTTTCATCGACTATGGTGGCCTCTACTTGCTTAAACTCGATGTCTCCCAACATCCACCATCTGACATGTGTTCCCCCTTACCCTATGTAACTGTTATCCATCATTTAGACTCTTGGTTCTCTCTGTAATGATTTAACAATAAGTTGCAGTCCAGATCACTAAAGCGAACAAATTTATGATCATTCTAGCAGAGGAAGCATGGACACAGACACAGGACACAAACAATGGTGGCACAAGGACATGTCAATCTTAAAGGTTGGATACAGGGACAAGGCATTGACTATTGAATATGCATTTTCTACATAAAATACACATCCAAATCATAATGATTAACAAATTCATGGCATCTTATTAAGAAAATAAATCAAACAAAGCAAATCAGAAAGCCCAATCTAAAACTTTACCTAAATAAAGGTCTATGAAACGCCACGCACATGTTTGCAACCCTTTTAACTTTTGTTAAGATAGTCTCTCTTATTTCAAAAGTATCCTTTTATGTCTATTTAAGTGAAGTAATGCCATGGCATGCGACATTCCATCTTTACAATTTCTGATAAGCTATACTGATGCGATGTTTTCGCATTTCTTAAAATCCAACGGAAAGGTGACCATCTAGTATGTGTCAGGCAAGTGTCATATCCACTATGTGTCTGACAAGAATGCAGGAACAACTTTCAAGTGTTTTCCCTTCAACGATTACCTATGAAGCACGGACACGGACACGGCGACACGGACACGGACACGGACACGGCAAAACCCAAAAAAATAGGATACGGCGACACGGCTAGATTTTTTTAATATTATTATTATATAGATCAATATTGAATTAAATTCACATTACATTTTCATATTTTTTTGTTATGTAAAGTGAAGAATATAAATAAGAAACTAAAAGAAAGTGTGTTTGTTGCAGGTGTGAATTAAGACGTCGGGATGAGAATGATCTCTTGGAGAATTGAAGACAATAATGTTAAAGAAGACAAAAAAGAAGATGAACATATAGAAAAATAGAGCAATATTTATGTTATATTATTATGTGGTTATGAAAACTTCACATAAAAAGATATGGTTATGAAAACTTCACATAAAAAGATGTCAATGACTCAAAATATTATCATTTCATAATATTTTGAAATATACTAGTGAAGTAAGTACATATACTTAGTGAGTCACTCTTCAACTTTAATTATTATCATTTCATAATCATACACATTATACATAATCATATAGGAAATCGCATCACTAACAATTACATCACTAACAATTACATTGCTAATTTAGTGAGTCACAAATATTCTTAATCAATCAAAATTTGCCGATTTATACTGCAACTACAAAGAGCATCCGACTGTCAGATGGGTTATAATGCAGCTACAAAAATATTCTTAATCAATCAAAATTTGCCAACGACATAGACGTTTAAAGACCGCTTTTATCAGAGCAAACCGTTAAATCAGAATAAAACCAGCTTTATCAGAAGCAAAACCAGCTTTATCAGAGCAAAACAAGCTCAGCATCGTAGCAAAACCATGGGCGGTCGGTCGGTTCAAAGGAAAGCGAAAAGGAATGGGGAAAAAAAAAAGAAAATGATTCAGAAGAAAAAGAAGAAGAAGAAGAAGAAAAGAAGAAGAAGAAGAAGACTTACTAACCTGCGGTTGTCGAAGCTTGTAGCTGACGAGGACGATCGAGCCTTGTAGCCGACGAGAACGATCGAGGATGGCGAGGACGGCGAGGACGAAGGATCTTGGCGGTGTTCTCTTTTCAGCTGGGATCGACAGAGAGCTGACGAGCAGGTAAGTTAAAACTAGGGTTAGGGGTTTGGATTTGGGTTTCGGTTTCGGTTTACGCTTTTTTCACCCTCACTGCCTGGGGAGCCGGATCAACCGTGTCGGGAGCGAGTCCGGAGCGTGTCGAGGCGTTGACCCGTGTCGGCGGCGTTGACCGCGTGTCGAACGCGTGTCGAACGCGTGTCCGCATCCGACGCGCGTCGGACGCGGACTCGGCAGTGATTTTGGAGTGTCGGTGCTTCTTAGACGATTACAATAATGAAATATCAATGGCTAAGATCAACTATAAAAGTTTCTGTATTCCATAAACTAGGCTTTTCAGTTAATCATCAATTCCCTACAGCAATAGTTGTTCCTAATGAGGAGTCTTTCTGCACATTATTGATGAACTCCACTGAAGGTTGTGAAATCTTATTTGATGCTAATATTAATTCATCACCTGTCCTCAATATTGTACAAACCGTCAACGGAATAAACAGCCAACCCAGTATTTTCTCACAGGCTGTCAACATATGGGCATTCTCACATGGCATACAGCAAATTCATCTTGAAGAGTTAAACCAGTCATAAAATAGGATCAATCTAATTTTTGAAACCTAACACAGAATTAGCAAATTCAGGTTTGCCTTAATCGGATGCTGCTCAAAATGGATCAATCTAACTGACTCATTTAGACACAAGTCGGTTTTTAGGTCTGAACTGTGGACCTTTCTAAATATATTGACAAAGGGAGGTCTTTCCTGTGGCGCATTCAGGGTGAAGTCTATGTTTGGTGTCAAGTTTGATTCCACGGCTTTAAATGATCTATGTTAAGCCAGGACTAATCTAAATTTCATTACATATGGAAACAATTATAGGATAAAGGCAAAGTGGCTAATTTATCTAGAACCTGAATTGCCATTTTATGTTGTCAGTTCTTACTAATACTAAGTAAAAAACATTTCAATCATAAGTCTATAACAACCCATGTAAAACCTGACTAGGTAGTATATGGTTAGACGGTCAAGGTTCAGGTTACTAGAAACATAAAGGGGTTAGATCACAGATGCATATAAAACAAATGTCAGTCACATCAGTTTCCAAACCGGACAGCTTGTTATCCCCTACATGTAACATTTATAATATTATGATTCATAGTACTCAAAATAGTCCAGATGCCCTTACTACCCTCAAGTCTTCATGTGATTATAATAATGATACCATGATAAACCTTCTCCCACCAAAGTGTGGTCCTTAAGAAGATCAACTGAATCTTCTCTCTATAGATAGCATGTACCATAATGGAGGCGCATGCAAATGCGACCAAATAAATGAACACAGAGTGTCGCACACAGAGGACGAGCCAATATTTTCCCAGTTTGGAACACGGTGTTACAGTGTATCACAAGCAAATATAACCTTCAGGCCGAATATTGTGGACTTTTGGCAAACAATTGTGCAAGGTCAATGCTTTCCCCTTGGCTCTCCCGTTTTGAGTTATTTGCTAAACTTGTATAAGAATTTAGAATTAATACTGTTTCTTCACCACCTTCCCTTCTAAGGTAATTAACCACACCCCTTCCCTCCCCCACTGCCTACACACAAAAAGATTTATCTTCTGCATTGCTAAGATTCTAAATACACATCATGAAGAATCTCCATAACAGAAAACATGATTAATGAATGGAGTAGTTTATGATCTCGAAACATAGAGAAGATTACTCAACATAGAACCCAAATTGTGGCGGAGACATTACCTCATTAAGCTTTTCTGCATCCTTCATTTTTTCTAACATCCAACGATCAACCAAGTTCTTGTTGTCAGCCTCTGCATTCTTTAGTTTCAATTGAACCTCAGCAAGTTGTGCTCTAAGTGAATGGTTCTCACTGATACAGAGATCTAAACCTTTTGTTTTCTCATCCAGACTCTCTTTCAGTTGGCAGTTCTCTTCTCTGAAAATTTGGACCACAAAAAGTTAAAAACTGCTTGTAAGGCAAAACTATTTAGTTTAATTAGTTAGAAATCAGCAACCTTGTTTGTGCTAGGTCACTTTGCAGTGTTGTAATCAATGCTTCTTTCTCTTGAGCAAGAGACTTTGCACTTCTGCATTCTGCCACTTACTACAAGCTGCTCAGATAACCGCGACTGAGCTTTATAGCATTGTTGCAGTTCTAGTTCAATCTTTTCAGCTTTCTCCTTCCACTCTAAGCCCTACATAATTGATCAACAAATAGTTTTACATGGCACTCAAACACGAGAAAGCATACTAAATTAAAATAAAGAAAATCAACTAAAATACATGAACACTATGGATTATGGGTTCAAAATACTGAAAAAGTCTCAGAGAAAGAGAGAGCAACAAATACGAATTAACTGTTCGAATTATCTCACTGCAACTCAAACTGATATTATTTTCAGAATACGCACTGCCAGTCAATTAATATTTGCTCTCATACTCACACTGGCCATTGAAAGGCTGCAATCAGATTCTTTGATATACGAAGGGTGCTGCAGGGAGGGAGCTCTTGCATTCACATGGTTGATATTGTTGCATAGCAGGTTTCACAAAATGTAGATTGGAAGCTATCTAGGCACTTAAAGATCTGTCTTTTGTCAATTATGAGTTTGTTTGAGGGAATCTGGTTTCTTTGAAAAGTAAAAAGCGTAATGTTGTCTCCAAAAAGAATGCAAAATCAAAGTGACATAATTTGGATTAAACAATTAGTTGACGAGTTAAGAGTCTACCAAAAGTCATGATGAGATTATATGTCATAAGCAAGCAGTTATTTACATTACATCTAACTTAGCATTTTATGAACGGCCAAACATATTGAACTTAATTGTCATGCAGTCGAAAGAAGGTCACTGGTATAGATTATGAGGATCTACATATAAAAATCAAACATGTGAAGTTTACATTTACACCTTGGTTGGTACACTTATTCATTAAACCTCTTGGTGAAACTGTATGGTACTTATGCTAGCTCAACTAGCAGTGTTGAAAGAGTTAGATTATATAGGATCAATGTATTTAGTCCCATATTGACTAAATACATAGATCCCATCCTATCATATTCATTTACATAGAGGAAGTGTTACTCAGACCAATATATGAGAAACAAAACCAATATTTCTCTACTTTTAAATTAAAAGTTATTAAATTTTGGCCGTGAGTCAATATGCACCTTTAATCTCTTCATCATAATAACCTCAATATCAGATTTTTGCACTATTTTTTTTAAATCTTCAGACTCATTACACTTTTAATTGTTTGTCAAAATGCTAACAAGAAAACAATAGAGAAATCACATTAATTCACACCAAAACCCTAGTTCCAACAAACCCAAAAAAAAAAAAAATCAAACTTTGACCAAAATCATCATCAAGAACAGTACCTGAACTGCCCAGGGCCTCGAGAGCGCATCAATGGCAGGAGCATGAGCGCCCTCTTCGACAAAACGCCGCTTCCGAAGAGCTCTAATCGCGAGGTTTATCGCCCTGCTCCCAATTTCATCGAAACTCCTTGAAAAATTCAAAATAGAAAAAGTTAAGGAATCGAAGAAATCTTAAGAGCTGAAACAAAATCAATGACTTTTTCCCCCTCACATCTTTCTCTAATTAGCTGTCGATAATCTGAGTATCAAAGTTTGGTTCTTTTTATTTGTCTTTGCGCGATCGCAGTTTGAGAAAGATTTGAGGAGGAAAAGTTGAAATTTTTGTAGGTTTTTGGGGTCGGGAAGAAAACTTGTTGACAAGCTAACACGCCACCAATTAATATCTACGGAGAACAATAGTTGAGGATTGTCAATTTGGAGTAGGTTTTTTGTTTTTAGCAATAGGATTTGTATTTTTTTTATCATTATTATTAGTTTGGAACAATGATTCAGATTTGAATTTAATTAGATGTTATCGGTTGTCTATTATTAGACTAGGGTTCTAACATCCCAACCCTAATTTTACATAATATATTCTAGGGATTTCCCCCTAGAAACCACCTTACAATAAGGGTCTATTTACATAAATCAGCTTACATTTTTAATTGATATCTAAATCGTCGAGAAAGTTAATTTTTCTTCCAATCAAACACCTGACTCCACTTTGCTGCTCAAATTTCTCTAAGATCCTAACAATACTCTCACTTAATCTCACGTGTAAAGCACATGATCTCTCTTGTTGATCCTCTACATGCTTTTCACATGAGATTACTTGAGGGTATTGCAAACCAGGTAGGGGGTGGATCAATCCTATCCAGGATAAGTGCCCAAATTTGAACTAAAAAACCAAGTTTAGAGTTAGCCCAATTTTACCCAGACAACATTTTGACCCTTAGCAGGTTAAATCTACTAAACTAGATAGTGTGAAGTTGCCAAACACTCCCCAAGAATCCTAACCTATTTGGTCTCCCAATTTCTTAAGCTGTTTCAAATAGTCAATAATAGTAGTCCCAAGATATAGGATTGGGAGACCTAATAGCAATTTTAATATCTTGAGGGCAAATTCAAAATATTAGATATTTAAGGGCAATTGAAAAAAACTTTCTTGGGGTTTTACATATATACACCCTAAAACAACTATATTTACAATTTAGCCCTTAACTTTAGAATATTCCATATCTATATGGAAAATGGTTGTGGTTAGTCATAAAAATTTAAGCATTTGTTAGCACATATGGGGGCACATTAGAATTGGTGAGGGTCAGAGAGGAGATCTAGTTCTATAGAGCTAGGGTTTCTAAACCCAATAGCATTAGGGTTTAGGAGTCTCTCTTTTATAAATATATATGCAAAGATAGATTGATATATGTGAGAAAAAAATATACTAATGTTGTGATTTCCTTCCTCTCTATCAACTCTATGTTTATGCATTAGTAGCAGGGTGATAAGCAAGGGCATCTCACAGCTCCAATGGTGTGATCACCCTCCAACTGTTGTTCAAAGATGAAGAAACTGTGTAATCCTTTCGTTGATGGGATAGGTGATCTTTGAACAAGAGATTTATGCATTCAATATAGTTAATAGTTATGCATGGTTTACATTGGTCAGAGCAAGATTAGGGTTATTTGCATTTTATCTTACTTTTAGGATTATATTTAATTATTAATTGCATATTGTGTTAGTTATATTAGATCTGGTTTCTTGATGTGATTTGGTCCTAGAGACGAGAAAAGTTGGGATTTTTAATCATAAAATTTTAATTTTATTAAAGATTAAATTTTGGTATAAAATCTATTATTGACATCTAGGATATCAAATCTAAGTAAAAATCAAATTTTATGAACTAGTGCTCAATTTTAATAAATTAGGAATTTATTCTTTTTTGATATCAAAAATTATTTTCAAAATTATTTTAGAAATTAAAAATTATTTTTTATTTTCTAAAATTAAAAAATTAAAACCCTAGGTCTTAGGTGATGGCGCTGGGCAGGGACCTGGGATGGTGGCCCGACTTCTGAGGCTAGAGACCGCCACCCACCACCACTAGTGTAGGGCACCGGCGGCAGGGTTCTTTTGTAGAAACAAAAAATTGAACCGACCTTGTTGGAGGCGGCGGGCTCATCAACCATCGGCCACGGTGTGGGGTTAATGGCATTACGATTATCACATTTTAATTACATTTTTATACCCTTATTACCTATGTTATATGAATAACGATATTACTAATAATTATTTTTATCTTATTTTGCGGGCTAATAAAGAAATAATGAATAAAAGCCCAAATGACTCAAATTCTCGAATTTCTACCAATATTTGAAGCCCAAATCGAAGACAAACAAAGGCCCAAATACCAAAATGATCCAAGAGAATTCGTGAAGAAAAATCAAGAAAAGACAAATTGGTTGGGAACCAATCGGTTGACCAACAGGTTAGCCAACCGGTTAACCGGTTTGGCTAACCGATCGATAACCGTCGGTTTAGTTAATTCACAATGGTGGATTTCTCTTCCTTTTGGCTAGGTTTGATCCAATGGTTCACATCAACTCCATTGGGCTATAAATAGGGGTGAGGGTTTTGAGTGTGAAATATTTTGTAAAACTCCATTTGGGAGGGGGTCACTCTTCATTGAAGACCTTCCAAAATTGTAACTTTGTTACACAATAAATGAAATGTTTCACCTTTAATTTCCTTTCTCTTCTTCTAATCCAAGGACCAAAGGAGGATTAGATTAAGATCGAGTTGTTGGTTTCTATTTTATTTCTTTTCATTTTCTTCTTTATTTTCTTGTTTGTAGAATAGATTTACAGTTTCTTGATGTGATTTGGTCCCTAGAACAGAAAAGTTGGGATTTTTAATCATAAAATTTTAATTTTATTAAAGATTAAATTTTAGGTATAAAATCCTATTATTGACATCTAGGATATCAAATCTAAGTAAAAATCCAAATTTTATGAACTAGTGCTCAATTTTAATAAATTAGGAATTTATTAATTCTTTTATGATATCAAAATTATTTTCAAAATTATTTTAGAAATTAAAAATTATTTTTTTATTTTCTAAAATTAAAAAAAATTAAAACCCTAGGTCTTGCCGTCGCCGACGCTAGGGGCACTGACGGTGGCGGGACCTAAGGATGGTGGCTTCAGCTCTGGGCGCTAGAGACCCGCCACCCACCACCACTAGTGTAGGGCACCAGCGACAGGGTTCTTTTTGTAGAAACAAAAAAAATTAAATTGAACCCACTGTTGGAGCAGCGGGCTCATCAACCATCAGCACAGGGTGTCGAGGATTAATGGCATTCTGATTATCACATTTTAATTACATTTTTATACCCTTATTACCTATGTTATATGAATAACGATATTACTAATAATTATTTTTATCTTATTTTGCAGGCTAATAAAGAAATAATGAATAAAAGCCCAAATGACTCAAATTCTCAATTTCTACCAATATTGAAGCCCAAATCGAAGACAAACAAAGGCCCAAATACCAAAATGATCCAAGAGAAATTCGTGAAGAAAAATCAAGAAAAGACAAATTGGTTGGGAACCAATCGGTTGACCAACGGTTGGCCAACGGTTAGCTAACCGGTTGGCTAACCGATCACCAACCGATCGGTTTGCAACAGATTCGAATTAATGGTGGATTTCTCTTCCTTTTGGCTAGGTTTGATCCAATGGTTCACATCAACTCCATTGGGCTATAAATAGGGGTGAAGGTGAGGGTTTTGAGTGTGAAATATTTTGTAAAACTCCATTTGGAGAGGAGGGTCACTCTTCATTGAAGACCTTCCAAAATTGTAACTTTTGTTACACAATAAATGAAATGTTTCACCTTCAATTTCCTTTCTCTTCTTCTAATCCAAGGACCAAAAGGAGGATTAGATTAAGATCAGGAGTTGTTGGTTTCTATTTTATTTCTTTTTCATTTTCTTCTTTATTTTCTTGTTTGTAGAATAGATTTACTTTCATGCAATTTACTTTCTCTTAATTTACTTTTATGCAATTTAATTCCTTGCAATTTACTTTCATGCAATGTATTTAATTCTTGTATTTACTTTCTAGAATAGATTTTTCTTTTCTTTAATTCACCTTGAGGCTAGAACCCTCTAGGGAATTACCATTTTCTAAGTGTGGAGCTAATATTAGGTGGGATCCCTAGAGATTGTTTGAAACTAGCTAACAAATCCAACTCATTTTCATGAGATTGAGATAAGCTAAGTGGATCTACTCTAGATTCCTCATATCTTTAATTAATCCTCCATACTTTACCTTCTTTATTTTCCTCTTATCCTTGTTTTCCATTTGTTTGTTATTTTCCTTTATTTTTGATTTCATTGATTTTTACTTCTCTCTCAATCTCATATTCCCTTCATGTGCATATAATCTCAAACCTAGTTTTGTTATTATGTGCATATAACCACAACCACATTCTCAACTTCATTTTCTCCTCTTTTGCACATAATCCACATCCACTCTCTCTTATCTCTCCACATCCACTTTCACCATTTCCTTACTTTCATTTTAATTTAATAAACTCCTAATTGTCACGCGCATAATTTGAGAACCAAAACTTGAGCAAAACTCTTCCTACTTCCCGTTCCTCGTGGGATCGATAATCTTTTATACTATAACTTGATCAAGGTTGTATACTTGCAACTTAGGAGGTAATCACTTATTTCCCATCAAGTTTTTGGCGCCGTTGCCGGGGAACGGTTTATATGTAGGATTTTCATTAAGTTTGGTTTTTTTATTTTGTGTGTTTTCTTTTGTGTAGGAACTTGGAGCTTGAAGATCAAGAGTTGAAGATTCAAGATTGAAGAATTGCCTCCAACGAGGCTTTGCATTGCTTTTGCGTGGGTAACTTCTCCATCTAGTATTTTCAATTCCACCCTTTAGATAGTTCATATACATTAGAGAAAATTAGGATAAAAAATAAAAATAAAAATAAAAGGATTTTTTTCCTTGTCGACTCTAATAAACTTCATTTTTTTTATTGTCGACCATAATAAAAATAAAAAGATTTTTGTTTTTGCATCCTTTTAGTTGCTTTTAATTCTTAGGGTTGCATTTCATATAATAGTAGGAATTCACCAAGTGATTTGAGCATCTTGATTTGGCACACACTTGAAAATATCTTAAGGGCAAAACCCATTAATCAAGATAAGGTAAGGGATTTCATCACCCTTTCCTTAGCCCAAAATCACTAATTCCTCATTACACATACCAAGCCTCTTAAAATTGATTAGGCGTTGGCCCCTAAGGATTCGAGCTCATTAAGGAACAATAATTTCTTAAGTGAACCGGTCCAAGTTTATTTGGATTAATTGGTGTCTAAGGCAAGGTTTAGGGGTTGCGTGAAGCTCAGAAAGGAAAGAGGTACTTAATTGATCTTTGATCTCCCTCTAGTACTATCCTTACGGCTAATTACCCAAGTAAACTTTGATCTTTTCACTAAGGGAATTTTGGTTAGGAGTGGTCTAAGTCAACTTTAGGCTTAACCCTAGAGTTAGGGTGATTGGAAAGTGATTGCCTTGATTTATTTTTAGTTAGTTTTTCCTTATTTTTTCTCATCATCTTCTTAACTTTTTCTCTTATCCTTTTCAAATAAAAAAATTTTTTTTTGTATGCAAACTTGGGTTAGGGATAATACTAATCGTTTAATTCGTTTTGATTCATCTCTTGAACCAAGCGAAATGGCTAATACCAACCCACGTTCTTCAAGATGTTTGTTACCCCACTAGAAATGCAATCCCCTCTTGCATAAAACTCCCGAGGTAAATGGAACCAATTTTGAACTTGACCGCATTTCATAAACATGCTTCCCAAATTCTTAGAGTCTAAACCGAACACGATACATCTTTATCTCGAATTTGAAGAAGTTTGTATACTTGCAACTTAGGAGGTAATCACTTATTTCCCATCAAGTTTTTGGTGGATTGCTTGGAAAGTTTATATGTAGGATTTTCATTAAGTTTGGTTTTATTTTGTGTGTTTTCTTTTGTGTAGGAACTTGGAGCTTGAAGATCAAGAGTTGAAGATTCAAGATTGAAGAATTGCCTCCAACGAGGCTTTGCATTGCTTTAGTGGGTAACTTCTCCATCTAGTATTTTCAATTCCACCCTTTAGATAGTTCATATACATTAGAGAAAATTAGGATAAAAAATAAAAATAAAAAAATAAAAGGATTTTTTTCCTTGTCGACCCTAATAAACTTCATTTTTTTTATTGTCGACCATAATAAAAATAAAAAGATTTTTGTTTTTTGCATCCTTTTAGTTGCTTTTAATTCTTAGGGTTGCATTTCATATAATAGTAGGAATTCACCAAGTGATTTGAGCATCTTGATTTGGCACACTTGAAAATATCTTAAGGGCAAAACCCATTAATCAAGATAAGGTAAGGGATTTCATCACCCTTTCCTTAGCCCAAAATCACTAATTCCTCATTACACATACCAAGCCTCTTAAAATTGATTAGGCGTTGGCCCCTAAGGATTCGAGCTCATTAAGGAACAATAATTTCTTAAGTGAACGGTCCAAGTTTATTTGGATTAATTGGTGTCTAAGGCAAGGTTTAGGGGTTGCGTGAAGCTCAGAAAGGAAAGAGGTACTTAATTGATCTTTGATCTCCCTCTAGTACTATCCTTACGGCTAATTACCCAAGTAAACTTTGATCTTTTCACTAAGGGAATTTTTGGTTAGGAGTGGTCTAAGTCAACTTTAGGCTTAACCCTAGAGTTAGGGTGATTGGAAAGTGATTGCCTTGATTTATTTTTAGTTAGTTTTTCCTTATTTTTTCTCATCATCTTCTTAACTTTTTCTCTTATCCTTTTCAAATAAAAATTTTTTTTTGTATGCAAACTTGGGTTAGGGATAATACTAATCGTTTAATTCGTTTTGATTCATCTCTTGAACCAAGCGAAATGGCTAATACCAACCCACGTTCTTCAAGATGTTTGTTACCCCACTAGAAATGCAATCCCCTCTTGCATAAAACTCCCGAGGTAAATGGAACCAATTTTGAACTTGACCGCATTTCATAAACATGCTTCCCAAATTCTTAGAATTGGCCGAACAGCATACATCTTTATCTCGAATTTGAAGAAGTTTGCCTCATGATTAAGATGAGGGACTTAGCGAAGATGCGATCAAACTCCGATTTATTCCATTTGCCCTTAAGGACAAAGCCAAAAATGGTCAGTATAGCTTGCCCACGATTCCATCTCAACACAGGGTGAATTTGTAAAAGTTTTTCGAAAAATTCTTTCCTATCCACAAAGCGGTCAAGCTTAGAAACAAGATTCAAAATTTTAAAATTGTCGGGAGAACCTTTTGGAAGTATTTCGACAAATTCAAAGATCTTCTTATCCAATGTCCTCACCATGGTCTTGAAAAGTGGCGATTATGCCAAATCATTTATGAAGGATTGGATTATTCTTCAAAACTTCCTTAGAGTCAATGTGTCAAGGGGATTTCATGAAGAAAAATGCCGATGAAGCTTGGGACTTTTAGAGAATTTATCAGAAAACTATGCGATGGGAACAACGTGATTCATCGATTACCCAATCCAATTCTAGAGGTCCTTCCTTAGAGTCAAACATAGCCTCTGAAGCTAAGATGGCTACAATTCTCTGTGAGTTAGAAACTTTAGAAACCAAAGAACGAGCTCGGCTCAAATCAATCAAGTTTACGCCTCGGGTTGTCATAAGTGTCTTTCTCGACCCATGCTTGAGCAATGTCCACTCTTAGGAAATACTCAATCTCTAGAACAGATGAATCTTTGCATTCCACATCCGATTAATGATCCATTTTCTCCAACCTATAATCGGGTTGGAGAAATCATCCATTTTGCATGGAATCGGGGTAATTTCTCGAAATCAAAATTTCACTCCCTCTTCAAACCAACAATTCCCTAGGGCAACGCAGTTTCTTTCAGTTCTCAAACCAATTTTCCACAATCAAATCGGTCATTTCCAAATCGGTTTCCTCATCATCAATCTACAAATCATATTCCTTCAAATGTTGAGCAATGTGTTGGAAAGAGGTTTGGAAGCCTTGATTAAAACCTCTACACGGACTCTGAACTTGTTGACTCAAACATCTAACACGATGAACTCCTTTATGCAATCAACAGGACAAATTCTCAACTCAACACTCAAGCCATAGCTAGATTAGAAACCGCTTGGTCAACTAGCTAGCTATAAGTGAGAGAGAGAAAGGATCATTTCCGAAGTCAACCCGTGACCAATCCAAGGAGCGGGGTCAAGTTCAACTTTCAAGATCAAGTGAATGCAATACATTCACAACAATCGAGAAACCGGGTTACTAATCAAGTCCTTGAGCGAGAGAATTACGTTGAATACATGCATCTTGAAGCCAACATTTGAAGAACCGTTGTCAATGAACTTAGATTGTTAGAAAATAGAAAACAACAAGATTTCATTTTTGATGAAATTTTTGTTAATAACGAATCTAAGTTCAAAAGCATACAACCATTAGTACCTACCTTCCATTCTGCACACATCACTAAAACCACGAAATTTTTGAAATTTAAGCACATCGATGATTATATCATTTTGAAATTCTTTAAATTTCGGGTAGAATTTTCAGCAATAAGTTGGATTTAATGTAGAATGTGAGCTTCTCATGTTTCATCTTTTATTCTACATTTTATTTTTGTCCCACAATAATAATAAAAGAATTTATTCTTCTCTCATGTGAGAGTTTCTTGTTCTTTTCAAAAAAAAAAAATAATAATAATAATAATAATAATAAAATGAAAAAAATAAATTTTTGACTTCACCTTCTCATACCAAAGGTAATTACAGAATTTTTATCATTGTTCGACGTCGACCGAACAAATGTAAGTGCTTCCATTCTTATCTGTTTTTACTTTGTGCATAATAGAATTTGCATTGAGGACAATGCAAAATTTAGGTGTGGGGGTGGGAATTAGTCATTTTTATCTTTATCTTAGTTATTTTTTCTTTTTTCTTTTTCTTACCATTCTTTTATGTCATTTTTTTTCCTTCTTTTCATCATAAAAAAAAAATAGTCACTTGCCAACTTAATAGAGTTGATTAATAATTGATCAATTTGATAGAATTTAAGTCTTCTAATCCTTAGTTAGTTCTATACTCAAGTTTACCTTTTATGACAACTCCAAATAAATTTCTTAAGAAATGATTTTCAAATAGTATACTTTACTTAAGTTTTAACTTAGATTTTTAATTAAAGTAATGGAATTTTTGCATGCTTAACTTAGAGTTGAAAATAATTTTTCCAGTTGTCTTGATCCAAATATTGTTCGAATATATATACATATACACATATATATATATATATATATATATATATATTATACTAACAAAAAAGAAGAAAAATTTCTCTTAAAATCATTGGTGGTTCTATTTTACTAAGCCTAAGTTGGTGAGTAATTAAGCCCGAGGAGTATTTCTATACTTAATGACCTAAGACCAATTGGGTTGGGATTCATTGGCCCAAAACTCGCTAAATGGTCACTTAGAAAGCCGATTAAAAGAACAAAACCACCAAGGAATAAAGAGTTAAAAAAAAAAATTTCATACTAATCATGTTTTTATATATAGTTATATTTGTATATGTTCTTGAAAAATTAAATGGATTTAAAGACTTGAAGTTTGTTTAAAACAAAGAGTTAGCATGTTCTTTTCAAAACTTTCAAATTAAATTTTTGAGTTAAACTTGGTTTTGTATAACTATAATGGAAGGATTTTCTTAAGAAAATTACATTGGAGTTATGATAAAACGTTTTCTTGAGTATTAACCAACTTCAATTGGAATGTTTGAAGATATCAAATGAATTAATTATTTTATTAACTTCTTTAATTTGGCAAGTTGACTGAATTTTGTGGGTATATTCATCGCAAACCCTCACGAGACTACAACTCGTCCACTAGGGTAACCTAGGGGTTTAAAGGCTTGTTGTATGTGCTAAATACAACCGCGATTCTCTGAAAGTGAGTTAGGTTTTCTTTTTATTTTCTTTGCTAGAGGACTAGCAAAAGTTTAGGTGTGGGGGTATTTGATTATCACATTTTAATTACATTTTATACCCTTATTACCTATGTTATATGAATAACGATATTACTAATAATTATTTTATCTTATTTTGCGGGCTAATAAAGAAATAATGAATAAAAGCCCAAATGACTCAAATTCTCGAATTTCTACCAATATTTGAAGCCCAAATCTGAAGACAAACAAAGGCCCAAGATACCAAAATGATCCAAGAGAAATTCGTGAAGAAAAATCAAGAAAAGACAAATTCGGTTGGGAACCAATCGGTTGGCCAACGGTTGGCTAACGGTTAGCTAACCGATCGGCCAACCGATCGGTTTGCAAATGATTCAATTAATGGTGGATTTCTCTTCCTTTTGGCTAGGTTTGATCCAATGGTTCACATCAACTCCGTTGGGCTATAAATAGGGGTGAAGGTGAGGGTTTTGAGTGTGAAATATTTTGTAAAACTATAATGGAAGGATTTTCTTAAGAAAATTACATTGGAGTTATGATAAAAGCGTTTTCTTGAGTATTAACCAACTTCAATTGGAATGTTTGAAGATATCAAATGAATTAATTATTTTATTAACTTCTTTAAATTGGCAAGTCGACTGAATTTTGTGGGTATATTCACTTGCAAACCCTCACGAGACTACAACTCGTCCACTAGGGTAACCTAGGGGTTTAAAGGCTTGTTGTATGTGCTAAATACAACCGCGATTCTCTGAAAGTGAGTTAGGTTTTCTTTTTATTTTCTTTGCTAGAGGACTAGCAAAAGTTTAGGTGTGGGGTATTTGATTATCACATTTTAATTACATTTTATACCCTTATTACCTATGTTATATGAATAACGATATTACTAATAATTATTTTATCTTATTTTGCAGGCTAATAAAGAAATAATGAATAAAAGCCCAAATGACTCAAATTCTCTGAATTTCTACCAATATTTGAAGCCCAAATCTGAAGACAAACAAAGGCCCAAGATACCAAATTGATCCAAGAGAAATTCGTGAAGAAAAATCAAGAAAAGACAAATTCGGTTGGGAACCAATCGGTTGACCAACCGGTTGGCCAACCGGTTGGCTAACCGGTTGGCTAACCGATCGGCCAACCGATCGGTTTGCAACAGATTCCGAATTAATGGTGGATTTCTCTTCCTTTTTGGCTAGGTTTGATCCAATGGTTCACATCAACTCCGTTGGGCTATAAATAGGGGTGAAGGCTGAGGGTTTTGAGTGTGAAATATTTTGTAAAAACTCCATTTGGAGAGGAGGGTCACTCTTAATTGAGAAGACCTTCCAAAATTGTAACTTTTGTTACACAATAAATGAAAATTTTCACCCCTTCAATTTCCTTTCTCTTCTTCTAATCCAAGGACCAAAAGGAGGATTAGATTAAGATCAGGAGTTGTTGGTTTCTATTTTATTTCTTTTTCATTTTCTTCTTTATTTTCTTGTTTGTAGAATAGATTTACTTTCATGCAATTTACTTTCTTGCAATTTACTTTCATGCAATTTAATTCCTTGCAATTTACTTTCATGCAATGTATTTAATTCTTGTATTTACTTTCTAGAATAGATTTTTCTTTTCTTTAATTCACCTTGAGGCTAGAACCCTCTAGGGAATTACCCTTTTCTAAGTGTGGAGCTAATATTCGTGGGATCCCTAGAGATTGTTTGAAACTAGCTAACAAATCCAACTCATTTTCATGAGATTGAGATAAGCTAAGTGGATCTACTCTAGATTCCTCATATCTTTAATTAATCCTCCATACTTTACCTTCTTTATTTTCCTCTTATCCTTGTTTTTCATTTGTTTGTTATTTTCCTTTATTTTTGATTTCATTGATTTTTACTTCTCTCTCAATCTCATATTCCTTCATGTGCATATAATCTCAAACCTAGTTTTGTTATTATGTGCATATAACCACAACCACATTCTCAACTTTATTTTCTCCTCTTTTGCACATAATCCACAATCCACTCTCTTTTATCTCTCCACATCCACTTTCACCATTTTCTTACTTTCATTTTATTTTAATAACTCCTAATTGTCGCGCATAATTTGAGAACCAAAACTTGAGCAAAACTCTTCCTACTTCCCGTTCCTCGTGGGATCGATAATCTTTTATACTATAACTTGATCAAGGTTGTATACTTGCAACTTAGGAGGTAATCACTTATTTCCCATCACATTCGGCATTAGACACCGTCGTCCAGACCACCCCCCCCAATGGCACTAGCCGTCAATGTTGATCACGATGGCGCTACGTTCTAGAAGCTGCCTACGGTGGCATCACGGGTGGGGCTCGTGAGGGAACTCGACCGAGGAGGCCGCCAGGCAGCCACATCACTGAGCGGTAGAACCATAAATATAATTATTTTTACGCTTTTCGATATTCAAAATCTTGAATAATTATTTTTAAAATTAGAAAATTATTCAAAAATAATAAAATATCTAAAAAGCTGAAACAAAATCAATGACTTTTTCCCTCACATCTTTCTCTAATTAGCTGTCGATAATCTGAGTATCAAAGTTTGGTTCTTTTATTTGTTTTGCGCGATCGCAGTTTGAGAAAGATTTGAGGAGGTAACGTTGAAATTTTTGTAGGTTTTGGGGTCGGGAAGAAAACCACAAGCTAACACGCCACCAGTTAATATCAGCGGCCCTATTACGTACGGAGAGGATCTACGGAGAACAATAGTTGTGGATTGTTGATTAGAGTAGGTTTTTCGTTTTTAGCAATAGGATTTGTATTTTTATCATTATTATTAGTTTAGAACGAGGATTCAGATTTGAATTCAATTAGGTGTTATCGGTTGTCTACTATTAGACTAGAGTTCTAAAATCCCAATCCTAATTTTACATAATATATTCTAGGTTTTTCCCCTAAAACTACCTTACATTTAGGTTCATTTACGAAATCGCTTATTTTTAATTTATATCTAAATCGCCTAGAGTTAGTTTTTCTTCCAATCAAACACTGACTCCACTTTGTCGCTAAAATTTCTCTAAGATCCTAACAATACTCACTTAATCTCACTTGTAAAGCACATGATCTCTTGTTGATCTCTCGCATGCTTTTCACATGAGATTACTTGAGGGTATTGTTGGGATTTCGTGAAAATTTGAACATTAAAGTGGGATCATGTGGTTGATTAGAAGAAAAATTAACTTTATAGGTGGTTTAGATATAAAGTGGAAATATAAGATGGTTTACTTAAATTGACCCTAAATATAAACGTGGTATCCGAGGAAAAAATACATTACATTTTAACAAGAATTTTTAAGAAAAGTCCTAGTTTTAATTTTAGGATTGTGATTTCACCCTAGAATCCCCTCCCCCCACCCCCCTCTTCTTTTTCATTCTTCCTCCTTATTCCTTCATTTGACATCTATAATTTACTTTCATGCAATTTAATTCCTTGCAATTACTTTCATGCAATTTAATTCCTTGCAATTACTTTCATGCAATTTAATTCCTTGCAATTACTTTCATGCAATTTAATTCCTTGCAATTACTTTCATGCAATTTAATTCCTTGCAATTACTTTCATGCAATTTAATTCCTTGCAATTACTTTCATGCAATTTAATTCCTTGCAATTACTTTCATGCAATTTACTTTCATGCAATTTACTTTCATGCAATTTAATTCCTTGCAATTACTTTCATGCAATTTACTTTCATGCAATTTAATTCCTTGCAATTACTTTCATGCAATTTAATTCCTTGCAATTACTTTCATGCAATTTACTTTCATGCAATTTACTTTCATGCAATTTAATTCCTTGCAATTACTTTCATGCAATTTAATTCCTTGCAATTACTTTCATGCAATTTAATTCCTTGCAATTACTTTCATGCAATTTAATTCCTTGCAATTACTTTCATGCAATTTAATTCCTTGCAATTACTTTCATGCAATTTAATTCCTTGCAATTACTTTCATGCAATTTAATTCCTTGCAATTACTTTCATGCAATTTAATTCCTTGCAATTACTTTCATGCAATTTAATTCCTTGCAATTACTTTCATGCAATTTAATTCCTTGCAATTACTTTCATGCAATTTAATTCCTTGCAATTACTTTCATGCAATTTAATTCCTTGCAATTACTTTCATGCAATTTACTTTCATGCAATTTAATTCCTTGCAATTACTTTCATGCAATTTAATTCCTTGCAATTACTTTCATGCAATTTACTTTCATGCAATTTAATTCCTTGCAATTACTTTCATGCAATTTAATTCCTTGCAATTACTTTCATGCAATTTAATTCCTTGCAATTACTTTCATGCAATTTAATTCCTTGCAATTACTTTCATGCAATGTATTTAATTCTTGTATTTACTTTCTAGAATAGATTTTTCTTTCTTTAATTCACCTTGAGGCTAGAACCCTCTAGGAATTACCCTTTTCTAAGTGTGGAGCTAATATTAGTGGGATCCCTAGAGATTGTTTGAAACTAGCTAACAAATCCAACTCATTTTCATGAGATTGAGATAAGCTAAGTGGATCTACTCTAGATTCCTCATATCTTTAATTAATCCTCCATACTTTACCTTCTTTATTTTCCTCTTATCCTTGTTTTCCATTTGTTTGTTATTTTCCTTTATTTTTGATTTCATTGATTTTTACTTCTCTCTCAATCTCATATTCCTTCATGTGCATATAATCTCAAACCTAGTTTTGTTATTATGTGCATATAACCACAACCACATTCTCAACTTCATTTTCTCCTCTTTTGCACATAATCCACATCCACTCTCTTATCTCTCCACATCCACTTTCACCATTTCCTTACTTTCATTTTAATTTAATAAACTCCTAATTGTCAGCATAATTTGAGAACCAAAACTTGAGCAAAACTCTTCCTACTTCCCGTTCCTCGTGGGATCGATAATCTTTTATACTATAACTTGATCAAGGTTGTATACTTGCAACTTAGGAGGTAATCACTTATTTCCCATCACATTCGGCATTAGACACCGTCGTCCAGACCACCCCCCCCAATGGCACTAGCGTCAATGTTGATCACGATGGCTACGTTCTAGAAGCGCCACGGTGGCATCACGGGTGGGGCTCGTGAGGAACTTCGGCCAGAGGCGATCTTTGCTGTCTGGCGCCCGCCGCTGCCGGTAGAACCATAAATATAATTATTTTTACGCTTTTCGATATTCAAAATCTTGAATAATTATTTTAAAATTAGAAAATTATTCAAAATAATAAAAATATCTAAAAATTTTTAGGAAAATTTTAGAAAATATTTTATTATTTTTCTTCAGAGATTTAGGAAATTTCGATGAGGGGCCTACTATATTTCATATAGTGAGTTTTTCGATTTTATAAAAATAATTTTTGAACTTTAGAAGTTAAGAAAAATTATTTTAAAACCAAAAATTTATTTATAAAATCCTAATCAAATCTTAGAGATTATGATGGCTAGTTGTTCCAGTGGAGCCTGTGGGCGGTAACTGGCCACAAAAATAAAAAATCCTAATAAAATTGACAATATAAAGTAATATAGTTAAATATAAAAATTAAAATTATTTGTTTATGTTTGTCAAGCCCTATGTTCATATGCATATCGATATATATAAATAAATAATTTCAAGTGGGAGATTTCGGGTAGAGATGGAGCTTTAATTTAACTACCCAATCAAATCTATCTCTAAAAAATCTAATACTCCATTTTCAAAATTTTATAACGATTTTAAAAATTATATCTTTGAACACTGTGGTTGGGCCCTTATATCTTCTTCTCTTTGTTTATGATGTAATTTTATTATTGGTATAAAATGTTTGATGAGATGGAATGTTCTTTAGGAAGAACACTAGTCCACGTAAATGCCAGTAATCTTAACAAATCTGTAACGGAAGTGTCATAATCTTTCTCTTAAAAGTAAGGTACCAAAATAGTTATTCCGACGTCAGTCCGGGATTGAGTAGTTAAGATATCTTTATCAAAAGATTCATTTTATCTTGAGAGCAGGAGATTTTGGTGAGTATTGAGGCGATAATATCCAAGGCGAAACAGGGTTCAACTTGGACTAAAAATTTTTGAGGCCGGTCAGTACAAGATCTAGAAGCGAAAAGATCGCTCAGGTGGTTCATCGGGTGGACTTCAAAGAGAAGCGATCTTATTGAGGAGTACAAGGCTAATCCAAATGCAAAGAGCTTCCGGGAGACTCTTAATGCGAGATTCGGATATGTCTCTTCTATGAAGATCCGAGTTCTTATTTTTTCAGTTGGATTTAAATGAGATAACTGCTGGGTAGAACATCAAATTCACCTTTGGATGATGACCTCTATGATCAGATATCATGAGATAGATGGAGCTGCGTCAGCTAGGAGCAACAGGTCCGGGAGGTTATTAGGGCTTTACATAATTCCATGAAAGACATTTGTTACTCTTGTTGCATGTTACAGATGTGATAACATCTAGGGATGTGTGAATAATAGTAAAGTTGGAGTCTAAACACCAGGGTGTGTTCAATGCTAAAATGTTTACTTTGGCTTTAGAAGCTGAATATCCGAGGCACAAGGCTGAGAGTCTAGTAGTGATGGTACACCGGGAGATTTTTGAAATGGGTTCTGAAATTAAAGAAGCCAATTAAAAGGTGAAAAGGCCAACTAATAAGAGCAAGATCAAGCCAATCATTTTGTTCATGAGTGCGCATAATAGAGAAAACTCAAAACTCGTAAACCACTTCTGTAGAGCAGAGACGGGTTCATAGAATTTGGGAAGATTCCAGCTAAAAAAAAGATCTAGATGGGGACTACACAAAGGTGCTGGGCATTGGCGCAAGTAGGTCTCTATTGAGTTCAGGGAACAAATAGATCTTATATATATGCTCCAACTACAAGGTGGAATCTTTTTTTCTCGGTAGTTAGGCTTGTGGGATTTATTTATTAGTTTTCCATTTGTGGGTAACTTAGATTTGCTTCAAGATTTTTATGCTTATAAAACATCGAGCTAATAGCCTAGTTGATTTTAGAATGTGACTCATTACTAGATAACCGCGTTATCTTCTACTTTATCTTGTGCCGTGAATTAAAATTGGATCTGATTTATGGTAAAGTAGACTAA
The DNA here is from genome assembly GCA_012295165.1 of Asparagus setaceus. Classification (NCBI taxonomy): domain Eukaryota; kingdom Viridiplantae; phylum Streptophyta; class Magnoliopsida; order Asparagales; family Asparagaceae; genus Asparagus; species Asparagus setaceus. Next base: position 36,794,716 of record CM022707.1, on the reverse strand, counting down.
GTCACATTAGAGGACACTTGCCAGCTCGCCAAAGCCAGCCTCCTTGGTATATGTACTAAGGTATTTGTCCATCTAAGAGTATGGTCTCTATTTGGTAAGGCTAGCAGCACCTCCATTGCATTTAGTACACTCTGTTATATGCAGACCAGTATTTATGAAGGTACAAAGTGAAGCTCCTAAATTCCTCATGTTTAAAGAGAAACTCTATATACGATCATTTGTATCTGATGTTGCGCCTAGTTGAGTGCTCGAATTTGTTTCAAGTGCTAAATCAGCAAGGTGGGTAATTAGTTAAGCAAAAGTATTAGGGATTTGTACACTAATCGTGAGAGAATATCTATTTTAAAAGTTCAGGGAACTATGCCAAGAGAAAGAAAAAGTCATACGGTTGACGATACCCTATATTCTTCAACAAAATGGTGTTGTAGAATGAGGAATATAACTCTATTAGATATGGCTCGGAATAGCTACCCACTTAGTTTTGGGGAGATGTGCTATTGATAGTGACATATATATAGAACTATGTACATTCGAGATTGGTACAGTCGATACCATGTGAGTCATGGACGGCCGAGGGCCTGTATTGGACCACTGCGTATGCGAATGTTACTTTCATACAATACTTTTTACTGGATGAGAAGTTTGGACCCTAGAATGTTGAAGTGTATTTCCATAAGTTATTTTAGACACTCTGTGGGTTGTGTTTATATATGAATAATATGATGAGACTGTGACCGAGAGAGTTGTGGTATATTGAGTTCCTCAAGGGGGATTTCCCTCATAAAGGCAAAATAGGTCAAGATGTGGGTTCATACGAGATCGAGGAGACTGTCATGGATCCAACAAAAAGGTGAAGTGGTTCCTCTACTAGCTAGGGACAGTGGGAACGAGATACTTTTAGATGATTTGGAGCCATCTAAAGTATCTCAACAGTTTCCGAGATCATTCCATGGACTAGTACCAATATGATATTTTGAGATCAATGGGGAAATGCTCATTGAAGCACCACATGTTGTTGCGGAGCCTAAGTCATGTGAGAACACTATTTCTAGGTCTGCAGCTAAAGAGTGGAAAGCAACAATGAATAGGGAGCTTGAGTTCATAAGAAAGAATCAAGTCTGAGACTTGATGAATCTTCCAAGTGAATTCAAGATCACTGAAAACAAATGAGTTTTCAAGGTCAAGTAGGATGGGATGTTCAAGCGATGCCAGGCACGCGTTATGGCGAAAGAGTACACCCAAATAGTAGGGTGGACTACCGAAAGAGATGTTTTCTCTGGTGGTGAGAATCACCTCTATTCGCATGATATTGACTCCTGTAGTACAAATAGATCTTGAACTAGTCTAGATAGACATCGAGATAGCTTTTATGTATGGAGAACTGGAAAAAGTGATCTATGTGGATCAAATAATGTCTCATAGCCAAGGGACTTGAGCACAAGGTGTACAAGTTGAAGGATCCTACCTATTGCTTGAAATATTTTTCTAATGTGTAGCATTTTCAATCCTGTTAGACCATGGTTTCTAGATGATCGATCAGGACGGTTAGGTTCGCTTACACTAAGCTGATAGAAGTTTGAGAGTAGTCATCATATACTGATGGCATATTGCTGATTGGGTGCAGCATGGAGACCACTGGAACTCCAATTGCTAAGAGTCGGGCTCTAAGTAGAGAGCAATATCCCTACTCCTCCCTTGCCTTTTCCTCGCTCATTGCTCCTTCCTCTTGCAAATGTCCTCGCGCTTGTTCCTTGTTACCACCAGGCCATGTCACTAGTTGCGCTCTTCTCAAGATCGTCCGCTAGAAGTGCCGTTCTAGTCTCATCCATCTTCAATTTTCTCCCACAAGCATCAAGTGTTTGCACTGTGTTCTCATAAGACTTGGCAGAGATAGTAGTAGAAGCGCGATCCTCGCCTTCTACTTTAACATCTATGTCTTTCAAATCTGATATGATCCTATCAAACTTGTTGATGTGTTCCCTGATTGATGAGCCCTCCTCCATCTTGCAAGTATACAATTTGGATTTTAAGTAGATCCTGTTAGTTAGACTCTTCGTCATGAAGGTACCCTCTAACTTCTTCCACACCAAGCTTCCTCTCCATCTACCAAGAAAGCTACATCCTCTCAAGGCATAGGATAATCGACTGCTTCCGAGATCCAACTCCTCCCAATCCTCATCGACATATCCTTGTTCTTCTTCTCCTTTCCATCCAAAGCCT